>CM017191.1:35718939-36083939 GCA_004837865.1 Musa balbisiana | reverse complement strand
TTGTGGGTAAATAGAGTTTTCTTCTTTTTTGTTTTCCCTTTTGACATTTTGAACTTTTTCTGCTGTTATTCATGTTCTGTGACAATTTTAGTTGACAACATAAATCAGTAAAAGGTAAAGTTTTTAACTTGTTGCCTCGGCTTGGAATTTGTTGCATATGGACTGAAAAGTATAGGGTGATCATAGAGCAAAAGAGAATGATCTGATATTTTTCCTTAGCTGGTCAGATAGGTTTTATCGCAAACCTGAAGAAAAGAAACAGAATGACTTAGCGTCACTAATGAACATTCAGGGGTCTTGCTTGACAACTTTCAATTATGTTAGGGAATTAAAAGTCTTGTAAAATTTAAAGTCAAAACTTTGTCTATAACACGAAAGAGTTTATGTGATTGTCATTTGACGTCAAATTTTTGAGATTTTTGTTTCAACTTATAATACAATATCCAATGCTCTTCACTTGACGTGCAAAGTAAACACTGGTTAGTGGCCGTGGAGCTTTTTACAATAGGGATTGTTGAGATGGAAAAGAAACTAGAAAATTGGTTATAGTAGGGAATATTTGTTATCAAATAGAATGTAAGTAAAGAATGGATGAGTAACATATTGTTTAGTACATATAATAAGTTCTATATGCTTTTTCTATGTTGTTCTCCTAGATAAATTCTGTTCTTCAAATTCTCCATTTGTCAGCTTCAGATTGAGCCCATGATAGTGTTTGTTGATTTGCACCAATTCACATTGTCTTCATGGAAAATTGTCAAGTGAAGTAAACATTTATATACTGTTTTTTTGTCTGTTATCTTCTCAGTCGCAAGTGTTATATTTCCACATGCAAGAAAGGTTTTGGGGATGAGATTTATACCTACAACTGTAACTAAGTTTTAAAGATATGAAATCTCATGTATATCAATCCTGCTTTGATGAACTGAAATTGACCTCATTATATATATTGGCAAGTGCTAGCTGGATACAAATTTCATAACAATACGTCAAGGTTTATGCAAGGCCTTCAAACAACAAAGCCAGAGCCGTGATGCATTATTGTTATTATTATTCAACATTTTTTCTCTTAATATAGATAAATATATTTATATAAAGTATCAGCTTTCTCATTATAAAGACAATGTTCCTGCTTGCAAGATCGAGATCTCTGACCTTACAAGTATCACTACAGTTCATCAACTTGTTTGCTTTCCCTTTTTTATGGTTGGATCTTGACCGATGAAGCAATTCTTCTGATGTATGAGTATCTTAACTTCTTTTTATGTGTTAATGCCTGTGATCTTGAAGCCTGATGAACATAAATGTATATACATGTTACTGATGATGGTTTAAGTTCTTCCATTATGATGAGTATTGTTACTTGCCCGTCTAGATAGTTAGGTTAATTGATCACTGCTACTCACTTAAATTCCTTTAATACAACAAATATGGTTGTTGAATACCTGCTTACTAGCATTGAATGACCATAACTGTGCAGGCATCCATCGTCACTTTGTTCTTTATGGACTGATGGAATATCTAAGGAGAAGGTCAGTTTGGTGGTATTTAATTTGTTTGTGATGGACTACAAAATCATCTTATGCATGAATTGCAGGACCCATTACAAAATGTTTTTATGCTTAAAAGTTCATATCTTATTCCTGCAGCTTTGACAGACACTTTTCAGCAGAGGAGGTCTTGCAGTTGCTGGATCGCTTCTATAATCTAGAATTGCTGGTGAGCAGAAGCTTGCTTATTGTCTATACATCCGTTGCTTTTATTTTTTTAAAGCCTTAATTTACCTTATAGGTGGTTGAAACAGCATGTGTTCACTCACGTTTTTTTTGTTTCTTTGCAATATCATGCAAATGTAATCTCTATAATGCATGTTGTGTCAAAGGTATTTGTTGTACCCTGTCATCTGCATGAGCATTTGATACATGTATGTTATTTGTCTGCTGTATTTGATGAGGTTTTAGTGTCACCACCTATGGCTTTTGCCTTTTCGGTGTTTGCTTATAGTTTGAAAGACAAACACGATCCATTTAGAGCAACATATAAGATAATCCGTGAAGATGAATTTTCCTGTTGTTATAGGTTGACTTTTCATGTCTGAACTACAACAATTGTATATTCTGACCAATATTCGGTGTTTTAATCTGCAAATTTATATTCGTTAGAAGCATCATGTGGATTACTGGAACCAGTTGTCCAACAAGATGATATTAACTTTTGATTGATAATGCTAAAGTACTAACAGTTGAATGCTCTACTGTATGCCAGAAACCAGACGATGAGGAGGCAGAGATTTTTAGAGAAGACGATTTTTCCTTGCCACAGAGCTTTTTCATCAAGGATGAGCAGTAACTCGCACCATTTATAGATGTGTTATTCTTCTGAACTGTTATTGCCATTAGCATTTTGTTTATATCACAGGAAAGATACACCACTATGTTTAATAACCAACTTGATGCCAGATTCATTCTCCCTTATCCTTTTTCAGCAAGAGCAGAATGCTTTTGGAATTTTGCAGGAAATCAATAACTAGTTTGACTTAGTGCGAAAAGTTAAACTTTATATTCTGAGAAATCATGCGAGAATGAATTTTCTCACTTTGAATGTCACTGAATGCCAGTCAGATTAAATACTGTTGTATGTATATGATTGCTGTAGCTGTTGAACTGTAGCCATACTTGATAATTCCATGTTCTAAAGCAAAAAGAGGTGAAGCACAGATGACCTCGATCCCAATCTATGTTGTTAAATCTCATTGATTAAATTTAAAATGTGTTTGGGCTTGACTTCTGTCATCAACTGTATTTTGCCTGTCATTACCTTTCAAATTGTCCTGGGTTCATTGGAAAATATAACTGGGTTAACTGCTGTATATGTTGACCTAGCAAAGACCACAATGGATGCAGGATGAACTCTCCTTTCCCTGATGTAAGTGCTATTTGATTCTCATGAATCTATCACTGATGATGATGACATGTAATAAGATTCTTACAACTTTCCATTTGTAAGATTTTCTGTTGCAGAGAGTGAAAAGTAGACCTGACAGGATTGTTCCAACAACAAGGTGAGTTTTCTTTCAGACAACAGCTTCAGCTTTGATCTTTAGAAATGTTAGCTGATCATGTTAACCTTATCATAAACTTGTAGCATCACATTCATGCACAAAGCTTTTATCGAAATCCCCGAGTGATGTAACTGGAAAATCATTTAGCACAAAGATTTTCTGTTGCAGGCATTTAGTTGATCTTCATTTCCACTGTGGTTCCATCCATATCTTTCTTACTGAATTTACTAAAGACTATCAAGAAGTAATTATGATGGTAAAATATTTTTAAAGGTTTCTCAGCATGACCAGCAGAAGCATGTTGGCTTGAATGCATTTATATGCCTGCTTTGAATGTAGTATTTTTGAATCTGAGACGCATGGAAATGTTTGGTCTTCTAATTATCATTTGAATTCACTTATGCATAAGGGAAATCAAGACGTTTCGGAAATCTATGTCTTTCAACACCATCAGCACTTGATTTCTTCCGGATCGACAGAAACAGGAGTGAAGGGAAGACTTCCAGGAGGAAGGTGGATTCATCTGACTAAACTGTACTACCGTTGGACCAATTCCACACGCTTCCCTTCAAGCGAGATGGCGACGGCACTCGTTTTTGGTTGAACGGTTCCGTGGAAATATTGTAGAATTAATCTCTGAATTCGTCAGATTGTAGTCTCACCATTATAATGTCCTCCTCCTCTCCTGTGGTGCCCGTTGACTCCATGCAGAGTCTACGCCTCACGTAAGGCTTCAACAATCATGCACTTGTTCTGCATTCGTATCTTGATATTGATATTGAAGTTCTACTACTACTCTATGCGTCTTCCAGCATTTGACGTAAAAGATGATGTTTTCCCACATCCATGCACTGACTATGAATAAGTCCTGTGTCCCCCATTCATGGGGAAATTAAAGCATACATACATACATATATACATATATATATATATACATATATACATATATATATATATATATATATATATATATATAAAACAAATTCAACCCCAATAATTTCTCAGGGCCCAGGAAAAATCAAAGAGCGATTTTTCTAAAAACATCTCTCTTTTTAGGTTTTTTTTTTCTTCCAATTATACCCATATTTTTCAGATTTAATTAATTAATTATTTATTTCTAATATCCTAAATGTTCCTTGCCCTTATTTATGCCTCTTCTTTCTTTCATCCGAGATGTAGCATTTTTAGTTGTCACCAATTCCTCATTCGGATGAGCACTGTTAGTTGCATTGAAATTGTCTCGTTTTCACGAGGATCAAGCCTTCGGTAACAAGCTTAATTATGTGATGATGACGAGTTGAATGCAGGTGTAATTTAAGGGTTGGTTTGACGAACAAAGGAGGAGATGAGGCTGCAAATAATGACAGGTCGAAGCGGTAGATATCAAAGGTGAGGGAAGAGAAATAAGCGATCACGGAAGTTAAAGACCATAGATTTTGAGCAGAATGAATGATGGAGGACGAAGAGGTAAGGGAACCGTACGTTTTCAAAATATCTTTATCAATAAAACGTAATTAAGTAACATTTTATTTCCATCCTCGTTGAATTATCTGTGTAGGGCACGCAGAACTCTTCAACTACATCACTATTTATTTTTATTTTTATTTTTATTTTTTATGTTACATTTTTATTTATCATCTTGCGTTACTTATTACGTAAGCACGAAACATACAATTCGACAAACAAAAATCAAAAAGAGGTTGGACTAATTCCAAGTGGCGATACGGAAATTTCTCTTAGTCTTCGGATGGGACACCCCCACATTTCCTGGGCCATTGCCCGTCCGCCACGCCCGTGACCTTGAAACTTGTCAGGTCACATCGGCCACCTTCCACGCAGTAGACCACGAAACCAAATGGGGGTCTCTATTATCCGTACAGGTAATCGCAATCCTACGTCTCACCTTTCCCTTCATGTCGTCTCACACTCTAATGGACGGATGAGATGCAGTCTGCAGACCCAGTGGCTGTTCACATGCGAGGTGTGACCTTTGCCTAACAGGACGCCTTCTGTGTCGTATATATACATGCGCTTCATGGTCTGCAATTCCTCCATAGGGTAGTAGCCATTCACCAGTCAAAAATGGCCACTCCAAGGATAAGCACACGCGTCTGGCTCACCAGCATTCTGCTGCTCTTCGTGCTCACAACCACGGCGTCGGCCAAGGGGTGCATTGAGGTGGAGAGGGACGCCCTCCTCGCCTTCAGAGCCCGCATCGTCGATCCGTCCCACCGCCTGTCCTCGTGGCGTCGCCGAGTAGACTGCTGCAGATGGAATGGCGTGGTGTGCGACAACACCACGGGCCGCGTCGTGGAGCTCAACCTTGAGAACTCGGCGAACATGACTTCCGATTCGAATCAGGCGGCTCTGCGGGGTGAGATCAGCCCGTCCTTGCTCTCTTTGACGCATTTGGATCGCTTGGATCTCAATCACAATGACTTCGGGGGGTCACCGATCCCCGCCTTTCTGGGCTCTTTCCCCAGACTGACGTATCTCGACCTCTCCTGGTCCAACTTCAGCGGAGCCATTCCGCCCCAGCTGGGCAACCTGTCCAGCCTCCGCTCTCTCGATCTCCATTCGTATGGCTTATCGACCGATGGCCTGCACTGGCTCTCGCGTCTCTCTTCCTTGAGATACCTCGACATGAGCGGTGTGAACCTTTCCATGGCTTCCCACGATTGGCTTCAAGCGGTGAACATGTTGTCGTCGCTACGGGAGCTACATTTACCATACTGTGGCCTCACCGACCTCCCCTCTTCTCTTTCCCATGTCAACCTCACGTCGTTGAGCATTCTCGATCTCCGTGGCAACGTCTTCAACTCCACCTTCCCCAGCTGGCTTCTGGAACTCCGCAGCCTGTCCTACCTTGCTCTTAGCGATTCAAAGTTGCATGGCGAGCTACCTGCTGGGATCGGAAGATTGACTCGTCTGACCCAGCTTGATCTCAGCGCTAATTCACTCTCTGGTCCTCTCCCCGCGGAGATTTGGAGTTCGAGGAGTCTATCAAGCGTCGACCTCAGCTTTAATTCGTTCAGAGGCCCGATGCAAGTGGAAGCAGGGAATTGGACTAGTCTCTCACAGGTATATCTGATCAACTGCTCACTCACTGGCAGCATCCCTGCTGCGATCGGGAGTTTGACTCGTCTCAAGGAGCTGCACCTCAGTGGCAATCGACTCACTGGTCCCATACCTGCCGAGATCGGTAATTTGAATGCTCTAACGACGCTCGACTTGGGTCATAATTCTCTCACTGGATCCGTCCCACCGGCCTGTCCTCGTGGCGTCGCCGAGTAGACCTGTGCAGATGGAATGGCGTGGTGTGCGACAACACCACGGGCCGCGTCGTGGAGCTCAACCTTGAGAACTCGGCGAACATGACTTCCGATTCGAATCAGGCGGCTCTGCGGGGTGAGATCAGCCCGTCCTTGCTCTCTTTGACGCATTTGGATCGCTTGGATCTCAATCACAATGACTTCGGGGGGTCACCGATCCCCGCCTTTCTGGGCTCTTTCCCCAGACTGACGTATCTCGACCTCTCCTGGTCCAACTTCAGCGGAGCCATTCCGCCCCAGCTGGGCAACCTGTCCAGCCTCCGCTCTCTCGATCTCCATTCGTATGGCTTATCGACCGATGGCCTGCACTGGCTCTCGCGTCTCTCTTCCTTGAGATACCTCGACATGAGCGGTGTGAACCTTTCCATGGCTTCCCACGATTGGCTTCAAGCGGTGAACATGTTGTCGTCGCTACGGGAGCTACATTTACCATACTGTGGCCTCACCGACCTCCCCTCTTCTCTTTCCCATGTCAACCTCACGTCGTTGAGCATTCTCGATCTCCGTGGCAACGTCTTCAACTCCACCTTCCCCAGCTGGCTTCTGGAACTCCGCAGCCTGTCCTACCTTGCTCTTAGCGATTCAAAGTTGCATGGCGAGCTACCTGCTGGGATCGGAAGATTGACTCGTCTGACCCAGCTTGATCTCAGCGCTAATTCACTCTCTGGTCCTCTCCCCGCGGAGATTTGGAGTTCGAGGAGTCTATCAAGCGTCGACCTCAGCTTTAATTCGTTCAGAGGCCCGATGCAAGTGGAAGCAGGGAATTGGACTAGTCTCTCACAGGTATATCTGATCAACTGCTCACTCACTGGCAGCATCCCTGCTGCGATCGGGAGTTTGACTCGTCTCAAGGAGCTGCACCTCAGTGGCAATCGACTCACTGGTCCCATACCTGCCGAGATCGGTAATTTGAATGCTCTAACGACGCTCGACTTGGGTCATAATTCTCTCACTGGATCCGTACCACCTGAGATCGGCAAGCTTTCCAATCTAACCTCGCTCGATCTCTCTCTCAATTCCCTGAAAGGTACCATGTCCGAACTCCATTTCGCCAACCTCGCCAAGCTAGACGTCTTATACTTGTACAGGAACTCCTTGGACATCGCAATAGGCCATGATTGGATTCCGCCTTTTCAACTCGAGACAATCGGAGTGGATTCCTGTAAGCTGGGCCCTTCGTTTCCCGGATGGCTGCGCTCGCAGGAATCCATGGTGGATTTGAATTTGTCGAACACAAGTATCGAGGACACTTTGCCCGACTGGCTCTGGAATTCTTCTTCCTCTTCCTTAATGGTCATAAATCTGTCCCACAACAAGATTTCTGGCACTCTGCCGGCATCCTTGGAGAGTCTGACCAACTTGATGTTCCTAAATTTGAGCTCTAATCTGTTCCAAGGTCTCGTCCCTGTTTCGCCACCACTCCTACAAGCACTGGATCTTTCGAGCAACGCTCTCTCAGGACCGCTACCATCGACCTTTGCACCGGAGTCAGAATACTTGTTCTTCTCAAACAATCATATTAACGGGAGCATACCATCCTCCGTCTGCACTTTGCAGCAGCTTTTCGCCCTCGATCTGTCGAACAATCAAATATCAGCAGAAATACCTCGGTGTTGGCAAGAGGCAAATGAACTTTTGTTTATCAATCTGGCGAATAATAAGCTCGGTGGAAAAGTTCCCAACTCCATCGGAAACTTGACCGAGCTCAAGTTCTTGCATCTGAGCAACAACAGCCTCCATGGAGATCTTCCACCATCGTTGCAAAGTTGTAGCCAGTTAGCCGTCATCGATCTCGGTCGCAACCATTTTTCGGGCAAGATTCCGGCATGGATCGGACAAAGCTTTCGATATCTGGAGGTACTTCTGCTACGCTCGAACATGTTCTCTGGCGACATTCCACCACAGCTTGGTCAACTAAGTAATCTTCAAATCATCGACCTTGCCGACAACAAGCTATCAGGGATCATACCACGCTCCTTCGGCAATTTCAGCGCCATAATTTCCATATCAAAGTCGATGACTTCCACGGTTCCGTCCGACCCAAACTTCGAGTTGTCCTCTTTCGTGGCCAGCGAAAGCATAGCTCTATTTACCAAGGGAGGTGAACAAAGCTTTTCGTCTATTCTCCATCTCGTGAAGAGCATTGACCTCTCAAAAAATTCTCTGACCGGAGCAATCCCCACAGAGATCGGGTACCTCTCCGCACTTCAAACTTTAAATCTATCAAGAAATAGCATCGGAGGTATGATTCCGAGTACCATTGGCGGAATGAAATCACTGGAAACTCTTGACTTATCATTCAATAACTTATCCGGAGCTATTCCTCAGAGTATGTCAGCTTTGAATTCTCTTAACCATTTGAATCTGTCTTATAACAATCTATCGGGAGCCATTCCATCGGGTTTTCAACTCCAAACACTTCCGGCGTCCAGTTACATCGGTAATGCGTATCTTTGTGGGTTTCCGGTTAGCAAGAGTTGCCTCAACGAGACAAATACCAGTGCGACGGATGAGGAGGAGGAGGAAGAAGGACTTCATGGGCTATCGCTTTACTTCGGCATCGCACTCGGTTATTTGGTTGGACTGTGGAGCGTGTTTATCGTCATGCTATTTAAGAAAGATTGGAGGATAATTTATTTTCGAACGATCGATCAAATATATGATAAAGCGTATGTGGCAATCAAGATAAAGATCAACGGATGGACGGTCAACAAAGGAGAGGGACGTACGCAAAAGTGAAGGCAACGTTATTGTATTACATAGTGTGTGCTGTGATCAAAGGCAAGGATGTTAAGAGTCGCGCCATCAATAATATTGCTATGAACGATGCATGCGGTGATGTCTGCGATTCGTCCCTTTGATGTCATCTCATATGTAGTAACTATGATATGATGCCGAAGAAATCGAAACAATAAAAATGAGTTTTGGGTTGCAATTACATAGTTGACGTAAATATCGATAAGTTGAGGGGCTAAACTATAATTTTAGTGTAGAGCTCCAAACCCGAAAACCCTAATCCTTCGATCGCCGGTTGTCGGTGGAAGCGCGAGAGGGAAGATGGTTCGGCCGTATGGAGTCAAAGACCGAAAGCTCAAGAGGAGAAGGGAGGAAGAATCTGCGCCGATGGTGGATGAGGAGGAGGAGGTTGAGGTCTCCGACGAGGGAGTAAGCGATGGGGTTGAAGAAGGGATCGGAAACGGAGGGGAGATTGCGGAGCCCGAGGACGAGAGGAGGGCGGAGGTGAGGGGGTGGACGAGATGCCGGGGATCCGGGTCACCGCGCCAGTCGACGGAGCGAAGCGGCCGGGAGTCATATTCGTTCTCGAGAAGGCGTGTTTGGAGGTTGGCAAAGTCGGGAAGGTAAGCGGAATTCACTATAGAGTTTCAAGTCGGGGTCTTGGGGGTAGCAAGGCTTTCCCGGTGCTGTGGTTTTTGATTGAAGTATGGATTTGATTGATGGAATTCGTAGTTTGTTATTTCCTCCTAAATCATGGATGATTCCTAGTTGCGAGTAAGTAATTAGGGTTCTATTACCTTGCATCATCCTCGAACAGTTGTGGTTTTTCAATCCCGAACGAGCAATCAGTGGTTCCGGAGTTGGGAGTATTTGGAAGAGAGTGTATGGGCGATTTCTGGGTTTAAGTGGGTAGATTCTTATGGTCGAATCTTGGAATACAAGTAACGTTGCTTGCTAGTAGCTTCTTGGGTTTAAACTGTCTTTTCTTGTCAGAGTCTTGGGTTTCAGTTCTGCGTTCCTGGTCTTTCGAGTGGCTAAGTAAAAAGAAGTTCCTTTTTGGCTGTTCTCCATGGATTATGTCTATAACACACATCCCCGACTTTTTCATTCTGTTCTCTCCTTGTGGTTAGTTTCTTCGGCTGTGAAAATTAGAAGCTTTTCTTTCTTTGTATTCAGAATTTTCAGATCCTGAACTCAGATGACCATGCAAATTATCAAAGGAAGCAAAATCGAAATCCTGCCGATTATAGGCCTGACATCATTCATCAGGTGTGTCGATTTTGCTCTTTTTGCATTACAGTTTTGGTTTCTTTCGAGTTATGCTCTCTTTATATAATCCTTGCATTCATTTTTTTTGGGAATTCACGTTTTTGGTTCGGAGTTGGAAAGCACTAGCAGGTAATTTTCTAACACATAATCATTCTTCACCAGACGTGCTCCTCCGATTACTCCATGAAGTGAGTGATATCGAACCTTTGATAGATGAAAATTTCCAATGATCATGAATGCCCATTTGCTTCAGTTCATTTATTTGAATTTTGTGTTCATACTACATTAAAAATATATGAATATGACTTAGCTCCTATCTTCCATTAGAAGTTTTTTGTCTTCATTAACTTACAGACTAAATTGTCAACTCGATGACGATGTTAGGCACTTCTCGCGATATTTGATAGCCCCCTAGCTATGGCTGGTAGGCTGCAGGCTGTCTATGTGAAAACAGAGAAGGGAGTTCTTTTTGAAATCAAACCATATGTCCACATCCCAAGGTCTTTCAAACGTTTCTGCGGTCTTATGTGTAAGTACAGGAGATCTACCACTATTTTTCCGTCAAGCGTTGTATATGTGGGTTTGATCAATTTAATCTGTGAAAATATCTGCATCCCTTTTGTAATTGCTGCAGCCCAATTGTTACAAAAATTAAGTATAACTGCTGTCGGGAAGGGGGAGAAACTTCTAAATGTCATAAAGAATCCTGTGACTCGCCATTTGCCTGTCAATTCCAAGAAAATAGGTGATAACTTGCATCTTTGTTTCTTCTTTGAAAGCAACTTTATGATAATTGCTTGTTTGATTTTTGAAGCCTTTTCTTTTGTAGGACTCTCCTATAGTTCAGACTGGTCGGTTAACTTGTGTAATTATGTAGCTGCTGCTAATGATGATTCTGCCCTTGTTTTTATGGTATATTTGAAATGTTAGATCATTTTTTTTGTCAATCAAACTTAATAAACATCATGTAAGTGATGCATGAGGTTCCGTTTTTCAGGTTGGTGCGATGGCTCATGGAGTAAGATGATTTTTTATCGAGTAAGATATAAAATGAGATATATATGCACTATATGATAAATCTTCTTGGTAGCACGGCTACTTTTTTTTGTAACATTGGTTTTCTTTTGTAGACATGAGGAAATTCTAAGTGATTGTTTATTTTATGATTATATATAGCTTTTGTTTGTAAAAGTGACTCCAAAAGATCTGATTACTGTATGACATAGAAACTTTATTTTGTATGACATTCGAGCCTGCTAACTCTTCTTGGTAACTCTGATTACTGCTAACTCTGAGTGCGATACGCCGATGATTACTGCTAGCAGTAATCAGATCAGATCAGATCAGATCAGATTACTGCTAACTCTGAGTGCAATACGCTGATGATTTTATATCGAGTAAGATATCATATATGAGATATATATGCACTATATGATAACTCTTGTTGGTAGCGCAGCTACTTTTTTCTGTAACATTGGTTTTCTTTTGTAGACATGAGGAAATTCTAAGTGATTGTTTATTTTATGATTATATATAGCTTTTGTTTGTAAAAGTGACTCCAAATGATCATCTGATTACTGTATGATATAGAAACTTTATTTTGTATGACAATCGAGCCTGCTAACTCCGTTGTGATTTTGCAGTTTCAGAAAACCCTCCGAGTGAGGCATGCTGCTTAAACAGGATTTGCACCGTGTTTGAGCGGAAGCGGAGGATCGCCTAAAATCCAACCTGATTCGATGGCCTTTTTTCCCATATAATACCCGGATGAGTGACTTGATTCTTTTTCTCCAAGTGATTAAGCTGGTCAACGTTAAAGCAATCAATAACGGTGTATGTGCTCAAAGCTTATTCTGAATATTAATCAGTTCTGCAGCTCCATGTTTCTGTCGAAGATTTTGCCCTTTCACCGATTACTGTATTCTTTACAATTCAATCATGATGTGCTATCGATGTCCATTGATCATGTCGATCACCCTCTGCCGAACCTAATTGGCATTCGAACCCTTTCACCGTGTTTTATTACCGCACGATTGTGTTACTCATTTAAATCCTTTTGCTTCTGTTTTCTGACTAGGCATGTATGACTTGGAAGATGGTGTTGACTTCATCAAGGAGGAGTCCAACGTGGATGGCGTCCATGCATGTGACTAAGAAACACATCGCTTACGTGACTGTACCAAGGTGGCACCTTGTGTCTGATTCTGAACATTCCTTTCTTGAACAGTATGAAGATGAGATGCCTTCCGAGAAACCCGATGATTCAAATTTGAATATATATATATATATATATATATATATATATATATATATATATATATATATATATATATATATATATATATATATATATATATATATATATATATATATATATATATATATATATATATCTCGAGTATCATACTCTGCCAAACAATTATGCAAAGCTTTTTACCATGGCAACTTGTTTGCCCGGGAGATATAATCTTGGCGATGTAACTATGATTAGTAGCTGGTGGTTAGTATGAAATTTTGACATGGATGCTAATGATAGAAACTCACATGGATGATGAGGACAAGTGTGCTATCTTAAAATTTATAAGGTCAAATGCACTATTTTAAACTGGGCAAAGAACGGATATGTAAATATAAAAGATTATTGAACCTTTCTTTATGGCTTCGTCTTTGTACCACCTTTTTGGATGATCAATTTAACTGATGTAGGGCTGAGATCTGGGCCGGAATCGTACAATTTTCACGGACCAAAGCTGGCCCGTGAAGTTGGGTCGGTCTTCGAAACGGAAATGTAGTGGGTCGGGCCGACGCGTGAGTCGACTCGGTGAAATCGTTTGACTCGTCTGAGCCGACTCGAGTTTCCCGAGTCGACTCGTCAATGGGCTTGATATCGCAATAAATAAAACGAACTCGACGGAAGTCGTCAATGGGCGGGCGTCGCGAGCCCTAGCCGCTTGCAACATCGTCGCCGGAGCACTTCTCTACTGCTGCTGCAGGCCCCAACCTCCCTTGCCCGTGAGTGCTATTCTCTCCTCTCCTCACATCTCCTACACTCTCTTCGCTTCTCTCTCTTCTCCTCTCGCCTTCCCTTTTCTCTTGTTCTCTTGCCCTCTCCTCTCCTCTCCTCCCCTCTCCTCCCATCCCAAATTCCCAATGCTTTATCTCAAGGAAGCACCAACTTTACTGTTTTCTGGATGATGTACCGAACTTTATATGTTTACACTCTCCATGCAAACCGTGGTAAATGTTTTTCATAGTGAGTAGAAAAGGGATATGTACTTCCTAACAATTTTTTTGTCTATAAGAAGTTGTACATAAATCGCCTGATTTCTGGATATTGATGGCGATTATTTTTCTGTTCAGCTTGATCATTAGGGAAGTTATAATCCTTCCGTTGTCTTCTTTTTACCATAAGAAGCCAAAGAGACGTTTTATTTGCCACCTGAAGTATCTACTTTCAAATAATCAGTTTAAACTTGCACAATTGGAGGAAGATGGCGGATGAAAGCTACCTGAGGACATGGGTCTCAGATAAGCTTATGTCTTTGATGGGTTACTCCAAGGGTGTAGTTGTTCAGTATGTCATTAGATTATGTAAGCATGAATAAGATGTTTTTTCTGTTAGACTTTTCCTTTTGTTTTGTCAAAAAGACAATGAACATATATTTCTTTTATGCATTGACAGCTAAAGAGTCACCCTCGCCTGCTGATCTTATGTGTAAACTCGTAGAGTTTGGGTTTTCTTCATCAACAGAAACTCGCTCTTTTGCTGAAGAGATATATGCAAAAGTTCCACATAAGAAGACTGGTCCTAGCGTGAGTTCTCTTGAATTCTCATGTAACTCGAGCTTGGATTGTGCTTTCCTGCCACTTCTGCCATTGTGTTGTTTTGGATGGTGATTGTCAAAAGTAAATTTATATGGAAGATATGTGCCTAAAGATTCATCTGGCTTTACAGGTGATATTGCTTCATATTGCATGCAATGATATAAATAAACTAGCTAAAGTGAATGAAAATTTGTTCTTGTTAAGGAGTTTTATCACAATGCAGTAGAAAAACGGGACTAGTCTGTTTGCAAGTTCATCTTTCAGTAGGTGCTGGAAAGTGCTTATAGCTACTCAAAGTATGGACTCCTGAGCTTTTTATTTGTCAAAATTGATCAGCACAATGCACTTAAGAGAGTAGAATATTTTGTTAATTATTTTTTTTTTTTGACAATGAGAAAATGGTGAACATTCCTGTGATTGTTTGATGATAGGGTAGCTCAATACTTCCATTGTAAATATTAGCTTTGGGTTCAAGTTATTACGTGGTCTTTGAGGTAAGTATAAGATTTTCTATCTTTTAAAACTAATATTTAATAAATTATTATTGCGATGCTGGTTGATGAAGAGTAGTGAGTTGGATACATGGGTTGACAACATGGTTGTTGGGACATAAGGAAACATAAGCAGTTTTTAGTGCCGTGGCAGTCTGTAGTTGTCTTGTGCTCTGCCACAGGTATAAACATTTTTGTGGTCTGTTAGTTGGTCACTTTGTACATTATTAGTGTAGTGATGGATTAATTTCTTTTTTAAACATTTAAATGTTTAAAGGCTATTAAACAAAAGCTGATGTTGATGAGTATCATGCTGGCAAGTTATTTTTTGATCAAGCCTAGTAACCGGTTTCAGTATTTAGAATTTAGAATTTGTTATTGTTTGATAATGGAAGCTAGTCACATTGAAATGCGTCTTTTTTGATTTGATGGGATACTTATGGAACGGAAGTTACATGTTTAAGGACTCAATTTTCAGTTTGGTTAAGTTATATGAATATGAAGGTTGAATGACATTGTAATTCTTTATGCAGTCCATTTCATAAATTTTCATGTAATTTGAACCTAAGCACATTGCCTTTCATTAATGCTATCTACATCATGTGTCTTTTGGTCGTGTATTGCTGTATACTGCATTTAATTTATATACGGATTATCTAATCTGGTCCATTTTCCATTTTTTGATTTGCATTCAAGTTAATTTGTTGACTTGTTAAGTAAGTTAGAACAAGGATTGTATTGTCAACTTCTAGAACCAAGATTCATGTGTATCTTTTATAGTGCTGTTGTGATTCAATGGCTACTCATTCCTTCTCTCATGATTTTTTCTGGTGATGGATGACAACCGTATGCTGTCCATTTAACGTCAGGGTTTACTCGACTATATTCTTTGTTGTCAATTTCATTGATGCTTAGTTTTAGTTTTAGCAGTTCTTTGCATCTTTATTGTTCAAACTGTAATGATTGTTAGCTCCTATAAGAATATGCACATTCTTTTAAAATTGATTTACATTACTTTCATTCTATATACTTGCAGTGACAGATTAAGTTCTGGCTGTAAATTCTAATTTCAATTGATTTCTTGTATGTATTTGTCTCAGAATTATCAGAAAGCTGAAAAGGAAGCAACTCAATTTGCCAAAAAACAGAGGAGCTATAAACTTCTGGATGCTGATGATGAGGACATAGACAGCCATGCACCAGCCAATCATGTAGATTCTCAGATGGAGAAAGTGGGTTCTCACCGAAAACGCTTTAGAAAGAAGAGCCAGACCGATGATGCTGAAGATGATGAGGCATTATATTACTCTTTTTTTCCACTTTATTTTTCATGTGGTAAGTTTCAGGTTGACGCCTCTTCTAATGGTTTCTTACTTTTGTTTTTGACTTAATGCTGTACTGCAGGTTATTAGACAAGAAGGGAATGACCGACAGGTTCGAAGTCGTACATCAAAGGTAGATGAAGATGATGACGAGGTTGAGGTATGCTTCGAGGGAATTATTATCTTCTGAATTTTTTTGAATTTCTATGAAGGATGGTGGCTCTATTTGAACAGATTATCACATATTACCCAAGAATTCTAATTCAAAATAAATTAGTTAAAATGCTCTCAACATTTCCTTTTTGGAAAATATCCACAGTTCTACTTGGTTATACTAATGCAAGATGAACGGGACAAACTACTCTCATAGGAAACAACTACTTTGGTGTCTTGCAAATCACAATGAAGTATAATATATCTTTGGGACGATTAAAACTACTTGGGTTGGATACTTAGGATCGATCAGTACCATTTTGGTGGTATGTTTGACAAGTATCTTAACTTTGCAAATTTTTATATGTTTTGCTTGAGATGTAGATAATTCTGTTTTGTCATCATAGCATTATGCAGCATATTACCATTAGCATGGCCTGCATGCCGGTTGAAACACGGCAAAACTTGTCTTTCCCATAATGTATCGTGGTTGGTAGCTTGGCTATTGTTAGGCATGATCTGTGCCTGCAGAAACTTCAACCCATGCTAGTGGCTGGTAAGCTACCATCAAAAGAGACTTTCTTGTGCGGTGATCAATGTTAATAAATGTCATAATGCATTTCATGTGACAACAGAGAGGATTTTTTGTAGAGTTTGGTCATATGTTACCAAATTTTTTTTTAGAATAGTTATGAAACATAAAGATTCTGGTGATAGATGTTTATATTAGAGAAGCAAGTAGTTATATTTCTTGAAAGTATAGGTCCATTTGAAGTTTCATATATGTTGATGGAAAATGTGAAATGAGGAATAGTTTGTGTCATGTTAATATTGAACAAGATTATTGCAAGTTTTTCTTGGAGGATTTTAACTTACATAGTTGGAGGTGCCATATATTTTGCATGATCACTTAATCTTGAAATCCCTTCCAAATATAATATTTTTAATTTGTTGCCGTAACATTGATGTTCTCCAAATTTAATATTTTTTAAAAGTTAGTTTGTCCTAATACTGATATTCTACTCTATTTTTTGCCAGCTTTTTAAAACTTAGATTATATCTTATTGCCCAAATTTAAGTCATCAACATGAACCGACTCCAAAGTTAAGGTTGAAAAGACTTTTGTTTTACAATGAATTGTGATGTTTGTGATCAATGATTAAACCTACTCAAATATCAAGCACTTGATGGTAAACTGATAACATTGGCTGATAGGTTATGCAAATAGCTTTGTGCTTTAGAGTAGACATTGTGACACACCAGTTAGTTCCACATTAAATGTGGGATTATTTGGCTGACACTGTTTAAGCTATTCTTTGGACTTGTAATTTTTTGTTAACTATATGTTTAGACTCTCATACGGACATCTGTTTGACTTGGTAATCCCTGTACTAGATGGGTATCCAAGTTCTAGCGGCTATTATCACTATATTGTTCTGTCAATTATTGTATGCAGCATTATCTCTTCATGCAGAAAGAGTTGCCATGAATGTTTCTTAGCATGATCTTGTTCAATGTGATTCTATGAATTTAGAGTTTATTGTGGAATGCATCATTATGCAGTCAGAAGAAGAGAGAAGACGTGATCAAGAAGAAAGAGCACAATTGGAGAAGAATATCAGAGAAAGAGATGCAGCGGGGACTCGGAAGGTAAGGAAATTCACTGGGGTTTAGTTTTGCGACTTTCACCATGCTGCCAAAATACAATTTATATATGTGAATTAATATCTTTCTCAGATGATCTTTGTCTTGTGTGTTACTTCTGTATGTGTTTATGATATAATGTTGTGGATCATAACTTCATTATGAAATATTCAATGTTGTTAACCTTGTTACTTCTTGATACAAGCATTGTTTTATGATTGCTGGTTTTAAATGCTTAAAAAGGTGTAGTTATTAAAAGTTGTAGAATGGATGGAACTAAATGGCCTAAAATTGTCCTCATTGGTGATGAAGGTATATACTTCTTCATCCTTTTCGATTAATCTCTATAAAGCAATTTCAAAAGATGAGATCTAAGTACTTGAAATATCATTTATATATTATCTTAGTTGTGAATCATTTACTCAATTAAGCCATAGTGTGTCTGTGGTTTTAATTTAGGTTTTTTTTTCTTAACTTTAATCTATTGAAATAAGTACACATAAAACTGATTTGTCTTAATTGGAAAATTTGTTTTCATAACTACTCAAATTTAGACCAATAATTTAATAATATGGTACCTAAGTTTATTTTATATCCTCCAATAACCATGTTATGTACCTGGAAGTACTAGAGTTTCTATTTGTATATTTTTTCATTGCTCTTAAAAAAACTCTGTGTTCATTTTTTCCTTGTTATCAAGTTCTTTTCTTTTCCTCCAACATGTAAAATGCTTGGTAATATCTTTCTAATCATTTTTTAAATCTTTTTTTGCCAACAGCTGACAGAGCCAAAGTTAACCAAGGAGGAGGAAGGTTAGTTCCCTTCATTGGTTACTCAAGTTGCTTTAAGGAAACTGTATTATTACATCTAATTTTTATTTTTTTCTACAGAGGAGCAGATTCGGAGGTTCAAGGCTCTGGAGGATGATGATACTTCAGAATTAAGGTTCTTATTCTTGCACTTATATTTGTTTTGCATTGGTCTTCTATGGCTGAATTATATTTTGCATTTGGCCGTCAGTTTTGTTTTGTCAAATTATTGGTAGATTTTGTAAATGATTAACTGTGTGGTTGTGGTATATGGAAGTAATTTTTAGTTAGAAATATAGGGAATTAGGGGAAAACTTGTATATAATGTTGTGGAAAGTCCTAGCTATGAATTAAAAGCTGTTATAGTTAACCATATTGGAAGGGAGGCTCTTCTATACTCCTTTGCGCACTGATGTCAAGATCCAAAAGAAATGCATCAGTAGATCCACAAATATGTGAGGTTGCGTTTGTTTCGAAGGTATCTTTAACAGTATTCTTAATCTACCCCTTCAACTTAACAAAAAGGAAGTTCAAATAGACAAATAATTACATTTCACATTTTTTGCATTTAACAAATTTCTCAATTTTTCATGTATCTGAAGCTAAAGATTCTCCATATTAGTCTCTGATGTCTGCTTTTCTTGTACCAGGAAAGTTTCAAGGCAGGTATATTTGCAGAAAAGAAGGGACCAGAAGCTCGTGGAACTACGGTATGTATGATAACGTTCATATTCTTTATTGGATTTGATTTGCTCAACACTTTTGCTTTTTCATGTTTACGTGTTATCTGATTGATACTCTGAATCTGTTTGCTATGCTGTTACTACAGGGATGAAATTATTGACCATGATTATATTTTTGAGGGTGTAAAGTTGACTGAAGCAGAAGAACGTGAACTCAGGTATGTGCAGTTTATGGCTTTTTTCTCATGCTAGAGGATATAATTCATGCTAAATTTTCTACTGATCATATTGCCCTTTTCTCCATTGTTTTTGTTGTTCTTATTTGAACTGTAATTATGAAGAATCCTATGTGCATAAATGTAATAAAAATACAATTTTGCAACTGTTACTGAGCATGGTTGGCATGTGAAGTTTATAACTTCTGGAGTTTGGGATAATATTTTTCCAATATTAGCTGCACAATTGACAGTATTTAGAAAATCTTTCTAGTCCTTATATTAATATATGGTGACTTAGCTAATACAAGCTTCAAAGTATAAGGGCCAGGTGTTTCTAAAATTGTGGATGCAATTTATCTTTAAGTGGGAATCACTTGTCACATCTAATGTCTGCTAAATTTAAAGGTAAAATCTTCACACTTGTTTTTAATGCAATATATTAGGTTAGAGATCCCATAGATGATTTGATGAGTTTACCATTCAACTGTTTCTTATCGTAGTAGTGTTTTTATGCACTTGCAGTATGAGGAACCTTGGATCACCGAAATTAACAATGGAAACAACAAGCAGATGTTGATTATAAATTCTCTTCAGAATTAAGAAATGTAGACTTCTATCATCTTGTTATACAATAAGAAGATTATGATATTATTTTCTTCCTTTTAAACAAAATATTGAAGTAAATGCACATGATAATTATACCCTTAAAGGAAATAACTGACCCTTTGTCAGTGTAATCAAAGGTGCTAGGCGTCAAGGTGCCAAAATGTCCAAGACGCTAGGTGCTCACCTGAGCGTAAGGAGGCGCTCTCAAATATTATATTTTAAAAATTATAAATCATGATTGATAAAAATAAACTAAAACAAAAATAACACATCAAAGTTGCATTCATTTAAAGTACTAATGACAAATACTAACAGATACTAAATCCACATGTTGTATTAATAAAAATATTAACATGGAAGGAGGAGGATGTTGAAAGGAGCTTGTTGGGGGATGAGAGGAGTGTGGTTGGATGGCTGTCGGTGGATGTGGGAGACCCAATTTTTTGGGAGTGTTGGTTGGGTGACTTGTCGCTGGGAGTCTGGGTTCCTGTTAAGTTAGGTGGTTGGGAAAGAGGGATGATAGGGGGCTATAGTCCAGGAACAGGAGCAAGGAGGGCTGTGCTGAAGAGGCAGGGAGAGGGAGGAGAAGGTAGTGTGTGGGGGAGGTTGGTGTTGGGGAAGGGAGGGAGGAGGGATCAGGGAAGGAGGGGGGGGGATGGGCTGCGATGAGGCAGGTGGGGGGGCTGTGATGAATGGGGGGGAGAAGAGGGAGGAGGAGGGAAGAGAAGGGAGAGGGAGGGTGGTATCAGGGGAAAGGGGGCTGCGAGGAGGCTGGGGTCGGTGGGGGGCTGCGATGAATGGGGAAGAGGGAGGAGAAGGGAGTGTGCGATGGAGGAGGAGGAAGTTGATGAGGAGAAAGAGATAGATATCTGGAGGGGAAGAAGCCATTGCCACTGTTCACAAAGGAAAATGCTGCAGCGACAAGAGCTTGCTGCTGGTGGAGGAAGACGTTGCTGCTGCTGTTGCTATTCGCCGATGGTGATGAAGTCAGCTGCTGTGCACCAAGGATACGCTGTAGTCGTTGGGGAGAAAGAGACTGCGTTTAGGGCATGGGTGCCTGCGTGCGCCGGGGGTTTTGGGGAGGGGGGGTGTGGGGTGTGTGTGTGTGTGTGGAGGATGGGGTGGGGTTTGAGGTTGAGACCATCTGGTTTAATCAAACCAGAGGACAAATCGGCTTGACTCAGGCCCGACTTAGCCTGAGTTGAATTAGGTGGGTGGCCCAGGCAAGTGCCTAGGATGTGCTCGGTTGAACTCGCTTGCCTAGCCCACTAATTGAGTGCTCGAGCCTCACTTAGGCGAACGCTGGTGACTTCACTGCCCTTCATAACTATATAATGATAATATCTTTGAAATTCCAAGCAATCTTGGTACTAAAATGAGTTTTCACTTTTATCCTCCTTTGATACTAGAATATGCTATTCCTTGCAATTTGCCTTCTTTGGCTTCATTTCTACTAAGGCACATGGGAAATTTGAGAAGTTGATTATTGCATTGTGTCCTCACACCTTTCTTTTTGTCACGTCTTTAACTCCATATCATTCCTTGCTCTTGCAGTGCTCAATTCTGATGCATAGTGAGAAACACATTGCATCTTTGGCATTTAGTTGATCTCCATTTTCACTGTGGTTGCATCCATACTCTTGTTACTGAATTTACTAAAGACTCTTAAGAAGAAATTATGATGGTGAAACATTTTCTGTCAGTTATTTATAATGGTCCTGACCTACTGATTAGGCTTATTTTTTTTGACGTAAAGAAAAAGTTATGACATGGAAAGAAAATACTTGCTGCAGTTTCAAGCATGGTTTTAAGTTTCTCAGTGTGACCAGCAGAAGCATGTTGGCTTGAATGCATTTATATGCGCGCTTTGCATGCAGTCTTTTTGAAGCTGAGATGAATGGAAATGTTTGATCTACTAATTATCATTTGAACTCACTTATGCATAAGGGAATGCAGTAGATACATATGCAGTAGTTCTATTTTATTGAAAATTAATTCTTAGGAACCTTTTGATTTGGAAGTTAAATTTTGGCGAGTAGAAAAAAGAATGTCTTTCAAGTGAGTAATGTGTTTGAAGGTGCAAATTCAGACTGACAAGTTTACATTAAACAGTTTAACATCTTATCTTTGTGGCCTCTAATATGCTTTTCAAATTAAGACTCACTTGTTTTAAAAGTTATGTCATGCCTTATTTGATCAACTATGCTTCTGATTCATTATTCATAAAAAGCTACATAGCAACCTATATGATAAGGAAAAGATAATGTATTCTTGTCTTCTCTTTCACTGGTAACAAGTGAGCAAGGTTTTTTAGCCAGCTGTATTAGATTTCTGGGACATATACACGAACACAAAAAGTCACAGCATAAAGCATACTAAATATTTTGTTCATTGTACAAGAAGCCTCAATGGCAAGAGAAAATACTATGTTCTAGTGATAAAATGATGACAGAGACATCTAATAAACTAAAACAGATGTGATTAAGATTGCTACATTACTTACCATATATGGATTTCAACCTTTTGGTCAAGACAAAAATATGTTGGATAGCATAATAGTTCAAAAGGCATCAAATGAATAAGTACGAAATGCCACTTTCAGAGTAGAGTTGCCACCATCATTATGAAGAGAGTGGGAAATTATTTTTTCACTCGTTATCCAAATTAGTGCAATTATCTTAAGTTCAGGTGATATCTCTCGACACATTAGTACTTGCTATTGAAAATTTACTTATAACTCTACTTGGTATGGACATTCATTAGCTTTGTAATTTTGCATTGTAATGTCTGCCAAGTGCACAATTGTCATATGGTTGGTTGGAGATTTGTTGGTTCTTTGTTAAGATTTTGTTCAAGATGCTGATCTTTTAAGTGTGAAATGGGAGATATTTTCAACAGAGGGCACAATTTAAATCTTAAGAACCTCCCTTGGCAGGTCCCTTGCAGTGCTTTTTGAGTAGGTTTTGGATAAAGTCCATCAATTTATGAATAATTGTATGCTGTCATCTGTCAAATGCTTAGAGAGGCCTTTTTATATAGGTCCTCCAGTTAGCCTCTGGGATTTGTCTTTCTAGTGGCTATTGTAGTTCTCAAGCATCATGAATCACAGGCTCTTTAGCAAGTGCTTTTTCTGAACTCAATTGCTTCAAAAAATTTACTTGTAAATCTGATTTATTGATGCATTCTATTTTTCTTCTAGGTACAAAAAGAAAATTTATGAACTTGCATCAGAGCACTTAGAGGATGTGGATAACATCAATGAGGTAATGCTCCTGACTACGAGCAACTGCTAGTATGCATTTTGTGTTTTTTCTTCCAAAATTTTAAAGTTCACATTTCTGTTCTTTTTCTGAGTGCCTTTCACCACCTGCAAGTACACTTCTTTTTTGAAAAACATTGTATATAAATTAAACATTGTATATCCTTTCTTGGTGTTGCTTCTATGCAACATGAATAACACACATTGGCAGCACTATTACTTGATGCTTCTATAACCCAAGTTTTTGTTATACTTGCTAAGCTTATCTTTTTTTTTCAATTGATTTTTGACCAGTGATAAAAATTTCCCTTCAATCTTATTAACATTTAACAGTTACAAATGAGTATGAGAAACATATGTTTGAATTTATCTTGTCAAAATGTAATTGTCCTTTGGTTTGTACCCAACTATTTTTAAACAACAATTGATTCTTATTTTTTTGGGTTGTGAATTTTGCTATGTTTCCCAGTTAATATTTGGTGCATTTTTTGTCAGGATATTATTTGGTATTATTTTATTATGTATGTTGTAGTAAATGATTTTAATTTCGTATCCGGGTGGTACGTGCCGGTCCGATAGCCTCTCGGCACGTGGACCGCTCGCTACCGGGCGATACCAAATTTTTATCGATAATTTAAAGGCAGCAGAGAGGAAGGTGAGTCGTGAAAGGAACAATTTTTATCGGTTCCTCCCCAAGATTCCCAATCGGAATGGCCTCTTTAATTTGCTTCATTCTAGCTGATAACATAGTTTGGTTGATTTAGCTTTGGATGTGGGTGGTTTCTTGGGAAGCTGGTTCTTGGAGCTGCACTCATGGTGAAGAGGCGGAAGCTGTAGGTTCATATCTTTTGTGGGAAAAGAAGCTTCTTTTGATTTGAAATGGTAGCAAGGAGAGGGCAGTTTGGGAGTCGAGAAGAGGGAGGAGGAGACGTGATGTACGAGTCTCCTTCGGTGCGGCCGTCGAAAGATCTCAACCTTCCTTACCCGCTCGTTGGTCCGTTCAGTGGATAACGAACAACGGAAGCCGAATCCGATCTTTGCCACCACCAGCAGCAGCAGATGAGCTCTGGCCTCCTCCGGTATCGGTCATCCTCGAGCTCGCTGCTCGGCGAAGTTTGTGAGGACTTCCTCTCCATTAGAGCCTCCAGCCCCGAGAACGAGACTATGTTTGCCCGGTTCTTAGTGTCAGATCTCCGCGAGGAGACCCAGGACAGTCCCTCCGGTGGTGCTGCCACCACCAGCGGCCAGAGTAGCCCTCACTTTCCACCCCTGCAGCCGCCGCCACCACCTTCTGCACAGGAGGTCAAAGAACAACAAAGCAGAGGATTTACTTTTGCCCCGCAGATGATATTCCATCCTCAGCAGCAGGAGCGACAGATGCTGAGCCATAGCTCAATGGAGAGCTCGTTCCGGGTTTTCATGGGATCATTGACGATGGAGGTGGCACAACTCAAGCACAGAAACTTTGGCAGCTCCTCTAATCTCATCAAGCACGACTTGGCGTACCGCTTGGTACGTCGGTACGGTACGAGATTAAAAACTTTGGTTGTAGTTAGGTTACATAGAATGGTTCTAGTGCACGAGTCTACCATCAATGTGAGGTTTGAAGAGGATCAATGAACACAACTTCACGTATCCAAGCAAAGAAGTTGTTTCATGGCTCGATATTAGAAGACTTGGGCAATCTTATACTTTGGCTCTGCCAATGACACAGTGATTTTACCTAACTGCAGAAAATTGAAGTGATGGGATATAATTCGAGAAGTAAAGAGTCATTTATTCTTAGTTGTTTTGTTTCTTGGGTTTGGAAATGAATTAGGTTGGATCTATCTATATCAGAATTCATTTTCTGTTGTCCAATATCCATAGTCACGGGAACAATCACTTGTAAAGATAAAGCAGCAGACATTGACCTTTCATGGATCCTTCATTGGTGTGAGCCACGTGCATCGAGTTTGTTCTTAGAAATCCACAAATTGGATTTGCAGCCTTAAATATTTATTCTGCAAAAATTAGATGGAAAAATTTTATTGGAAGATCCAAGATTATGAACTTTTGCTTGCAGTTATCTAGGTGTGTTTTTGTAATCTTCCTGTTTTCTTAACTACTATTAGATCTATAAAGCAATTTTTGAGATGCAAATGTTTTGTGCTTTATTTTTAAGTTGTGGTCATAATTTAGTTTTCCAATATTTTTATGCTTTTGCTAGTCCTTTTGGCTGTGCTCCTCATCATTTCATCAGATGGTATTGTCAAAAGATTTCTTGCCTCTCCAAGAATCTGTTAAAAATTGTATTTATTTAATTACTGATCCCATGTAACTGTATTTTCGTGTAGTTAAATTGCCCTTTGTAACTATGATTGGTGGTACGTCAGTCTTTCTCAGCACCCGATGACTTCGGGTATCCATACTTAGGTTCAGGGAGATAAATATGTACATAAGTTGGGTTTAGGTATTTGGTTTCCAGTCTGATTAGGGTAAAATTTGCTGGTACCATTTTGATAGGCTGTTGAAAACGGTGTTGGGCAGGTATTTAGAACCTTCGTTGTAAGTTTTTAACTTGTACTGGAATTTAATCATTTTAATTGAGTGATCATGTCGATTTTAAAATCACAAATGCACTATAAAATAATACATTGATTACTCAGCATCCAATATTCATGGGCATGGTTATTTCGATTCATTACCTTGGTGATCGTAACTTGATCTGGAGCCTTGATTTGCTATGATTCTTTGAGGTTGAAATTCTAGTCTCTTAGATTATCTAAGTCTGAAATCAGGTGGTACAAGTAAATGCTGCAATTGAGTCTATATGAGTTCATTTATATGTGATCCTCAACTGTCAGTATCTAGTGAAAGCATTAACATCCCTAGCATCTTTTATTCAAGCTTTTTGTTATCCATCGTCATAAAATTAAACACCATAGTATACCAAGGTTATTGATCATACTTTGCCACTATGACCGGGCGAATATATGTTGGTTCAGCTTATAATGCTCTTTTTCTAAAGTAAATTCGTTTCTGTAACTATTTTAGATCTCTACTAACTGTGCCGGTACCATTTCTTATAGTTTGCCAATCTTATTGCAGTATAGGATGCCTGAGGCATATGACAAAGAAGGTGGTGTAAATCAAGAGAGAAGATTTGCGGCAGCTATGCTGCGATACAGGTAAAACAGTTCACTGCGTAGATGTCATCATCATTTTATAGTTGACGGTTGTTGTATTCTTGATTCATTTCTGACCTTGTTGTTGGCGTGGTGGTGGACTAATTTTTTTGTATTCTCTTCATCCAAATCTGGAATTTTTTTCTACTTTTTGTCCTTTCTAGGGATCCTGGTGCTGTAGACAAGATGGACCCCTTTGCTGAACAGGAAGAATGGGAAAACTATCAAAGTGGTATGACTAGCTCGTTAGGGTATATCTTCTCTGTCCTCTTTTGTTATATTGATGATAATACGCTTCTGACACAGGGAAGGCAAATTTAAAGTATGGTTCGAAGGACAAAAAGCAAGCTTCAGCTGACTATCAGTATGTTATAATTTTCATTTTTATTGATTTTTTTTTTACTATTTGGAAATGCTAATAAGCAATTGGCTTAATATGCTGACATTCTGAACCAAGGTTTGTAATTTCGTATCGTACTAAAGTTTCGAGCTCAGTTTGGTACTGTATAAATATACCGAGCAGTACATTTCAGTATACCGCTCGGTATATATATAAAAAAAAACGATGGCTCTGCCCGCGTGAGAAGGAGGGAAAGGCGATGTCACCCCACGTTAAAAAAAAGGGAAAGGTGACATCGCCTCGGTTTCCCCACGCAAAAAGAAAAAAAAGAAAAGGGAAAGGCGACGTCGCTCGGTTTCCCTGCGCAAAAAAAAGAAGAGGGAAAGGCGACGTTGCTCGGTTTCCCTACACGAAAAAAAAAAAGAAAGGCATCACCTCGCTCGATTTCTTTTGCTGGGGGAGAAGAAATCGCTTCTCCCCGCTTCGTCGTCGCGCCAGATCTCCAAGTTTTCGTTTTTCTTCTCCCTCTTCTTTCTTCTTCGTCACCGACCAATTTAGGAACGGAAATAGTTGCAATCGATGCTACTGTTTGGTAGCAGATGGTCCGTGTACCGGTCTACAGACGGACCGGTATGTACCGCCGATACCGGGCGGTATTATTCGAAATTAATACCCTTGTTCTGAACTGATGTATAATATAAACTGTTATTGTTATTTCTTGTGTTGATTGTTTTGCTTCTGTTTTCTGACTAGGTATGTCTTTGAAGATGGTGTTGACTTCATCAAGGAATCCATTATGGATGGTGTCAATGTATGTGACTAAAAAGCACATTGCTTATATAACTATACTAAGGTGCCACCTTGCTTCTAATTCCAAACATTCCTTTTTTGAGCAGTATGAAGATGAGATGCCTTCTGAGAATCCTGATGATTCAATTGCAAAAACTGTGTTGCATAAACTTCAAGTATGCTTTTTTTCTTTGATAGGATTCATTTTGGAGGTGATGGGTTAAGTTTCTAATAGTGTTTTTTATATTAAATGGTTCTATGAACTATGAAGTTCTTTGACCATGATTCTTATACTTTGACACAATATTCAATATTTGATTATTTCATCCTTTCTATCAGGAAGAGAGAAAGACTTTGCCAATCTATCCATACCGGGAACAACTGCTTCAGGCAGTTCAAGATCATCAGGTTAGTAATTTTGTTAACATGAATTAATTGTATTTTATTTGATTTGCACCATTTCTGGAGGCAGCATGCCAAATTTAGGTGCTTGACGAAAGTATTAATTGTAGGATAAACTTTTATCTGCTTTATTTTAAGAAAGTACATAAATATAATATTGTGGTTGTGCATGAATTTGTATAACTAACTTTGGTTTTCTTTTTTATAAGGAAATTATCTACAATATACATCTTTATTTTCTTGTGCTTTATTTGCTCAATTATAACGTACTTATAATAAATTTGTTTTTTCAATAATTTTTTAAATTATTTTTGTTTTAAAAAATCAAGGAGAAATAATAATAAGTTAGCATAAGAGTCATCCCTAAAGAAGCCAAAGTCTCTCCATATAATCTGGGGGCTACAATGAACATGTGAGACAACAAAATCATCGACCAAATTAAGGCTTCTTTTTAGTTTGTGAGAGAAGGAAAATTTTCCTAGTTTGCATTCATCTTCTTTTCTTTTGTGTTGCTAATTTATTTACTCTCTCATTTTGATTGGGAACCAAATAGAGCACATGGAATTTACTGCAGTATTTCTTCCCAGCTAATATATATACTTATGCATTATGTTTTTTTCGAATAGTGGATCATTTTCATTATATACTCTTAATGGCATTTTTTTTCTGTTGAATAGGTTCTTGTCATTGTTGGAGAAACAGGTTCTGGTAAAACGACTCAAATACCCCAATATTTACATGAGGCTGGATATACAAAACGAGGACAGGTAGATGTTTCTGTGTGAAGTTACTCATGCTACACACATGGTCTTTAAGCCAAAATATGTTTGCAGGTTTTTTTCTCTATTGCTTAGTTGTCCATCACATTTGTTGTTGTTGTTGTGTGTCTATATGTGTGTGTGTGTATCTTATAGATAGATATATGCAGTCCTAATATTACTCAAGTATCCATCATTTTTGTTGATTATCTTTGTTAATATGGAATGCAGTTTATTTTCAGAGAGGAAAATTTTCTTTTACTATTTTATAAGTTCTTAACTGATGTCAATATTTAACTCATAGTGACATGTAAACCAACTTTTAGTAAGAAATTAAAATTTCATGTAAATGCTCATTCTTGTCCAAAATGTTTAATTTAGAGACGTAATCTGACTAATCATTCTGTAATTATAAAAGAATTGAATTTTTTCAGCTTCAATCATGGTCTAGCATTGCTAGTTATCAGGAAACTATACCATACGAGGCTTTTGTAAGTCTAGGGTTTTGGTCATGCTTCCACTCCCACAGCAGCATGCATCCTGGCTTCAAATGCTGCTCTGGTTCTTGGAAGGAAGGCGCTAGAGTGGAGGCTGCTGGAGATGAACATTGAATGCCAATTGTTTTTGGTGCCAAAGATAGATTTTGTGCTCTGGTTGCCTCCTTTATTTTCTCAATGCTTCTGGCTCAACCCCATGTGCTGACTGCTGACTTTTGACTTTTGGCATGGCATTGTACTTTGGCACATGCCATTCTGGCAGCTGGCTGGCACATAATGTGCCGCTGCTGCCGCAAAATGAAAAGCCTTGGTTATAACATAGGATTGTTTGAAATCTTTTGTGTTGGTGACATTTTATAACCTTTTTGCCTCATTTTAGGTTGGTTGCACTCAGCCACGCCGTGTTGCAGCCATGAGTGTGGCTGCAAGGGTTTCCCAGGAGATGGGAGTCAAACTTGGTCATGAGGTCTGTCTTGTCACACATCTCTGCTAGTTAAAAGTGTCTTTATTTACTCTCCAGTTGTGATCTGATCAGGTGCTCTTTGATTCTTATTGTTAATTAATCTATTTTACAGGTTGGTTATTCTATTCGTTTTGAAGATTGCACATCAGAGAAAACTATAATGAAATATATGACTGACGGGATGTTGCTTCGGGAATTTCTTAGTGAACCTGACTTAGCTAGCTACAGGTATTTTATGAATGCTCCATGCAAGTTTTTGTTGCTTTTCTTTCATAAATGTAAATATTTTTTATCTTTTCATGTCAAATGCAGTGTTATCATGGTGGACGAGGCGCATGAGAGAACATTGTCAACAGACATTTTGTTTGGTTTGGTAAAGGTAAGCTGCCTGTCAGAAATGTAACATGTTTTTGGGTGTCTTATTTTTGGATTGTTTATTAAATATGGTTGCTACTTGTTTTCTCACAGGATATATCTCGCTTCCGGAAAGATCTTAAGTTGCTTATATCAAGTGCAACACTTGATGCTGAGAAGTTCAGTGATTATTTTGACTCAGCCCCAATTTTCAAAATACCTGGGAGGCGATATCCTGTTGAGATTCACTTCACAACAGCACCAGAAGCAGACTATATTGATGCTGCCATTGTCACAGTTCTTCAGATACATGTGACACAACCACCTGGAGATATTCTTGTATTTCTCACAGGCCAGGAGGAAATCGAAACAATTGATGAGATTCTTAAGCATAGGACAAGGGGTTTGGGTACAAAGATAGCAGAACTAATAATATGCCCAATCTATGCGAATCTTCCAACTGAGCTTCAAGCAAAAATATTTGAACCTACTCCAGAAGGTGCTCGTAAGGTTGTGTTGGCTACTAATATAGCAGAAACATCACTCACAATTGATGGGATAAAGTATGTTGTTGATCCAGGATTTTGTAAGATAAAGTCCTTTAATCCACGAACTGGTATGGAATCATTGTTAGTGAATCCAATCTCAAAAGCATCGGCAATGCAAAGGGCTGGGCGGTCTGGACGCACTGGGCCTGGAAAGTGTTTTCGTCTTTATACTGCATATAATTTTCAGAATGATCTTGATGATAATGCTGTACCAGAAATACAGAGAACCAACCTTGCAAATGTCGTCCTTACACTGAAAAGTCTGGGTATCAATGACTTGGTTAATTTTGATTTTATGGATCCTCCCCCCTCAGAGGCATTACTAAAGGCTCTTGAACAACTTTATGCTCTTAATGCATTAAACAGCCGTGGTGAATTGACTAAGACTGGAAGAAGGATGGCAGAGTTTCCACTAGACCCTATGCTCTCCAAAATGATAGTGGCTTCAGAAAAATACAAGTGCTCCGAGGAGGTTATATCCATCTCCTCAATGTTGTCTGTTGGTAATTCAATTTTCTATCGTCCAAAAGATAAACAAGTGCATGCAGATAATGCGAGGATGAATTTTCACACTGGGAATGTTGGGGATCACATTGCTTTGCTAAATGTATATCACATAATCCTTTCTAAAATAGCTGACAACAACAATTATTAATTTATGATTCTAGTGATGAAGCATACTTGATTTTATTATTTCAGGTGTACAATTCGTGGAAGGAAACTAACTACTCTACTCAGTGGTGCTACGAAAATTATATTCAGGTAATCAAATCATCTGCATGTTTTTCTGAGTCATGAACATTCCCATGTCTTCTTCTTTTTTTTTTTTTTTAAGAATCTTCTCTTTGATAACTATGCTAAAATCTCTACTGGTGGACTTGATATACTTGATCTCAAATATTTCATTTATTTTCTAGATATATATATGCTGTGAAAGTATACTGAATCAGGATTCCATTAGTTTGCAGTATTGCTATATGAACAATACTTTGTAAGTTGCATATGACACAAGGCTGAAGTAGAATGGCAATGAATAATCAAGCAACTGTAGTAATATAAACCTGTGTTTTTGTCAACATGCTTTATTCTGCTTAAATTAATAGTGGAGTGCCTTGTAGAACCAGTGAACCTGATAATCTGCAGTTGCTGAAATAGTTTTTAGTCAGAAATTATCATCTAAACTGATAACCAGCATGATTGGTGCTGCTTGGACCAAGATTGCACCTTGCCTCTCTTGTTGTGATTGCTTAATTTGGTTGAAATGTCATGAACCAGGAATTCCTTGAAGTCTACTTGTTGGTGTAGGTAAAAAAATCACATATTACAATTTTATGTCAACTTCTCTCAAATAATCGATTCTTTTACTAGTATTCACTAATTTGACCAAATTGATTTAGTTACTTACACTATATGTTTGGAACTGTTATTATCTCTAGCAATCTTTTCTTCAGTCACTACAGATGAGTTTCTACTGATATGTACCTCTTCACAGGTTCGCAGCATGAAACGGGCAAGAGATATCAGAGATCAGTTGGAGGGCCTCTTGGAACGGGTTGAGATAGAGCCAACTTCAAATTTGAGCGACCTGGATGCAGTAAAAAAGGCAATTACATCAGGTTTGGGAATGTGGCATGTTTGTCTTGGCGCCTGTGATATTATCTATTTATTGATATCTTTATGACCTAATCTTTGTTCCTTTCAGGTTTTTTCCATCATTCAGCAAAGCTGCAAAAAACTGGGGCTTACAAAACTGTGAAAAATCCTCAAACAGTGTACATTCATCCGAGTTCTGGTCTAGCTGAGGCAAGTTTCTCGTGTAATTTTTGAGCCCTGCATTTGTTGGCAACTATGTCGGGTAAAAATAGCTAAAATATTCGAATTCATTCATAACTTTGGCAGTTATCACAATTTTTTGTTGTGTAATGAAGAAATTTAGTTCCATTATGAAATTTTAGATTCTTTTGAATATTGGTCATCTGAATTTTTAATTTCTTTTTAATATTAATAGTCATGATAGGTAGCTAAAATGTCTAATATGCACCTAAAGACACGCCTCAATTTATTAAAAGAACTCATCTTTTATGGCGGATATGGTCTGATATTTCTTGTTTCCCTTTTTTATTTTAGGTGCTACCACGGTGGGTCATATACCATGAACTTGTCCTTACCACAAAAGAATACATGAGACAGGTAGCACTTGTTTCCTGCCCCAGTTTGTTGGCATACAAATCCTTTTGCGAAAGCAAATGGTATCAATTTATATATTGTTGTTAATGCAGGTTACAGAATTGAAACCAGAGTGGCTGATTGAAATAGCACCTCATTTTTACCAACTGAAGGATGTTGAAGATGGTAGCAATACATTTTTTGTTTTCTCCTGAGCTTATGTATTTATATGCTGTTTCACTATATATTCCTTGGTAAATTGCTGAATCATGATTCATTGCAGCAGCTGCTACAAAGAAATTGCCTCGAGGGAAAGGAAGGGCTGCGGAGTAAATAATCATAGTTGAGTGGCGTATCATTCAACCAAAAGGAGAAAAACTTCTTTTTCAGATGGTTTTCCTGCTAGTTTGTTTGGTTCGCAGGTGCATATGTTGCAAGAGAACAATAGTTGATGCTTCCATCTTATAGAGGTGATAATTCAGCCTCCGATTTATGCATGGGTATAGCTTGTGTGTTGTACATAGTAATACAAAAGTCATACTTTGACCAGTTATCACTACGATAAACTGCTCATCGAGTGATCAGGATGTTTTAGAGCTCTTGCATCGTTTGCACTGGATTGATCTATAGTTGCAGCCTGCGGAAGTTAAAAGACCAACGGGATGCAGAGAGGCAGGTGATTACTTGATTGGTCCAGATGTGCTTTACGCAGCCTCTCTTAAACAATGTTCATCTGTACAATGATTTGAAAACCCTCATTTATGTGATAGTTTACTTAAATCCACCGATTAGTATTAGTATTTGATTTTGAAGGATGTATGAATCTTGGTTGTAGTGCTGACCGCATAAATTTCGTGTCTCAGTTTATGTGACAATTGAACTCTTTAACATCAAACTTTTGCTGCTCAATCTCGTTCTAACATTACAATCAGGCATCATGATATATATATATATATATATATATATATCATCATCATCATCATCATCATCATCAACATCATAAAAAAAAATCTTAATTATCTTCCAGTCTCCTATAGCCAATGCCATGATCCTCGTTTTCATAGTCCCTTGTTGTATTCCATAAACTCGTTTTTCTGTTAGTCTCGCCTTTCTATAAGCAATACTTTCCATCCAACTATGTATTAGCAGAAGGAAGAGATGTGATGGGATTGACATAACATCTTATCTGCTGTGTGTCTTCATGTTCTTCTCGAACTTCCTTTTCGTGCATTCCTACCTCTCTCTCTCTCTCTCTCTCTCTCTCTCTCTCATACACACAACACCTGATCTGTTGCTGTGTAATACTTCCAGTATCCATTATCCAGGCTTCTGCCGAATGGATTTGCATGAACTTTTTTATGATTTATTGTGATTCAACACAAGCGTTGACATAACTTAAGCTTGTTTTAAGAATTTTTGTTGGTCTAACTTATTGAATGACAGACACTAACCTTAGATTTTTCCTCTTGATAAATGAATCAATCTTTTTTGCTCGAATTAAAATCCTAATGGAACACAGCGAACTGTGTTGAGCCAAGAACAACTTCAAGCCGCACGATGCTCTCAAACTAAATTTTACCATAACATTCCTCTAATTTAGAACTCGATTTAATTTCAAACTGCTGTTTTATGTTATGATTAATTAGAACTGGAAGCTCATTTGCAATTCTCAAAGGACATAATGATTAGATATAGAACATCCTGATGTAGCCTAGTAATATTGTGAGTTAAGCTTGTTATCCTCTTTCTTTACCAGATGTGGTTGCTTCTAAATGGTTTCAGCAACTTACCATGTTGCTCAATGTAGTACATTAGGTTTCAGGCATGTTGATTTCAGATACTCTTCAGATGTGTTGTTTAGAGTGCGGGAATAAGTCAGCACCATTACAGTTCCACAATTACCGTATCTCGAAGGAGCATATCCTCTCGACTCTTCTACATGCAGTTCTTGCCTGATGATTTCAGTAAGCCAAACTAAACTCTCCGTATCCAATATATGAATCCTTTCCTGTCATTGTTCCTGTACAAAATAATATCTGGTAACTCAGTAAAAATGCCTATAAATTAAATGTCAACTTAGAATCTATATGTTGCCTTCTCATTCCTAGACGCTATTATAATGATATTGTAAAAGCCAGAGAACCAAAACATATAGTGTTACACTGCAACTTCACCTCGGCGCTTTAATCGAGAAAACCCACATGCATCTCATGCAAACTAGTCTTACGTAGAACTTCCACAAACAGTTAAAACCCTAACCCAGAAGATAGATTACATGAATGCCTTCTCATGCAAATCCATGCACGCATCCATGCCACCTACGTGCAGGAGATTATTGTAGAACTTCATGGATTGGGAGGTCTGCGCAGGAACTTTTGAGCTGCAGACGAAGAAGGCATCGACCCTCAAGTGCTCGGTGCAAGCAGAACCTGGTACAAATCAAGAAGCAGATCTCGTGCTTCCCATGAATGGTGATCATGTGAGTATTCTTTCCTCTGGCACTCTTACGACGACATAAGAAGTCGAGATTAGACTAGAAAGCTACGACTCATTACCAGATGATGTTAAGCAGAGTCTGGCATAACCTAAAACCTGCCAAGCATAAATCACAAGCTCCAGCTATGTATGTATATAGTGCATGCTAGATGGACCATGGATCACCCTGTCTGCTCCTCAGTCGTTTTCTGGCTCTTAGAAGTCAGTCCAACAGTCATTTAAGCTCCATGTACAAAGACAATCGTGCTTCAAAAGAGTCTGCACGAGAAAATTGTATCATCAAAGAGACAAATAATAATGAACAAGGAGGACAAGTACAAGATGAGGAGCATGCAAGTGCATGTCAATTGAAATGTTCTTTAAGAAACCAGACGGTGCACTTGCTGTTCGTGCAGCGGTAGTAGCTCCTGCAAGAACGATGAGAGGCAGTCATCAGCCGAGTTCTGATGCTTTCATCCTCGTTTAGACAAGTCCGGAATGCACTGTGGACGAATAATCACATACATTCGACGAGAAATAAGAGTAATCATTTGCTACCAACATAACATTTCATGCATAATCATACGATGATGAATGTTATATGGGCTGGTCATATTATTAACCACTGTTAGATGCAAAAACACGAACATTTGGATGAAAGTTATGGTGATTTGGGACGAAGAATAAGAACATTAAATTGCATAAGAGAATGTTTACATAACATTCCTCTAATTTAGAACTCGATTTAATTTCAAACTGCTGTTTATGTTATGATTAATTAGAACTGGAAGCTCATTTGCAATTCTCAAAGGACATAATGATTAGATATAGAACATCCTGATGTAGCCTAGTAATATTGTGAGTTAAGCTTGTTATCCTCTTTCTTTACCATCAAAGAGACAAATAATAATGAACAAGGAGGACAAGTACAAGATGAGGAGCATGCAAGTGCATGTCAATTGAAATGTTCTTTAAGAAACCATATTCTCACAAGAAATACAAGAGGCTTATGGAACACATGCATCTCCATATATTTCTATATGCTAAGCCAACAACAGCAATACTACTACTACTACTACTACTACTACTGCATGTTCGATCATGGTTTCGACTGGGCAGAGAAAGGACAAGATAATTGCAGGTTAATGGAGATGATACTGGTTGTGTGTTAACCTCGTATATTCGATCTTCTAGCAAAAGGCAAACCCAAACCATATTCATCCTCTTCTCATTCCAGATGGCACAATATCATCTAGCAAACCCTCGTCTGTGGGAGCTGATGAGCTTCTCTCCGCCAGGAATGGTGTGATCGGATCCTCATAGTGTGGATCGGACATCACGAGCTGGCCTGGATGCATGGGAAGGTGCACATGTCGCTGTGGTGAAGACAAGGCAAGCCGATCAGATGTCGACCTTGTGTCGTGAGGGTGTATGCTGCCGCCGCTAGGGAAGGAGATGGTGTGATGACAGTGTTGGCCTTCGTATGTGGTGATCACGATGGTGGGGTCGTGTGAGGAGCGCTCGACTCTCTTCTTGACGGTGCACTTGCTGTTCGTGCAGCGGTAGTAGCTCCTGCAAGAACGATGAGAGGCAGTCATCAGCCGAGTTCTGATGCTTTCATCCTCGTTTAGACAAGTCCGGAATGCACTGTGGACGAATAATCACATACATTCGACGAGAAATAAGAGTAATCATTTGCTACCAACATAACATTTCATGCATAATCATACGATGATGAATGTTATATGGGCTGGTCATATTATTAACCACTGTTAGATGCAAAAACACGAACATTTGGATGAAAGTTATGGTGATTTGGGACGAAGAATAAGAACATTAAATTGCATAAGAGAATGTTTACATAACCATAAAGAGAAAGAAATCGACTAACCTCGGAAATGGGCTGTTCTTGACAGCTTTTTGCCCATATTTTCTCCATCGATAGCCATCTTCCAGTTGCTCGATCTCACTTTTGGTCATGAATGCAAACCTGGGTTGGCGAGTTCTCTTTTGTCCCCTCTTGGCACTTGTATTCCTGCAGCCAAATCGAGTCCAACACCTTATCTTTGAAATCCAAACTAGTGAGGAAATCTAATATGGTTTCTCGAATGTAAATAGCTTATTAGCTTTCACTAGTCATAAAAGTAGAATCATGAAATGATCACTAGGAAGAGCAATTAAATTCTAACAATACATCCAAGAACTGCAAAAGACATTTGTCATAAGTAAGTTTTGTTAGACTTACACCAAAGTTCACTGTCTTCTCTTACAGTTCAATCAAGAATTGATGAAATGATATATACAGTTCAAGAAAATAGGCCATTTGTACAATCTGATTATATTTTTAAGAGGAAAAGTTATTTGTCAGACAAAGGAAAGACGATCTACTTTACTGCCTATAAATCGTTGCTTTGTAGATAGAGTCAAAATATAGGATACATGGCATATAGTGTGACTCAAACATACCAAGATGTGATCACATCAAATAACAAGGAAGTTGTAGTACAAGCTCTAATGGCAATCATGATCAAACAAGGAAGAAGATGAAAGGAAATAGCCATTGCAAACACAAATCTATGAAATAAGAGAACAGCAAAGAAGACAACTGTTCATTCCAATGGAATACTTTCTCAATAAGCAGCCATGAAAGGTAACATATACTTTGAAATAAGAAGCTGTCAACAGGAGTTCAAGATCTCAAAAATTGTGCGATTGGTTGGGCTTAAGATCTCAAAAATTCATCAGACTATGTCTCTTTACTTGCTATGTTAACTACTAGGATCAAATTTATGTCATGATCGGAGGGATCATTAGATTGTTTCACATATGAGAGTTAGAGAGAGAAATCAAGATCAAATGCTAAAGCAAAATGACCATAATAGAGTTTCTTACATTATTTGATGTTTTAAATAGAAATTAAACAAAATTGGCATTAACAACTGATTGCCATTACAATTTTCCATAAATATAATTCAATTATCATACCATCAATAATATTTTTTTTTTGTTATTTTTATTACGTGTCGAGTGATGCTGAAATAGATTAATAAAATAATAATAAATATATATAAAAAAGAAAAGCGCGTAACACGGAATTCCCGCCGCGGGGGGGCGGCTGCGCTCGCTCCCCATCGTACCCCCGCACAGTCGCATCTATTTACGCGATTGCCCCTCACCGTCACTCCGCTGCCTCCTTTTCATCGTCTGAAACGGACCCTAAAAACCGAAAAGGGGGGCGAATCTGCTGGCCTTCGATTCCTTCCGTCGCTGAATTCGCCCCCGGAGGGAGATCTTATCACGACTCTGCCACTCGCCGGAGAGGGAGGGGAGGGGGGTTGGGGAGAGAGGGAAGAGGGAGACGGCGATACGGCTACGAGACGGAGCGACTCACGCTTTCTCTGCGGCCCTCATGCCGGGGGGCTCCTCGCTCAAGCTCGACGCCACTGCCGCCGCTGCGTTACCGGATCCCGGTTCGGGCTGGAGATTCATCTGTCCTTCCTCCTCCATTGTCGCCGGTAGATTGAACGCCAGCGGGAATCCATCCCCGATCCCTGCGGGCGTGCACCACTCGACGCCCTCCCCGCCGCAGAGGTCGTGGAGGGAAGCGACGGAGACGTCGGCGCGGAATTTCCAGCTGGAGGACGCGTCTGACGTCGGCGAAAGCCAGCCCTCCTCCTCCTCCATCGGTCCCGATCGGGTGGCGGCGCGTCGGCTGTGGCGGAGATCGGCGTTCACGTAGCGCTCAGGTAAGGGTTTCGATCTCTCTGCACCTCCTACTCCTACTGCCGAAGTACTACTAAACTCCGCTTCTTTATTATTATTATTATCATTATTATTATTATTAAGAAGACGCGTTGAGGCTTTTGAGGTGTACTTTTCGGACGCTTCTCTTCCGTCGAGTGATCTCTTCCACATTGCTTTTGCGTTGCCCGTATAATAACACACTCGTTTTCGATACCCGCTTTGACGTCAGTCCCAAGTTGTGGGCCCGATTAGTTTACCAATTCGTTTGAGCGGGTAGAAAAGGTATTACTCTATTGACCATATCATATATCTTAGAAAATATTACACATTATAATATATTAGAAAAAACCTTTTTTTTTCTATTTTCAGAAAATATCTCTCATTTTCAAATTTTTGAAAGGAGATTATTATTCACAACCTTCTCTTTAATATTTATAATATATATATATATATATATATATATATATATATATATATATATATATATTCTTTATTTTCTCTTCTTCCTTAAAGGATGATATCGAAAAAATGACAAACAAGGTCAGAGCATAAATTGAAGGATTGTAAAATTTTTTTTGAACGAGAAAGAAAGGGAGATAACAATGTATGATAGACATAAGCCAAAAGGTGACGATTAATGATAAGTGAACTAGGAGGGTGACGATCGATAGTAGGAGATGTTTAGGAATATTAATAACGATAGATTAAGCAATAGATGATCACAAAGGGTATAAGAAAGGAAAACAATAAAATAAAATAAAAATCAAAAGGATTATAAATAAAAAAATTTTAATAATTTTTTAAGATGATAGGAATAGTAAAAGATTCTTAGGGTTTAAATTATAAGCTCAGATTTCAAATAGTACTTTTTTTAGATAATACCTGAAATACCTCTCCATCGACCCATAGGATGAACTATTTTTTCTTTTACACTAAGTTACAATGTTTTTCAATGGTACCATAAAAACACTATAATGTAGTAAAAAAAATTATTATAGTGTTTTCTTATTATTACTGAAAACAATATTAGTATCTTTGTACCATTTTATAGTGTTTTCCTAATATTATTAAAAATACGATTACGGAGGAGTGTAAAAACACTATAAATATACTTTTTTAAAAATAAAATAAAATTATTATATTATAGTATTTTTATATTACGTTAGAGAATTTTTCTGATATTACATTGTAACACAATATAAAAACATTATAACCGGACCAATTCATCCAAAAAAAAAAAAAAAAGATATTGCAAGTGTTAGGCAAGAGGTTGTTTGACAATTTCGAAAATGCTTTCTCGGGGAAAATCCAAAAAGAATATATAATTAAAATTGGCAACGACTCTAAGTAATTAAATCGAGTAGATTAATTAAGGACACGAGGATGATGCTATATCTATTAGATTATTACCTCGTCCGGAGCTATGAGTGCCCATCCCCTCAACACTTGAGTTGAAGACAGCTCTTTCTTCGTCTTTTGACGGTGTTGGGTGTAGTTGCACAAACATACAGGAAAACTTATCTTCTCTATAGTAAGTCGAGGATTTGGTGGGAGTTGTGGGGCTTCAGCGTTTAGAGTACGTTCCTCGCCAATGGAATTCATTGGACCCCCTTAACAGTGCTCAAACTTTACAAACTCGAGTGGCCCTAATTGTTTTGAGTAAAATGACTGGAAGCACAGGAAAATGTTTTACCTGTGCGTCAAAATTCTTTTCATGCATGTCTGGGATCCAATAACCTCATTATATGATGCTTCCACCAACTAGTGCTACAATAGAGGGATGGTCAAAGTTACTAAATTTATATGACTCGTGCATGGTAAGTTGAGTCACTCTTTTTTTGGCAGGTCTGCAAAGTCCCATGGGACCAACAAGAAGCTGAACGATACTTGGCTCGTATACTATGACTCTATGTTGTGATATCATATTTTATGACAGACAGCATTAAGATAGTCTGACACTGTATGTTTGTTATGAGCAGCATGCTTGCTTGCATCACCACCTTCACCAATGCTCGAGTGGCCCCTTGCTCTCTGGCCATTGCTTTTGGTGGGGATACTTCCTGCCATCTTGCTCGAAAGCAACCTTTGGAGCAGTTTGGAAACCCTGCATAGTATTTGCCGGGGGCTTGTTGGCCTAATTCAAGTCTGTAGTTAATTCTGATATTGACAAGGCCAGTCATATGGATCAGTTAAAGCCCCAGTTTGGACCGCCAATCTACATTTTTCTCTTGTGACAAAGGCAAAAGACCTGTTGTCTGCAGGTACGTTCGTCTCTCGCCAACTTTTCTATCATGTTTAAGTGACAACAGGAGAGAAAGATATGGTCCTGAATTTTGATAAGCATTGAACTGTAAGGGCCAAGATTCCTTTGTTTGTTTTGCGAAAAGAAATGTAGATGGCATTTGGTTTGAAGCGCAAATTATCTATCTCATGCTCATTTTCTCTAAATCTTATGCTATGCTGTCTAGCTAAGTTCAAAAACCTTTGAAGCCAAAACTAAGAATCATGCAAGATTGCAACCCGTGTTAGAAGAGATTTGTGCGACAATATCTGCTGCTGTTCACCTGCTTGGATTGTGAAAGTATGTGCCTTATGAGCAGCAGAAGCAAGCTCCCATGTTTTGTTTTGATTCTCTGCGGTGCTTACTCAGTAGTACAGTAAGGTTGACTGTAGCACATCGGTCGATTGATGTGAGAGACTACGGAGAAAGTTTTTTTTCTCATTAAGGTTTTCATTTATCGGCTTTAGTGCTATTTTCCAAGTAAATTTATTATCATATGAATCTTGGTGTATTATTGTTACCTATCTTATCTTCTTTTATCATCCTCAGCTTTTCTGTGGCTGGATAGTGAATCGATGCTCCATCATGTTGACACGATGTAGCATGTTGAAGCATTCAGCCAAACAAAACAGTACAAGAATCTATTTCATCTCACATTGTCATGAGATAATGATATGGGGTTCTATATATTTTTCAACCTCTACATGGCCGTCATCACCCTTTCATTGGCTTGGCAATGATTGACTGCTCAATCATACTGACATGATGTAGGATGTTAAAGCATTCAGCCAAGCAAATCAGTTGTCACCCATTTCTCTTTCACCTCACACTTAGACTTTACTTTTCATTCCTGAGTATATTAAGATCAGGTTTTTATTAATCAAAGATTAGTTTCTGTTTTAATAAAATTAATTATATATAAAAAAAATTGATAGTGGTATCGTAGCCAAGTTAAAATAGCTAATAGCATGTAACTTCAAGTAGCTCGTCTTACAAAAAATAACTATGAAAATTATTACATCCAAATGAAGATCTTGTTTAGATCATAAGATACATGAGAGGTGATAAAAAGAGATTATGAGGAGCCTCAAGTTAATGTCATACTTATGACGAACTAAAAAGATTCTTTCAAAAGACATAAGGAATAGAGATAAGAAGACGCTCCTCCTCATCTATCATCTACCAAGGATTACAACTTTGAGAAAGTTACAATCGCCAACACTTCCAAAAGATGCTTAGGAGATTTTTAGAAACTCTTTAAAGGAGTTGAGAAGATAAGAAAAATTCGATTTCGATCACTTAGAATTGAATTTGAAACATTACAAATTAATGAGTTCTTACCATTGTTAATCAATTAAGAAGAAATGATGAGAATGTAGAAAATATATGTAGAGTCGAAAAATTACTTCAATCACTACATAAAAAGCTAATAGATTCTTTAACAAAGCTTACATTAAAAAGAAAATTGTCCGAAGAGGCCAAGGACGTGAAAGAAACACGATCGCAATAGAGGATATGTACGAGAAAGAGAAAGAAACAGTAAAAAAAAGATCAAAGTCTAAAAAAAAAAAAAAAAGAGAAGATATAATGGGCCAAAGGTATAATTGTTCCAAAATTCAATGCTATTATTGCAAAAAAAAAAAATCATTGTGCTTCCGAATGCTATTACAATAAAAATAATCAATGTCGAGGAAAATAGTTGGAAAGAAGAAAGAAAATTCTCTTTTGTTGCTAGCATATAAAGAAGAAGATATCATCATTCAAGACAAGTGATTTTTGAACATTGAAGCTTGCAATCATATGTGTCGTTACATAAATTTATTTAAGAAATTAGATAAAATAGTGAATAGATAAGTCTACTTTGAAGACTCCCGAAAGATAACATCTTCATCTGTCATAAAGATAAAAGTATCAATTTCTTTCAAATATTTATTATGTGCAAGAATAATGTATTTTTTTTTATCTTGGATAATTATTAGAAAATGATTATTATATTCATATGAAAGACAAACAATTTTTATTATAAGCAACATAAATTGCTTAATTGTTTCAGTGGAGATATCAAATAATAGATTGTTTATCTTAACCATTAACCATGATGACATAATGTTTAAAGACTTATGTGAATGATTTTTTATGGTTGTGACACTTTAACTTTAAAGATCTCATCATACTATTAACAAAGAAAATGATAAATAATTTTTCCTATATATAACACTCAGAGTTAAATATATGAAGAGTATATTTTTGGCCAAACAATGAAGTAGAAGTTTTCCACATGAGAAGTTTGTCATGTGGAAACGTGGAAGAAGTCCATTCATAGAAGGCCTTGAGCTGCAATCTTATGATATGGTAGTCCAAATAAAAGGTTTCTTTCTGCAGGCCTTTCTGTGATGCCATTTCAATATGTATCTTTGAACTTTCGCTTCTGGTATTTCAATCATTAATGGTCAATTTCTACCTGCATTTTCTTTTTCTAGAGTGATAGGTTCCACAATACTGCTGCTGTTGATGACACAGTCCTCTTCAGCCAGTAACGAGCACTTGGAGGACTCCCCTATCAGGCAATAAGCAACATCATGCGAAGCCTGGACCTTCTGGCTACAACCTTTTTTATTCAGAGTTCATCGAGAGCCAATCTGCTCAGGAACTGGAAAATAATTATGCTGCATACAAGGCTGAGGAGACTACACCACACATGATTAGATGGTTGTCTTTGAATTGCTGAAGAAATTGGTGAAAGATGCTGCAAAGACTCGAGCAGATTACCAGGACTCCTCAAACTGCAGCAGAGCATGATTTTAGCAGGGGATGCTTCTCATTAGTTCTTCCATTTGCATGTTGAACAATGAACATGCAAATGGAAAAAAGTTGGAGAATTTTAGAATAACAAATCCTTTGGTTGTTTCTGATCAATTAACCTGTTGCTAGCACAAGTTCAGCAGCAGCACTTGGAGCTTTCAGTTCTCCCTATCCTATTTACATGTGGTCTCACTTCAAGTCTCCATGACACAGAATTCACTACAGCAAGGATAAGAAAGCCATGCCTAATTTAATTCATAAATTGACTTCGTAATGAGTTATTAAATAACCAGGTAAAGTGTTTTACCTAATGATGCTATATAATGCAACTCATTCATATCTCAAAGATTTCATGTGGTTCATATGAAGGATGAGAGCAGCAAGCAAGAAATAGATTACTTCTTTCAGTTTTTCTCTTGTTTATATAAATCTATCCTATTTTTTTTCTAGTTGTCAAATTAGTAGTAAGTTTAGGAAATGCTTAAGTTACATTACTGCATGACTTACTTGTTTTAGTTAGGAAAACAGATGCACTTGTTTTCTTTATTCATCTGTTGACTATGGTAAAAGATTTAAGAAGTGAGGTCAAACATCAGCTTTGTTTTGACAGCATTGTAGAACAAGAAGGGCTTTCTCTATAATGTATGAGAAGAGCTAATGCACTTTATATTATCCATTTTATCTTTCTGAGGTGGAGTGTCCTCAGGAAGCTAAGGTTTCACATATGCATATTGGTGGGGTTTTCCACTTGGTTCTTATGCGAAAATAGAATTAAATGCTCTGAATTTAGATGAGGTATCCTTTATTTAGGGTTTCATATGATTGTTTGTACTCACAATTCAAGTCAACTAAATTTGATGAATTACTTAACTATGTATTTGATTTAAAATAAATTTTTATTTTTTTAAGTAAGATTTATCGTACCATAATATACTACTTAATACGAGCAATATATATTTATCTAACAGAAGATTAGTACAGACAATATATAAATATGTTCTCATGTTATGTTCAGTATGACTCGATACAGTTCGATATATATCATATTGATAACTAGTTGATATATTGATACGGATCGATAAAATAAATTATATTTTTTTAAATAAAAAATATCGAGGGTAGCATTCATCACAGTTACACATGCTCTTAGTTAACTATTATATGATCTAAAACACTTTTGCTAAAATACTCAAAAGGGCTGAGTACATTAAATTAAACATGATGTTCATCGGGACAGCTTTTAGGTAGGCCTTATGTTGTAACGGAGGATATTCTATCTGATTAATTTGTATACGTTCATTTGGAGCCTTTTTTTTTTCTAAGAAATGGGACAAATTTGTATTTGTATTTGTATATGTTCATTTGAAGCCAAATAAACACTGGAATAAAAGGGGACCTCTTCTAACAAGTGGTAGATTGAAACAAATTGTTGGAAATTTATTCTTATCCCATTCTCGTGAACAAAAATGCAGATTATTCTTTTATAAAAAAGGAGTAGCCACCTGAAACAGAGACAAAAGATTGGGATTGTCTGTATCATATTTCATTTTTCTTCTGAACCTGCATCTGCACTTAAGAAAGCTGAGGCACTTTATACTAATTAGACTACAATATGATATTTCATTCAAGAGCAACTTAATTCATCTATTTCACTCATTACTGACAGCATCAGATTGAGCAGGCAAAGGATGATGCTCTCTCTGATTTGAGCAACCTGATGAGTGTATAGCTATTTCTGAGATTGAGAGGATAGTTGACTTTATATGTTCTTGATGTTTCTGGAATTTGGCATATGTCTTCTGGTCCTTGGATTTTGTCACAGACTAATTGACTAACTAATTAGATCTAAAAAAATCAGAAACAGGATCTTGGATCCATTTGTTGCACTAATTAAATTGTTTAAGCATAAAAAAGACCAAATTATTCCTAAATCTTTAGTTAATAAGAGGTTTTTTTTAATTTTTTTCAAGACTTTTAATTTTTTAATATAAATATGAAAAAAAATACTTCATTTCTGTTTTTTCCACTCTCTTTTATTGTCACCACTGTAATCACCAACATATTTTCGTATGCTTCCGAAACTTACGATTTCTATATGTTATTTTTTTATAATTTATTTCTTAAATTATGATTCAAGATTAAGGAAATAGTTGAATTTGCTACTGTTTAGGTAGATATTACATAAAAGAAAATATTAGTTGATTTAATTCAAAAATTATTTTATCTTTTTTTACCTTATGGAGAGCCCTTCCTCTCCTCCTATCCCTATCTCTTGTTCATGATAGAAGGGAACAAGGAGAAAATCAATTGGTTGATCCCCTATTTTTTTCTAGGATTATTTCTATATTTATGAAAATTTCTTAAAATTTTTAATTATAATTAAAAAAATTATTTTAAAATCGTGATATGTGAGTATGTTGTCATCTTATAATTTGGATATCGAATCTTCTTTAATAAACAAAGGTTAAGAATTTCATGAAATTTTACAATTTCCCATTATTCTCTAATTGATTAAATTATTGTGATGTGTTGATTTAATTGTTAAAATCCGTGAAATATTCGAGCAATATAATATATATATGAATTATTTGCTACTGTTTAGGTAGATATTACATAAAAGAAAATATTAGTTGATTTAATTCAAAAATTATTTTATCTTTTTTTACCTTATGGAGAGCCCTTCCTCTCCTCCTATCCCTATCTCTTGTTCATGATAGAAGGGAACAAGGAGAAAATCAATTGGTTGATCCCCTATTTTTTTCTAGGATTATTTCTATATTTATGAAATTTCTTAAAATTTTTAATTATAATTAAAAAAATTATTTTAAAATCGTGATATGTGAGTATGTTGTCATCTTAATTAATTTGGATATCGAATCTTCTTAATAAACAAAGGTTAATGAATTTCATGAAATTTTACAATTTCCCATTATTCTCTAATTGATTAATATATATTAGTCTGATCTTGTTTTAATTTTGAATTACCAAAAATAATAATAGTTTGACATCTTTAAATGTCTTAGTTCGATTATAATTGGCGCAGATTATAATTAGATGATAATTAGAATATTCATAGTCAACAAACATATATTAATTATGATGACATATATAAGTAAATATTAAACTGCCCTTTTATAATGGTGCATCAAACGTGCCAGAAGAACTACCGGCGTTGGTATTGGCGGAGATTGCCTGATTGATGTCTGTATCCGATGCCAAGGCGAGTGGGTGAACGGGTAGGGCAATAATATTCGGCAACGAAAATAATCGAAAAAGGGCTATCAGCCGCAACGGTCTAATTGCTGTTATTTAAGATTATATATGTTTCTTCCTTGACCAAATTGCAGTCTTCCTCATCCCTCCAAGAGAAGTCGTCTTCTGCTCTTGAGAGACTCCGTCCTCCCGCTTTCCTATCATCTTCGCGTTCTCAGCCCACTTTCTCCGACGCGATCGTCGCCAGCAGAGCGCATACTTCTCTCTTTTGACTTCCACCTGCCACGACGGTTTCTTACTTTGTCGTTGGCTCTTGGTATCCTACGCCTATTTGATTTCCAAGGTATGGTCCTCTCTTTGATGTTCTTGCGATCGTGTTGTTTTGATATCAGATCTTTGATGTTTCCATCGAAGAACTTTTTTTTTTTTTTAAAAGCACTTTCAAGTGTTGGATTGGGGTCTAAGATTGATTTCTCGTAAGCTTTGATATAGGGGTACACCTATTTGATTTCCAAGGTATGGTCCTCTCTAAGAGATTGAACTCTTTGCTCTTCGATTTGAGTTCCCTCCCAAGCGTGATCGTTTTCTGTTTGATGTATTGTCACAGAGTGGAAGATGTCGGATCCGAGCTACCCCTTTGTTTTTTTGTGACTTCTATTGACCTGCTATATTTACATGTCAATTTGGGAATTAGTTTAGGGTTTCTCGCTGCGGATAATCGTCCTGTACTTGTAGTTTGATCCATTTTAGGTTTAATCTTAGTGGTGTAAATTGGCCTCTCAGTGGCTACTATACAGGTTTTCACATAACTATGTTTTGATCTGTGGGTTGCGTTTTCTTTTATGTGGTTTATGTTATCGATATGTAGTACAGGTTATTGTGTGAAATAAGGTCTTGGTTTGTCGGCTGGTAACTGAAGCAGAATGGCCGGAGAAAGTCTGTTACTAACATAAACATAGGAATTCTTCCGGTGTTAACCACTGATCTGTTTCTTGATTCGTCATTCTATTCCCACCACTACATATATTTGATCCTTGAACAATTTTTTATTTTTAGTTTTCTGAATTTCTTCATTCAGGGTATATATTTCTTCATCTATTTAATTAGACAGCTTAGTGTCAGTATGTTCTTGTATAGCGAACTCTCTGTAGAATCCATGTCTTGACTGTCAGAAATAATGGTCCCGTTTAATTTTTTGAATGTTATCTTGTTTCCCATGTCTAATCTTTTTCCACTGTGATCTGCTTTGGCTCGAGAAACTATGACTTGTTATTTTGTTTTTCATGGTCGATCCTGTTTGGTCTGATGTTCGGGTTTTTGCCCACTGTTCTCAAGTCAACCTGTTGCAGCACAACTGCTTTCCTGGTTGCTGTTTTCTCTGTTTGGTTTATATTAGCTTCTTCAAGATTGTTGCCTTGTGAGGTTAAGCCTTACTTCCACAGTGAGGTTGATCCTATGTGACCAAGGCTGGAACCTTCCCAGATCCTATATTGACGAGTCTCAAGCACTAGGCTAGGCTGCCCTTTTCAGTATTTTACCTTGTCTTACCTTTAGATGTTAAATAGTTAAATTGTTGCTTGTGTCACTAGGTCTGTGATGCTCTTTCAATCTGTAACTTTTTTTTTTTGTTGCTTATTGTACTTCTATTCATAGTGAACAAAAATTATTAATTATCGCTTATACCTTTATTCTTTTCTTTTATAGTGCTAGGTTCCATTGTTGAGTCTGCAATACTGCTTCTGTTGATAATCCTGTCATCTTCAAACAGAAACTAATTCTACATCAAGATGAACACTAGGAGGACTCCCCTGTCGGGCAATAAGCAACATCATGCCAAACCTAGACCTTCTCGCAACAACCCTTTCGATTCTGTTTCTGACTCAGAACTTGATCTAAACTTCAATTCTGCTAAAACTTCGTCAGCGCCTATGGTCAGCAAGGCAAAAATGAAAAACAATCAATTTGGTGAAAATGTTACTGAAGAAACTGGGTGGGAATCATCGGCAACTTGGGGATACTCAGCTGCGAAAAACAGTTACAAGAATGACTTCCGTGATTCAGGGGGCATTGAGAACCAATCTGTTCAGGAACTGGAAAATTACGCTGTGTACAAGGCTGAGGAGACTACAAATAAACTAAATGGTTGTCTTAGAATTGCTGAAGAAATTAGAGAAGATGCTACAAAGACTCTTGTCACCTTGCATCAACAAGGTGAGCAGATTACTAGGACTCATCAAACTGCTGCAGACATTGAGCACGATCTTAGCAGGGTATGCATCTTAGTAGTTTTGGCCCCTTTTCCATTTACATGTTGAACAATGAACATTTCTTTATTTAGACATGGTAGCTTAGTAGACAAAGTGAATTTTAGGATAACAAATTCTTTGGTTATTTATTTTTAATTAACTCGTTTCTAGCATAAGGCCTCCCTATCCTATTTACATCTAGTCTCACTTTTAAGTCTCTATGATGCTGAATTCATTACATTAAGGATACAAAAAAGCCATGCCTAATTTAATTCGTATATTGATCTTGTGGCTTTCTGCACTATCTTTAACTTTGTAACGAGTTAAACAAATATCCAGGTGAAGTGTTTTATCTAATGATGCTACACAACTGAACTCATTCATAACACATGGATCTATCATTTTTCAAAGGTTTGCAACTAAGGGTCAGTTACTGCATTGATGCCAGTCTTTGACATTTTTAATTTGTAAACATGTGGTTCGTATGAAGGATGAGAGCAGCTAGCAACAACTAGATAGCTTCCTCTAGTTGCATGAACTGATAAATTATAGGGTTTACATTGGCTGTTTTCCTGTTAGTTATTTTAATTTGTTTTTCTTTCTTCTATTTGTCAAATTGGTAATAAGTTCGTGGACTGATCTTTCCAGATGTTAACCTAAGTTATGGCAACACTTAAATTACCTCATAATTTGTACTTGTTTTAGTTAAGGAAAATCGATGCACTTGTTTTAGTTCATATGTTAACCATGGTAATAGGTTTATGTTGTGAGGTCAAACATCAATTTTTGTTTTGACAGCATTATAAAACAACGTTCCGCTTTCTCTATAATGTTGTTAGGCACTTGTGGATGCGAAGATTTATGCGCTTTATTTTATCGATTTTATCTTTCTGAGCTTCCATCCTGCCTAGTTAAAGAAAAAATAAATGCAATATTTATATGGTGGAGTGTCCTCAATTCCGCTGACTCTTCTGACAAGAAGCAAGGTTTCACATGCGCATATTGTAGGTGTTTCCATTGGGTCCTCATGTAAATATAGGATTGAATGCTTTGAAGCCAGATGGAGTTCAGAACAATATAATAAAATTTTGTTGGCATGTCTTTGAGCTAAAGTTGGTGCGGAATTTGTTATGGGCTATTCATCGAAGGCTTCAGATGATTCTTCATACTCACAATTCAAGTTAAACTAAATTTGATGGCATGCTAGATGAATATAGCTTAGCATAAAGCTTTAATTAACTATGTACCTGATTTATTTATGCGAAGTAAATCTTTATCTTCATTCTTTTTAGCAAGAAGGATTCCATGGTGTTGGTTGGGGGTAGTATCTGACATCAATTTCTTGATACTTTTTGTTAACTGTTCCATGTTTTGATCAAGCAAAGCACTTAGTACTTAAAAGGCTGACTCCATTAAATCAATCATGATGTGCATCAGAATTACTTTTAGGTACGTCTTATGTTCTAATGGTGGAAGTCCTAGCTGATTAATTTGTTTATGTTCATTCAGGGTGAAAAGCTTTTGGGAAATCTTGGAGGCTTGTTTTCTAAGAAATGGAAGCCAAAGAAAACACGAGAAATAAAGGGACCACTTCTAACAAGAGGTAGATTGAAACAAATTGTTGGAATTTTTTGTGTAATTTGTTCTTATTGCCTTCTCATCGACAAATATGTAGATGATTCTTTTATAAAAAGGAGTAGCCACCTGGAACAGAGACAAAGATTGGGATTATCAGCTCCCCGTCCCCGATCAGAACCTCGACACTTTTCTTCTTCTGAACCTACAACTGCACTTGAGAAAGTTGAGGTACTTGATACCAATTGTATTACAGTATGATATTTCATTCAAGAACAACTTAATCCATCTATTTTCTTCTTCTGAACCTACATCTGCACTTGAGAAAGTTGAGGTACTTGATACCAATTGGATTACAGTATGATATTTCATTCAATAACAACTTAATTCATCTATTTTACTGATTACATCAGACTGAGAAGGCAAAGCAAGATGATGGTCTTTCTGATTTGAGCAACTTGCTAGGCGAACTGAAGAATATGGCTATTGATATGGGTTCTGAGATTGAGAGGTCAGTTGACTTTATATGTTCTTGATGTTTCTAAAATATGGCGTGTCATGTCCTTGGGTTATCTATACATAGGTTCTATTTGTTGTTCTAGGCATTCAGTTATCGTCAAATCGAACAACATTAAGACAATGCTGATCTCAATACTAGATCATGAAGAATACTGCTGTGGCCATTCTTCTACCAAATGTGAACTTACATGGCTACTAAAAACGTTCTGTTTCATCATGGAATTCGTCATTCTTGATGGATGCATGCATAGATACCCTTATTTAACCTTTTTTCCTTTCTAGTTTGCCCCATATGACTTGTAAATGGACAATACGCATCTGGCTAAAGGTGCATTTTGTTTATAGCAGTCAGATAAAATCTATCTATTTTCTGCATTTAAAGGATTATACAGTTCGATTAATTTATACTAACCAAAATATCATATAATCTTTAGTTTGGTGTTCCAAGTTCCAGAATCTTTGATACTTGCCCATTTTCCCCCTTAATTTGCCTCAAAGAATAACTTCCTTTTTTCCATCTTTTCTGTTTGGAATTGCAGGCAGACTGCGGCTTTGGATCACGTGGAGGTTGATGTGGAAGAGGTAAATTTCAGAGTCAAAGGTGCAAACCTTCGAGGACGCCGACTGCTTGGAAAGTAGATCTCATTTTTATGGCCTGAATTGAGTCAAACTTTGTTCTTTACTGGAACAAAATTGCCATTGGTATGTATACTTGAATGTCTCACTTGTGCCAGCAAGGATCTTATTGTCAACATATACTTCTTAATCTTGTATTATATGGCAAGTCTTTATCTCCATATGAACGACATCTTACATTGACAGATTTGAAATGTATTTACGTGTGGGATGGTTGACTTCGGATATTTAAAGACCATTTAAACTGACATGTTTTTTTATTTATTTCTAAATTAAAAGGAATTCTAGTTGATATCTACTTATCATGGTAGGTTAACCATTCATAATTTTGTGATATATATATATATATATAACCATTCATCATCTGATCCAAAATATGAAATCCATTCCAGTTGAGAAGTGGCAAAAATTCATAACCAATGGATACAGTAAAACAGTTAACAGCTCAAATTTATGGTTCTATCTTCAAAAGAAAGACCAGAGTTTTCCAGTGTATCACATACATAATAAATATTTCTTAATCAGGAGGAAACACAAACCGAGTCTCTGTTATTGTCTTGATTTCATGAAAATAGAATTGCCTGAATGGACCTGCCAAAGCCAAACTATTTGATGTTAAGCCAATGCAGCAACGTCCAAAGTTTACATTTAGAAAATTCTTGTAGAAATACAGTAAAATTTGAAGTATTTAATCACGCAGCATAATCACACAATCTTGGGAACGCTAAGCTACTTGGACTCACGGCTTGGTCATACATAGTTCTGCAATTGATGCAGTTTAAGTACCAAACCAAGCGATTGCAGTATAAATTCCAGATCTGACAAGTTACCAACAAATCAATCTAAATTAATCTGAGAGGTATACATGAACAAAATTGGCTGACTAAACTTCTTTAAGGTTTATGTACAGGAAATTCTAAAAGATCCTACCAGAAATCAGCTATTGAGCAAAACATAAGCGATTAGACTCCTCCAAAGAGGATAGAAATGATCGATCTCATAACTTTGTTGGGTCTATTCCCACCATTCATCTTGTTATAGTGCATGTTATCTTAAACTTCCTATTCCCAGCTACAAGCATATGCTTGGAAGCACAGACTAAAAGACTCATTTGGTAGACACAAATTTTGTGTCTAGCTCCACACATAGCAAAGCTAATGCATGCCCGATGTCGAAACTCGTGATGCTTAGGTTACTCTTTTGAATAAAAATAGTTTTTAGTACATGGCTCTAACAACATAGTTAGGTCGTCATACAATTTATCAAAGATATTAACCATACTACTTTATTTAATCACAAGCCAAGCAGACATGCACAACTGCTCCAAAACAACAAAAAAAGCCATTGTCCGAAGGCAAACTAAAGGCTTAAGTTTTGATGCAGACTAACTAATAAAGGGCTATATGCTCATTTTGATGAGGTTTTCTGTTGTCTTTGTCATAATTTCCTACTGTGTTTCAACAAACACCTTTCATTACATTTCACGGCAAGTACAAGAGGCATCCAAGTTGTATCATTGTTTTTGGAAACCTTTAACAGCAAGTGTTTCTTGTAGGCCTAATTATCATCCCAGCCTTCTGCCTTTTATCTGATTACTACAAATTTAAGCTTCCTTACACACTGTGAAATTCATTTTGCTAAATATAGCAAATACCAAAGCATGAACAGATGAAGCCATATTCTTTTTTCTGTAAGTGAGAACCACAACCATGGCATGATGAAGTAAAAATAGCAATGTTCAGGCACATTGCAAGAAAAACATAATATGCTTATGTCAGACTGAACCAGAAAGCGGTTCTAAAATCTATATCAAAAGTTCAAAAATGAACTAATAAGTTGCCAATAGCAACTGTCCTATATATTAGCAGTTGTTCAACTTGAATGTTCAAATGTATTTCTCCACAACCTACATGCTATTTGCTACATGTAAAAGAGAGCTTTATTTCAAATTTATACCATCAGAGACCTTCTTCCCTGGCAAAAAAGGATTAAATTTTCTCAAAGACATGGCTTGTCGAAAACAGAGCACTCTTTTCATGTAGGTTATCATCTGGCATGCGAATCATCCACTAGTTTCACTAATAGAGAAAAAAAAAAAAAACTAAGGGTAGGCAGGCACGAACATCTCGTATTAAATCTAAAAGTCACCAGGTCAATAGGATTCGTCAGCCTATCAACGAAAAGAAAAGACCATTAAGGTGGTAGGATGGATGGGTTGAGACGATTATGATGAAAAGCTAGGGAAGAAGGCCAGTCAACTTATTCGCCCCTTGGAACCTTCCGAATCCAAATGTCAAATACTTTAAGAAAGGCAAGTGGTAAACGTATGCTTAGATGAGTTAGAATTTCTCTAATCGTCATGCACGAATCATGAGGAAATCACAAGATTAAGGGTTAATTATAGATTATCCCCTGTAATTAACTACCTTTAACATCCTGGTTCTTATATTTTAAAAAGTTACATCGGCATTCCTATAGTTACGAAAGCGAAACATTTAGGTCCATTTACCCTAATGCCCCGTCGATTTTGCCAAAGAAATACAAAAACAAAGAACAAAAAGATGATTTCAATGTTCTAGTTGGTGGTGGTAGACGATGGTGCCATTGGAGGGCCGCGGGTGGTTATTGTGGACGAGGAGAGCAACAGCGAGAGGTGAGAGCCATTCTGCGTCGGCGTCGACACAGTTGCTGAGCGATGAAAGAGCCGCTCGACATCTACATCAGCGCAGCCGCAGTTGCCGAGCGAGGCTGCTTTGCATCTGCGTTGGCATCGACATAGATAGTGGTAGCCGCCACGACATCTATGGCGAAGATGGTGGCAGCCTCGTCACTGACCCGTTGGACGGATCACTCGACCCAAAGCTAGAGTCATCGGAGCTCCCGCCACTCCCCTCGTTGCCGCGTCAGTTCTGGCATGGGCATGAAAAAGGGGAGATAAGGGACTCATCGGAGGAGTTCTAGTTGCCGCGATTGTCTTCGACCGAGAAGGGAAGCTATGGAAGGTTGGTAGGCAAGCAATTGTCATGCTCTCGATGGACGTATCCAACGATGGTAGGAACATGTGGGTCCCGAAATTCGACGCTAAGTATGTCGTCATACCCGTCGTCGACGCAGTTGCCATGTGGCCCTCATATCTTGCAATCACTCTCCTCATCCACAACAGTCACTCGTAGCCTCTATTGACACCGTCGTCCGCCGCCACCAACACCGTCCGTCACCACTGACGTTATCCGTCACCACCAACTTAAATATTAAAATTATCTTTTTGCCATTTGTTTTTGTGTTTTTGTTAGTAAAACTAAAGATGTTAGGGTAAATAGATATAGATATTTCACTTTCGTAACTATAGGAACGCCAATGCAACTTTTTAAAGTGTAGGGACCGAGATACTAAAGAAAGCTAACTATGGAGGATAATATGTAACTTGCCTCAAGATTAACATACATATTAAAACCTACGAAATTGGTTAACAAATCAACATCAATAAAGGATATGAAACGAGAATATAATGCTAATGTGGTGAATCACATCAACTTCTTAGATGTAATGCCTCCCAAGCAACTGGCAAACTCGCAGGTATTGCAATGTCAAAAGCAATTCAGTAGGCAAACATAAATGAGAATGGCAATTGATTTAGCCAAAATGATTCTGTAGCAGAAAACACTATTCATGAATCCTATGGCATCCACTTCTATCTAGCAATCATAGGAAGCAATGGTGCAGTTATTGATATGGAGGCCACAACTACAAGCACTAAATTCACAAAACCAGCAAATCTAAATCGAGTCTTTCCCCCCAAATCCCCAATCGAGCTCACAAAAGCATACTAAATTGAGTCATCCCCCACTGCACCTAGCGTAAATTTCATACCTTTCGACCGAGTGCTTCACGGGCTCTCGGCCTCCATGACGCTTTTTATCCTCGGGGCGTAGAGAGAGTACACCACCGCCTGCCTCTTTGCGACCTCGAGCTGGGACTTCCCGTCGGCGAAAGCCGCAGCTATGGAGGAAGGATCGGTGAGACCCCGGTTGTCACGGAACCCATCGATCGCACGCCTCTTCGCGTACTCCCGTATGTTGTAGTCGGAGAACTTCGTCGCCGTGCGGAGGAGCGAGCGTAACAACGAGAGCACCTCCGCCCGCGCAGCAGACGAAGCCATCGCCGTCGAACGAAATCCCCTAATTAGGAACTCGTGGGTTAGATTGGCGCATAACTCGTTTCCCAGTTTCTCATCCACGTTTCAGATACCCGTACTTCTCGATCACCGTTTCCGTTTCACGGGAAACTTCTGGACTCCTCTTTTGTTTCAATAATAATTAAAATAAAAAAGAAAACAAATAGTTTTTAATAGTGAAAAAAAATATAATTTAACTCACTGATATATTCTCAGAGAGGAATACTTAATTTTGTAGAGATTTTTATTAAGGAAAATACGATGTATTTAAATCAGATTTATGACATACATATATGAATTTACATAAATTTGATACATAAATAACAAATAATTCGGATAGTTGATAGTCACTCAATTAAAATATTTAAATTGGTATCAAAATCATGAATTCAAATTTTTATATATACCCCTTTTGTTTTAGTACTTAATTAAAAATATTTGTATCGGGATCTTATTCACACGTTAAACCTAAATCGACTTACATAAAGGAGAAAATATAGATTTATAAATAAATATATATATATATATATATTAAATAACTTAAGGAAAAAGCTTACAAACTGACTGTTAATGGTTTGCAGTTAATCTTTTGGAATTTTATGTTGATTAGTTGACATGATGAGTGATGACTTTGTTCTTTCACTACCAACTTTTCTATGGCAATGTTTTGCAAGGAAACCAAGTGTAATTTGCTTGATCAATGTGGTGTTGTTGGTAATGTAGAAGAATAGCCCACACCCAGATATTTGTCTTCTTTAACCTTCTCAGGGAGCTCCTCTGTTGCTGCTTTCTCCTTGCACTTCACTGCCTTCATCAATTCCAACTTATATTCCCTTGCTAAATCAACCAATTATGAGGGAGCCTTTCAGAAAGCAAAAGACAGAATCAACCTATTTGGATGACTGATATTTGATGGTGACTCATGTCAAACTAAAGAGAGAAATTTTATTACCTTTTGGGAATGGAGAACAGCTACCAACAGCCTTGGACTTGTACTACTGAATCCAAACATCATCTTACCTCATGCAGTTCTTAGCAGTTGCTGGCTTTACTTGTGCATGCTCCAATATTTCCTACCCCTCTCTTTTCTACTCAAAAAGTATATCACACAGATAACATGCATATCAGCTTTTCTGATGAATCATGGAATCCTAGTGGTAGAAGAGGATTTATTACACTGTGCATGTAGCTTAACAGATGAAGATATTCTGACAGATGGATGATGCACCCAGCAAGAAGAAGAGGACATTAATAAAGATACAAGCCTTCCTAAAATACAAGCTTCACATGTAAGAAGATGAGTTAGATTAACAACATAAAATGTCTTGCAAAAGGTAATACATGTGAGTTGCCCTTCTTCAGGGGTGCAAGGCATGTGACAATCTGTTCCCCTTTGATTCCTGCAATTTTACAAGTGAATAGAATATGATGCTGATCAATTTAAACAAACAAATCATTCCACACCAGAGCTATGCCAAATTCACAAAAAATAATAACTTTTGAGCAGTAGATTTCACAGGGTTACAAATGAATTTAACCAATTTGTGAAATGCAAATGGCATATAAGAATTATGGACAAGAGGAGAATAATTTGAGGAGAAAAACTCTGAACTGCCAACCAACACAACCAAAGTCACTTAGTGGTAGTATACATGAAACAGAGATAATTATATATATCCGTTAAATTATATACGCAATCACCAATTTTGTACAAGAATAACTAAATTCAGACCATTTCATAAGGAGGAAGTCTATAACAATGCCAGAAAGACAACAACAGAAATGGCAAAGACGGTTAATTGTATAAATCATCAAAAAATGTCTGAAAAAACATCCAGAAAAAACAAAAACAACAATTAAAACCTATTTGAGCATGAATTCAGATGCGGATCTCTCCTTTTCGAGCGGTCCAATCTGGTCTATTCATTTCTTTTCTCTCTTAAGCTCCCACTTCAAAAAAAGATGTGAGATTCAAAACATTGTAAGACACCTTGCCCCATGCCACCGCCACGAGCTTGATCTTTTGGTACTGCTCCTCTTCTCGTCCTCCTTCCCCACCGTGTATTGGTATACTAGCACAAATTTGATCCGTACTGACACAGCCAAGGATTGACACAATTCCATTATTCGAAACTGCAATCCTTGAATTCATACCTCTGCTAATAGTTTGAGAAAGCTCATACTAGTAGTCAATGCAATTCTTAATAAGAAGTATCGATAGTGATTATTTGTATTAAAATAAACATGAATTCAATCAGGATGATAAGTTTGTAAACAGATACTAGATGATAAAATATAACGAGTTGTGGAATCCCAACTATTCAAGGTCAACTATATGTATCTTCCCCTCATCGAAGTCTATGTACATCAGTATCCTTCAATAAAAAACAACACAAAAAGTAGTGATACCATTACAATGTATAACTAAGCCAAGTGTTCGATGTATATCCAGCAACCTACTTTGTGGAACCCTTCAATTGCAAAAATTCTTCACAGAATTGTGGCTTACCTGAAACTCTTGTTTCAGAGTCCTATTGATTAAATCATCTAATAGCTTATTATATTGCAGGCGATAAGCATCTTAACTTAAAAAAGAACCTGTAGATCCAAATATCAGATGTCCTAAATAATAGGTTATTCAACCTTCAATAATCTAGCCCTACAAACTGTTCATTCATTGTCTCCAGTACACTACATACTTGTTTCATCCCCGGATGAATCTGCTCACCCGCAACAAACTCATGAACATGCCTGCCAAGCTGTATTGAGCTGCAGCCTGGCATTTTAGGCACTCCTCTCAACTTCATGCAATTCCTCATTCTCCTAGCGTCGTTCTGTTTCCCGTATGTGTCGTATATGTTTGACAGAAGAACGTAAACTCCACTGTGGTCTTCCAACTCAAGAAGATGTCCAGCAGCAACTTCAGCCCATCGTGCCTCTGTGTGATTCCAACAAGAACTTAGTAGCGCCCTCCATGCCATTGCCCTCTCTGCAGGACTACTATTACGGGGCAGTCCTTCAATTATTTCTTTTGCCTCTTGAAAACACCCCGCTCGGCAAAGAAAGTCCACCACACAAACATAGTGCTCACTTCTGGGCTCGACATGATGCAAACTCCTCATGCTCTTGAAGACTTCTAGGCCTTCTTCCACCATTCCTGAATGGCTGCAAGCAGACAAGACAGCGACAAACGTGGCATCGTCCGGCTTCAACCCTTCCTTCTTCATGCAAGTGAACAGTTCAAGCGCTCCCTCTCCATCGCCGTGCATTGCCAGTCCAAGAATCATCACATTCCAACAAACAGTATCCTTGCACGTCATCCCGTCGAATACCTTCTTAGCGGAATTTAGATAGCCGCATTTCAAATACATATCCACAAGTGCAGTCCCCAACCTTACACTCAGCGCCAAGCCAACTCGGTTCACATAGTGGTGAATCCACGACCCGATGTCCACTGCCCCAGTCTGCGCACAAGCGCAGAGAGCGCTCACTAACACTCCCTCATCTGGCTCCAAACCTTCTGCTTGCAGCAGTCGAAACATCGACAGGCCTTCTTTGAAACAGTTGTTGTGGACATAAGCAGATATGACGGCGCCCCAAATTCCTCGATCCTTAACCGGTGATTCGTCAAACATCATCCGAGCTGTCTCGACATCACCCAGCTGAGAGTACCCAGAAATCATGACGGTCCACGAGGCGGCATCTCGTTGGAGAATTCCGTCGAACGCTTCTCGCGCCGCGCTCACATCGCCGCAAGCGACGTACATCAGCGCCAACGTGTTACCGACGAAAGTGTCGGAACAAAACCCAAGCTTTACAACGTGGCTGTGGACCTGCGCTCCGGCGCTGAGGTCCCGCAGGCCGGCGCACGACTTGAGGACGTAGGGGAAAGTGTAGTTGTCCGGGAAGAGGCCGTCACGAAGCAAGCCGCAATAGATCTCGAAGGGGTTCGCGTAGTCCTCTCTCAGCAGGAAGGCCTTGATCATGGTGTTGCGGACGCAAAGCGTCGGGCTGTGGATGTGCCGGAAGAGGAGATGCGCGTGGCTGAGGCTGCCCTGGGTAGGGTGGGAGCAGATGGCCAAGAGGCGGCTGACGAAGAAGGCGTCCTGGGCGAAGCCGGTGGTGATGATCTGAGCTTGGGTTTGTTTCAGCTGCCGCATGGACTGGCACTTCTCCAGCAGCCGCAGCAGAAGGCTGCTCCTACTGCAGCGTGACATGGGTCAGCATGCATGCTCGTTTGCACCGATGCACTGCTCTTCCCGTCCCTATCAACAAAGCAGTAGCCTTCCTTCGTTAAGTTTCATGTTGATTTGAATGGTGGCAAAGATCGACCTTCTTCAGATTCGGAATCTACCATAAGTTTTATATCATTTTGATTTGAGTAATTAGATTTTGATTATATCTTATGAGAGTGAGACTCATTTGTACATTGCAATTCAGGAAATTGAAGTACTATTACAAAAAATAGGCATATCAAATAATTAGAATGCTGTAGAAAATAAAATTGGCTAAAGGCTTCTCTTCATCTTTATAGTACCAATGATTTAATTATGAGAACTTTGTTCTTTAGGTTACTAATAGGTAAAAAAAAGGGAAAAAAAATCATAAAATGCCTCCTTTTGTAGTAATATATATTATTAATCATATATTTTTGACTTATTTGATTGAGTTAGTGACATGAATGAGAATTTTATTCTTTAAATTACTAATAGGTAAAAAAAATCAAAAAATGTCCACTTTTATAGTAATATTTATCATTAATCATATGTTTTTGACTGATTTGATCAAGTTAGTGACATGACTGAGAATTTTATTCTTTAGGTTACTAATAGATTAAAAAATTCATAAAATGTCCTCTTTTTAATTATTATTTATTATTAATCATAAAATTATTATTTGACATGAACCTCAACAATATCATCCAATTTTGATAACTATATTTTTCTAATATCACTCCTAATTTGATCAAGAACAGTAGATGTTGTTATTGTTGAATCATGATACTAACTTGTAGGAATTGTGGCTATCCCTTGATGCTAATGGGTTGACAATGAAGTTGATGAAAAGTGCATATTGTTTTGGTTGAGGAAAAGTGGTAGGCACATGTCATGTCCATGGAATCCTATTAGTCAAATGTGTCAAGTCAATTTTTATTTGCTACAACTACTACCAATCATAAGCTCAAATGTCTAGTGATAGATTGCTTGCTTGTTAAGGCTAAATTAAAACCCTAATGTGGCCCATTTATTTGGTCTAATTTGTTTAAATATCACTAGATCCTTTGACAATCCTATTTTCTATGAGCGTTCAAATGGATGAATCAAATTGAGGAACCCAATTGAAACCAATCATCAAAGAAATAACTTTTGGTCCTGAAATTATTACTTCTAGTGTAGCAACATAAATTGCATGCAATAAGAATCCAACAATTACCTTCCATTGTAAAGCTCTAATAGTGGATGAACATAAAGTATCAAACATTACACAAGTTATATGATAATGATGTACATAAACAATATATCTGAAACAGTTGATTACTTCTTGTGATAGCAACTTATATTGACTTCTAGTTTGAAGCTTCAATCACTAGTTGGACTTAGAAGAACCAATTATTAGACACATGGCTTGTCCACTTGAGAATTGAGATCATGGTTTATGCTCCCTTATGCTACATGGAATCCAAGAATCAAAGTCAATTGCCTCTTCATTATTTCTATTAGACCACTCTCTAAGCTACCACTCCCCAAGTCTAATGTCCAATTGCACTTTTCTAGGAAAGAGAACCTTCAACATTTGTCCCTAATCCAATCCTTTTCCTCCATCCTCAACCACCTTGTCCCTAGTCAAATCTTGGATCCCTTTAATTACTCCATAAAATTAGACCCCTCACCCTCCCCACTCCTTCCTCTCCATTAAACATTTGTTTTTTCCATCCAATCTCTATATTTTCTTCCCCTTTTTCTTTCCAAATTTTATTTAAATTCTTGCACACACACACACACACACACACACACACACACACACACACACACACACATATATACACATATATTCATTCTTGTGAATTTTATTATAGTATTTCCTTCTCATTAGCATCCATTTAAAAAAATGGTTAATCATTTTTTATGTGATTAATATCAGCTAATTAGAAATATTCAAAATTAAAAACTGATTTTTATCATAATATAAAATATTTTGAAATATATTGATGATAATTAGAGTTCCAATTATATTTAAATTATAGTAAATGATGAAGATTAAATACAAGGATATACATATGTATGACATATGAGATTTGAGGAGTACCAATGCACATAATTTTATCTTACTAATCAGAAGTTTATTTTTGTGATTTGAATTTTAGTCATTCAGATAATAAAAATGAATTTTTAAAAATCAATTATTTTTTACTGATTTTAGATATATGTGTGTTAAAAAAGAATACTGAATATATATATATATATATATAGGAAGGGAAAGGAAATACCCAAAAGGAGTAACAAATCTTGCACTTATCAATAGACCCAAAATTTTGGACACCTCTTTCTGTGTCCCCCTCCTCTTCCAACACCAAAGATCTCAGAGTGGAATGCTTCCCACCAATAGATGTTGTAATGAGAGATGAGAGTTCAAAGCCAACCCCAACATTAATTCTTCCCATTTCTTCCCGATTCCGATAGGAAAGCCAATGCCGCATCCTGAAAAGCTCCCAAAATCCGATCTTGTAGCTGCCGGCAGCGCGATCTCTGCCTCTCGATCTCCAAGTGATGCGCCCTGTTGCCGCCCTGTCGATTTGGTAGCGTGTTCCTTTGCTTAGAGGCACTGGGGGGGCCGGATTCTCGTGTTAACGGCGCCGCCACGGCGACAGGGGTGAGGGCCGGCGACGAGCGACAGCTGGCGCGTCGGCGTCGGCTACAACGACGATGCAGATAAGGTTCTCTCCTAGCATGAGAAGCATCACAATATCCAGCAGCAATGGATTCCTTGACTTGATGAAGGTGAAGGTCGCCGCCCGCCACTTCTCCTACCGGACCCTCTTCCACACCATCCTCATCCTCGCCTTCCTGTTGCCCTTTGTCTTTATCCTCACCGCCGTCGTCACCCTCGAGGGCGTCAACAAGTGCTCTTCCTTCGGTAGGTTTCCGAGACCTCTTTTCCTGGAACTTGAATTGGATGCAGTTTGATATGTGGATTGGTCGTGTCGGTGCCGATGGATCTGACATCGCAAGATTGGATCTTTTGCGTTCGAAATGCAAAACATGTCATTCTGGTGGATCGAACTTAAAGTTGTTGCATATGCTGATCTGATTATGGTGATCTGTTGGTTTTCTTGGTTCGATTTGGTTGATTTTGAATTTGGTTGCCTGGTGTTTCATTGACATCTTTTATCCCATCTCTACCCTTTATCGTCGGTCGACGGCTTAGTCCTTCATCTGGGATCCAGGACTCGTGATACGTCTAGTGTCGGTGATTCCCAATGCTTTAGCTTTTTAAGTTGGCCATTATGTTTATTACAATGTGTGCTTTAGGTTTCTCTGAACTTGATCTTATTAGATGAATAGCAATAATCCTTTCATTTAATTTTGATGGGACTTACTTATCCTTTACCATCACAGAGACTGGACAAAATAGTTGTTATTAGGTGTTCTTACTCTCTGGGATCTTAGCTAATTGTCTTATACATGTTTTAAAGTTGTGCAGACGCATACTTTTGTGTGAGGTTTATCTGTCGTTCTTCCCAGCTGTAAAGATGAGATAGTGCCGCCATATCTTTCGTCTTCTCATCCTTTTCTTCTTTTTTTTTTGATATTAGCACTTAGTAGGTTGGTTGTGGTGTCAGTTTAGGATTCTTGTGGTTTCTACTTAGTTCCTGAACTGTAATTGGAATTGCTTTTTATTTTTATGTTAACTGCATGAGCATTCGCTTAATGTAAAGTCCTAACTTTTTCTTTATATCTTTAATGATTCTATCTTCTCTGGAAGTACGTAGCCCTTTATTTTCAACTGTTACTGCTGTTGAACTTGAATCTATAAGTGAACTTAGTTATTGATGTTTAAAACATATTAATTTTCATTGGTGGCACAATATTAATGCTGTTATCTCTTTTATTTTTCATCTTAAATACCTACCTGCGTTTCTTAGTTATGAAACCCATCGTGGTGCTGACTATTTGAGTTATTACTTCTTGCATAGATCTTTCCTTTGCTGCCACTTGATAGCAATATTCCACATGTAAACTCTGCTAACTTGTTAGCAGTAAGTATTCCTTGGATGCTTTTGTCTATTCAGTATCTTTCTCCATCATGTGACATCTTATCAGTTTTTGTACTCTATTTTTCATGTGATTTTTTTTTCTTTATGTAATTCTGCTGACTTCACAAACTTTCAATCTCTCATCAGCCATCTGTGTTTCATCAAACTGTTGGTTACCATTCTCCAGACGTTTGATGTTCAAATTATGCAATGTTGAACGTGATCTTAGGCAAATATTCAAGTAATGCTTGTTCAGATTAGTTTCAAGTTCTGACAATGTCTGTAGTGGATTGACTTGGTTCTTTGTTATATGGATCTGTCTGGATATTTGTATGTCTACACCTTTGCAATTGGCTGTTGCCTCCTTACCTCCATTGCTTTAGGTCATGGATTTCTTTTTAACCTGCTACTTGCAACATTACTATATCATTGCAGTTGGATTTCTTTGAATGCTGCCACAAGCATGACCTTATAGTGAATAATGCAAAGCTTTAAGAAATTCATGTCAAGTATCTGACTAGGGCTACCTATTTGCATTTAGTTTTGTTTAGCTAGAAGTCATAACTTGAATGCAACATCTGCAGCTTTGGCAAATAAGCATTCACTTCATTTCTAGTTTTTTATTTGCTTCAGATTGTTTGGGGAGACGGCTAGGTCCGAGGTTTCTTGGTCGAGGTGGTGATGATTCCGTGGTAATGTTTTCTGTTCCTTTTGCTACTCAAGTTCAGGATTCATGGATAGGTATCTCTTTCTCTCTTGAAGATGTCATCTTACTTTGACTCACATGAATGCATTCACAGAAGCTTGTTAAGGACTTGTACAAGATACTTGACCAGGTAAACTCTGAGGAAATTCTGGTTGACCAGAAACTTCCCGAATCTTTCGGTGAGTTTCTTTCCGACATGAAGAATAACAAGTATGATGCCAAGACATTTGCTGTAAGGTTGAAGGCGACGGTATGCCCATTCATTATTTTTCCATGTCCTCATTTGGTACATTTCTTTCCAGAGTAAGACAGGATGTTTGGCAAGTTTCTTCTTGCTTGAGTAAATGCTAATTGAACTGTTGTCCATTTAAATTCATCATATTACTGTAATAAAAAATATTACTGTAGTCTTTTTGAGCTGAGATTATGTAGAGAAAAATTCTACTGCTGCTTGTTCTTTGCAGGATTCTCAGAACTACTCTTTGTAATTTTTCTCTTGAATACTGTATTATTTCGTTTTGTTTTCTTCTCTAGGAATTGGAGTGGTTAACTCTTATACCTTCCTGGTATGCCTTCATAGAATGAGATTCTCTCAATACCTATTCTGCAATTGGCCTTCAAGCATAAACATAGTTACCTTTGGATATTTTATATCACAATATAATCATATATTCGTGTCCATAAATATGATTTTGTTTGAGAAACGAATTTGGCCTCTTTCTTTTTCTTATCAGATTTCAATTGTGTATGAGCTTTTGGTATATTCTGTATCCGGAGTAAACTAGTTCTCATTGTGTATCTTTTGCTGGAGCCACTGAATAAAATATTAACAATGTTTTTGTTATGAGTTGATATTTCATACAAGTTTCTACTTCAAAATGTCCATTGTCAATGTATGTTTAGATGATCTTCACATTAACTCTCATCATGAGCTACTTGTGTAAGCATAGATACTGCATCAAACAAGTGTCAACCGACTTGATATAACACTGTATATTATTTCCAATCTAGTGCTTTGATCCAAGACAATGTTGAGAGTTACATGATCATTGTATACGTTCATGATCTTTTAATATACTTGTGTGTTGCTCATTCTAGATGTTATTTTCGAATCCAACATGATTAGAATCTACCCAATCTGCAAGCCTGTCCTATGGGAGTTACATTAATTTTCTATAGGGTCTTAGTACATTTGGTCTCAAATTGAGTAGATTTGCAATCAGGAAGTTCTGTGCATAGCCATGTCAACTGTTTACATGTAGTTGATAATGCTGCTAAGACTGAGTTGGCATGTCTTTACCATATATGTGAATGTATTTGATATTCTTTACCGGATTTATAATGAATAATGAAGTTCTTGAGATTTATTGTCTAGATAAATTTGGCGAATAAAGATGGAACTTTCTTTTGTTAAGAATAAAAAATAGATTGAGAAATTCTGCTAAAGACTCCTCTTTTCATCTGATCAAATATTATTTCTTTTACAAATAGATTAAACTTTCCTTTTAATTTCACATCAAAGATGGAACTTCTTATGTTCCGATTCTGTAGATACTAATGCTAATCCATTCATATACAGTTATCTAAGAGAATATACTTGGTGGTTTTCTTTCTCTGACTGACTTAATTGTTCCTTGCAGATGGAAAATATGGCTAGAGAGGTGAAAAGATCAAGACTAGCAGAACAACTCCACAAACATTTTGCAGCAACTTCCATTCCAAAAGGCATACATTGTCTCTCATTACGCTTGACTGATGAATATTCATCCAATGCCCAAGCACGTAAACAGTTGCCACCACCAGAGTTGCTACCTTTGCTCTCTGATAACTCTTATCACCATTTCGTTATAGCCACCGATAACATTCTTGCAGCTTCTGTTGTGGTCAACTCAGTTGTAGGATCTTCATTAGAGCCTGAAAGGGTTGTCTTCCATGTCATAACTGACAAGAAGACGTATCCGGGTATGCATTCATGGTTTGCCTTGAATCCTCTTTCCCCTGCTATAATTGAGGTGAAAGGTGTTCACCAATTTGACTGGTTAACAAGAGAAAATGTACCTGTTCTTGAAGCTATTGAAAATCACCATGGTGTTAGAAATCATTATCTTGGAAATCATATCATGGGAACCAACATTAGTGACAATCCAAGGATTTTTGCTTCTAAGTTGCAGGCGAGGAGTCCAAAATATATCTCTCTGCTCAACCATCTGCGCATATATCTGCCTGAGGTAAACTATGGTGTACATGTTTCTGAGATCCTTCTTCTTTAGGACACATTTTCTACAGTTGAAGGAATCCCATAGAGCCAATGTTGTTAAGAAAAGGGAAAAAAAAGAACTAAAAAGTTATTGGGCTCCTCTTTAAGAAAGATAATGTTAACTTTATAGCAAAGATGACATTTCTCTATATATAAAATTGTCAGCAATCTGTAGAAAATGTATAATTACTGTTTGTTGTGTCCGTAATTTGTCATGTCTTACATATATAGCTTTGATGTTTCCATATCTTAATGCCCATTTTTATGCTTAATAAATTTGCAGCTGTCTGCACTTATGTTATAGTGCATATTTGATTTAGTGCAATTCTTTCTCTTGGTTCACAAACTTTTAGTGATTTTGTGAAAAATGGTGATAAAGTGCTGTTTCTAATGTTCTAAACAGCTCTTTCCAAAACTCAACAAGGTGGTATTTCTTGATGATGATGTCGTCATTCAGCGTGACTTATCACCACTGTGGGAGATTGATCTTTCTGGAAAAGTAAATGGTGCTGTAGAAACTTGCAAAGGTGAAGATACATGGGTGATGGGTAAGCTCTTCAGGACATATTTCAACTTCTCTCATCCCCTCATAGCCAATAAATTGGATCCTAATGAGTGTGCATGGGCATATGGGATGAATATTTTTGACTTAAATGCCTGGAGGAAGACGAGTATTAAGGAGACATACCATTACTGGGTGAAGGAGGTAAAGTTTGTACTTAATTTCTCTCATTGTTCCTCTTATGCTGCTCTAGCTTTTCCTTTTATAAAGAAAAATAAAGAATCTCTCCCTTTTTATTTTTCGATGTACTCTTACACCAAGTTGCTGATAAAATAAGTTTATAAAGTTAGTCTAACTATAAGGTCAGAATTGTTCTTGTCCTCCTTCAGTAGAATGTCAACTAAATTTGGTTTCCTTGGCACACAGGATATGCCAGAGAGCAATTCATGATCAGTGCAGAAAAACTGATCCTAAGAACATGCCGATATAAACTTATATAGAGTTATTGATAGTCATACGGCCTGTGATGCTTTATGAGGTGAGATGTAGGGCAATAAGGAAATAACACTGTAAAAGAGTTAATTGTTGAAATGCAGAGACCGAAATGGACGTGTGGGTTTATTTGAAGGGAAAGGATAAGAAATTTTTCACATGAACAACTAGGTGTTGTCTAGATTGAAGATAAGATGAACAAAACATTTAAAATGTTATAGACGTGACCAAGAGATACTTATAGACGCACTGGTTGGACAAGATGAGTCTACAGACATGACCAAAAGAGACTTGTAGGTTGAACTAATTTTCTTCTACATCTTCGTTGTCTTGGACTCTTTAGTTATCTTAGACCTTGCACATGTTTCTTTTTTGAAGTAGCCATCAGGCTACTAAAGTACATAACTTGATGAAATTTGCAATATTCCTGTAATTCAATGGCTTTTCTACTATCTAACCTATGCTTGTTTATTAAAGAGACATTTATTGACTAAAGTAAATATGAAAATCTTTAGAGGTATTGGAGCATAAGATGGGGGAAAGACCAGTTTCAAGCAATGAATTTCAATCTGCCCATAATTGGTGAGCCATTTGGCAGGTGCCTTGGCCTTTCTAAAAGGTGTTTGACAGTATGCTGCTTCAAAAAGATAGAAAATACAAGCATTCAATAAAATATATCAATCTTCCTTGATGGAGGCTGCTTGCAGTTCAAAATTTTTATAAATTGATCAAGTTGCTTCCAGGAGAAGTATTCTTGATCCCCTTTTTTGGGCCTAATCAATAAATCTCATCACACAACACTCAGTAGCGAGGACTCGAAACCCGTAGTCCCTTCAGCATCATTATGTGTATAGTCGAGCCATTAGAATTTGATTTAAACCAGATCGGGAGAGGAGGCTCCCACTGGAACTGTAGTGGTAACCTGTTGATGACTATCTTGAGGATAGTAATCTTTTGCATGCAGTTCAAAACAGCCTGGAATTTGATTGTCTGAATTGACCAATAATAATGCAAAAGATACATGTTCCACATTGTCTCATTATGGGTTCTTTATTCAATTCTTCCACTACATATCCAGCATCTTTTGATCTACTTCGAGTACTTTCATAACAGTGTATTGATAATTTCCTTTTTCACTTGAACTAATCCTGTATTTTCTCTAAATGAATCTCAAAAATAGTAATAATAGAAGGAAACTGAGGGAAGGACCATGGCTATGAAAATAATCTTAATATTTTTCATTAGAATTGTATTCTGCAATCTTCCAACAACTGATAGTTTGTTGCTTTCATATTAGCAAGTTTCCATTCTGCTGTGGTCCACCGCATTTTCAGCTTATCACAATACATTTCTCTGCATACTGAAGCATCTTTAGCTTGATGCAGACTTTTCTGGAAACACAATTTAAGATTAATGACGCTGTTCTGACCTTATTACTGTTCATTTTCATTTTATCTTCAACAAATATCAATGTTAACTTTCTTTATCTATCAATAACCATTATTTTGTCAAAATGATTTTCTGCTTAGATATACGAGCCTTAATGTTCCAATTCAAAAATTATCGACAGTCTGTCATAATAAATTGGCATGTAGTTTTTTGGGAAGATTCTGCAGATGCCCATAAGCGGAACATTCTTTCGTATAAGGTGTTCTATGATTGCCTATGAACTCTAGGCTCGTTACCATCGCCTCTAGTGTATTTCTTATCTCCTCCTGATGTAAGAAAGTAACATAATAATCAAATGCTTAAAATGGTTATTTTCATAAATAAAAGATTTCTGGAGGCTTTCAAGACATACAAGATGCTCTTCTGTCTGACATCTCTACTAATTTACATATCCTATTGCCTTTTGTCTTGATTTCAGAATTTAAAGTCAAACCTGACACTGTGGAAGCTTGGAACATTGCCACCAGCACTGATAGCATTCAGAGGTTATGTGCATCCTATAGATCCATCATGGCATATGCTAGGTTTGGGCTATCAGGAAAAGACCGACCTTGATAGCGTGAGGAAGGCTGCTGTGATCCACTACAATGGCCAGTGCAAACCATGGCTGGAAATCGGATACAAGCACCTCCAGCCATTTTGGACGAGGCATGTAAAATATTCCAACGACTTCATAAGGAGCTGTCATATCTTGGAGCCTCAATAACAAGAAGAAAACTGGACAGCATTGATATCGAGTGACGTAATATTGGAGATGCAATGATGGCTCATGATTCACTCAAGATCTGAGATTTGAGCGACGGAATTCAGTTACCGTAGCAGTGCAGTAAAATTGGGAATGGACGTGTTTCTGGAATACGCATCTGTTTGAGTGGCTGCGCTTCTGGCAACACCGATGATTCTATTCAATTTGTAAGATTGTAACCAGTATTTATCATATCAAAGATAGTTCTTCAAAGTGTTCTGGAGGGTGTATTGCCGTCTTCTGGAACAAATCATTCTCTCCAAATATTGCTAGTGCTGGAGCATTGGATCGTGTGATCGGTACATGCTGAAGCCAGGATTGGATTGTCTTGTGAGGCATGCAGATTTTTCTTTGTCTTTTTTATTTTTATTTTTGAGGCTATTTATTTATTTTACTTAATCTTTGCTCTGGTTCTTTATTTGTCCTCTAAATTTAGAGGCCTTGGATAATTAAAATTTCAGTAACCCCTTGGAGTATCGGGGGAAAGTTTAGTATGTGTCTTGAATCATAAGATATTGAAATTAATGTGCAGTTAATTCTTTTGCTCGGATTGATGTTGAAATTAATTGTGCCTCTCTTGTTCCTTTTCTTATCCAAATCAACCACCTGCAATTGCAGGTTAAAGAGTTCTCTCTGTATCCATTATGTCTGATAGCTTCAGATTCTGTAGGTGATTTAGAGTGTGTGCACTATGAGATGGGGAAGAAGTTCTAAATAGACATCCCCACTTCTCCACTAATGGCATCAACCACACTTTATTAGCCTTCATTTGAGCTGATTATTGTGCATAAAAATATGAATTAACTAAAATTCTCCTCTTACTTTTAACATCATAATAGGTTTTCAAAAATTAGAATTTTCAGCTAATAGTTAACTTAAAGTACAAATAGTGATTAACTACAATGAAATATAAGTAATTTTTAAAAATTTCAATGTATATATATATATATATATATATATATATATATATATATATCTTTGTAAAGAAATTAGAGAAATTTTTTTTCTTATATTATTAAGTGAAATGAAGAGGTAGTTGATAAATATAGAACCCACAAAAAAATAGAGTAATAATTGCTTCTTAGGAAAGAAACTACTATGTTAATATATATATATATATATATATATATATATATATATATATATATATATATATATATATATATATATATATATATATATATATATATATATATATATAATAGAAAAAATTTCATTACATTACATAGCATATAAGACATTCAAACATGGACTTTATTTTTACTCCCTATTAAAGTCCACTTTTTTACTATCTTTATTCAATTGATGACTCTTATTATGTCCATCGATTCCCAAACAAATGCTACAAAATAGGTACATGGGTTATTACCACATGGCCGGGGAATTAAAGCCATCGGACGGCCGTAAATTGATCATGTCGCAATCTTTCAGTAATGGAGGGACGTGATCGCCTCATGCGGTCGTCGCAAAAAGAGGGCAACGTCGCCGAGAAATAACACTATTAGCCCGAACAGTTCGGCTTGCGCTGTCTCATATATGAAATTCCATAATTACCCTCCATAACGAAACATTTTTCATTTAATAATTTAGCATGCTATTTTTCTTACATTTAAACTCATCTCATTTAATTACAGCATTTTCACATTTCCTTTAAATCTGTTCATCTCATCTTAATCCATTTCAACCGCTGTGATATTTTTTTTATGAATAAAAAAATCATCTAAAAATCTCATTCTCTTATTAAAAAAAATTCTTCAAATCTATGGATCTATTGTGTCATGTCAACATCAATACTTGTCATATATGATTAAAAAAGATCAAGCATTAGATGTTAGGATGGCATTAGCTGACCAAGAACAATATTTTCGATTTAATTCTAAGTGTTATATTAATGATCATAGGATTTAAAGAAGAAAAATAATTGCCTCGTTATTTAATCCCGGATTAGAAATTCCAGTTTGTGCATGAGGGCATTCATGGAAATAAACGTGACATCAGGGTCACCTCAACACAACCCTACACCCGGGGAAGACGACGACGACGACGTCGACACGCTAGTCAGGGAAACCAGAGCACGAGCGCCAAAGCCACGGCACCAGAGACGGTGGCTATCCACGCGGAAAGGCGCCGGGGGGCGCTTGGGATGGCGGCGGAATCATCCTGAGGCCGGGGGGAGGGCGCCAGCGGCGGGAGGGGCTCCGCGAGGATGCTCACCTTCATGCCGCCGTAGCAGTAGCCGCGGCTGCAGATGAAGTAGTAGCGCCCGGTGCGGTTGAGCTGGTAAGCGAAGGAGTCGCCCCGGCTCCAGTTCACGATGGGGTCGTCGGCCGCGCACGCCTCGTACGCCGTCGCGTTCACCTCCATCACGTCGTACATCCCCTTCTCGTAGTAGAACACTGCGCCCATCCCAAAGAACACGAGAAGATCACTACGAGAAGCGTACTGCTGTGAAGCAAGAGGAAGGGGAAGACGTGGGACGGGAGGCACCGAGCCAATCGCCGACATGGAAGCGGTGGCTGTCGGACCAGGCGGTGTAGTTGGCGTTGGGCGCCCAGCGCTGCTTGTCCCCGACGACGAACTTCTCGGCAGAGACGGCGACGGGAGCGGCTACGAAGATGACTGTGAGGATGAGGAGGAGTAGGGGGAGGAGGGTTGGCCTCGATTTCTCCATGAAGAGGAGGAGGAGGAAGAAGAAGAGAAGAGAAGAGAAGAGAAGAGAACAAGGCGATCAGATTCCACGCGATTTTTGCCTATTATGGTGCATGCGTGTGTAGCGCAGCGTGACGGGGAAATGAATGCGGACGTCGCTTGACGCATATATTTATGAACTGGCCTTCCCAATTTTGCAATGAAGCCAGAGAGCAATTCATGGGCCGGCCCATTATGTAGTCGGACTCGGCCCAGAAATGTGTATGTAATGCTGTAATAATCTGCAATAATATAAAAATTATTATTCTATTCTAATATTGAATTGTATTATTTTCTTATATTTTCCTAACTGCGCCTTATCACAAACCATGTAATGTCCAGTAGTGAGAGTCAGAAACTTGCAATGTAATCGAGCTCGCGTTTCAATTCAGCCCCGTTCGTTCGAGTTGAGGTCAAATAGGACTTAATTGATGCTGTACACTGAAAGAGCCAAAGGAGGAAAAAGGGGTAGATTGGACCTCACGACAAAGTAAAGGTGGCCAACGAAGATGATGGGGCGTCGTAGCAGGGCGAAGGTTGTCACACGGTGAGGTTGAAAGCTATGGAGGCTCGTGGAGGGATGACAACGATGAGGGCGATAGTTATGGTATTAAAGAAAATAAAATGCATCAAAATGAAAACCATAGAAAGTGTGGCTTCGTTTTATTTCATCACCAACTCGGAGAATGTGCTATACTCACTGATACATGTGCCTGAGATGGTAGAAACAAGTGTTGCTGCTTTGCTGCAACCAGGCTGGAATGCATGCATCTACAGCTCGATTACATGCATGCTTCTTCCTGCGATGTGATTTTTAAGTTAGATTGGGTGGGGCGACAGCCTCGCCTTTAGATTTCTCTACGTTTCATCCAGGGGGACAGCAGATAAGACCACTAATTTACTTCTACTGCTTTGTTCGCTGCTTCGTTGGAGATATCGGATGCATCACAGTAAAGACAATGAAGGTTTTGACGAGTTTGCATATTGTGAATCAAAGGACGTGAGACGAGCTCATCGCCGACGCATAGTTACAGGCCTTCTCTCGGTCCACCACAAATTGAGGGTAAAGTAAGCAAGGGTGGAACAATGGAGATGTTCTGTAGATCCATGGCTTAGAGGTGGAAGGGGAAGAGGGCGGCGGCCAGGAGGGAGGCGGTGAGCGCGAGGAGGCGGCAGGGGGCGGCGACGGAGGAGTCCTTGAGGGAGGACGGGGGAGGGGAAGGAGGGGGGAGGTGCTCGACGGCGATCGCGAGGCGCATCCCGCCGTAGCAGTAGCCGCGGCTGCAGATGAAGTAGTAGCGGCCGGTGTGGTTGAGCTCGAAGGCGTAGCTACGGCCCCTGCTGTAGTTGGAGATGGGGTTGGAGGCGTCGCACTTGTTGTAGCCGGCCTCGTCCACCTGCACCACGTCCGCCATCCCCGACTGGTAGTAGAACACTGCACCACATCCACAGCTCCCATCAATTACCAACAAGAATCAAGAGAGGAGAAGAACCAATAGAGCTCACGATAAGAGAGAGAGAGAGAGAGAGAGAGAGAGAGAGAGAGAGAGAGAGAGAGAGACCGAGCCAGTCGCCGACATGGAAGGGCTTGTGCTTCTCCACCCAGACAGTGTAGTTGACGTTGGGGTTCCATCCCTTGGAGTCCCCCACCGAGAACCTATCGGCCGACACCAACTGATGAGACACCATGATTAAGAGGAGAAAGAAGGGCAACGCTGCTAATGCTCCTCCTCTAAGCTTCTCCTGCCGCTGCATGCCGGCCATTCTCTCTCTCTCTCTCGCTCTCTCTCTCTCTCTGTTATGTGATCTGGTGAAGAGGAAGAGAGTGACACTCTTTCTCCCTTTCTCTCTCTCTCTCTCTCTCTCTCTCTCTCTCTCTCTCTATTTATATATATATATGCAGACAGCTAATTCTCTCACTTTTTGGGGATGGAGTTAAAAGAGTCAATGGAGATGACAGAGAGCGACAGCAGCACATGGGTGGTGGCTGAGGGCAGGTGCTTCTTTATAGATTTGTACAGGGAGGCAATGCACACAAAGTGCACATGATGTGGCGGTACTGTCTTTCCCCGATCCTATTATTATTATTATTATTACTGCTGCTACTTTCTGATAGCAAATGAAGGAACGTGATGGAGCGCAACAAACTGCAGATCTCAGAGCGCAAGGAATCTTCCATGCGTTCTCTCTTCCCAGACCATGAGATTACAGGTTCGAGGAGTGGGGTTGGATTAAGCTGCCCGTCGGAGTCTCGAGAGCCGAATAAAAAGATGTAGTTTGACTGCCTGATGGAGAGAGAGAGAGAGAGAGAGAGAGAGAGAGAGAGAGAGAGAGAGAGAGAGAGAGAGAGATAGAGTAATCAACGGCGACGAACACGCGAGGGATACCCGATAATGAAGAGAGGAAAGAAGGCAGCATTTCCGCGTGAAGAAAGGAGGACATGTTAATGATGCCACTCCCACTAGATGCGGAATTGTGGCTCCCTGCACACACTCACACACACTCTCTCTCTATCATCTCAATCTATCTCAAGATGAGAAAATCCTGATCTAAAAAGAGCGAGTAAAAGGTGCAAAAGCTTGCTGCTGCTATACTGCTTCCATCGTTATCATATATTGTGAGGGACACCATTGTATACGAGTCACATTAAACCAGTAAATTTTCATGTAATCTTCTAAATAGGAGAACTTATATTCTAAATTAGGTTTTATTCCTTTCTTTGAGATGAGGCTGATAGAGAAGCATGAGATGAGTGATTCTCTGCTAACTAAAAAGAATCTTCTTCAGGGAAAAGGACACATTTCTAAGTTGTGCTCCAACTTTTATGAAGGAGAGACGCCTTAGAAAAGGACACCTCACTCATCTTCCTGCTGTAACTTCTTACAAGAGAGTTGAATCACTGTGGAAGAGAAAGAACTATTAAACTTTGAACTAAAGTTGATCTGAATTTTTCTTACTTTTTCTCTGAAAGAATTTCCATGAATTGTCAATGCTCACTCTTAGCTTAGTTGATTAATAAGAAAACCAATTGCCAGTGGACTAACAGATCTAAGTTGATCAAGCAGGTTTGTCAGTGAACCTGAGAAGGCTAAGCTTTGAAATTGGAAGATGTGTCATCCTCCACCTGTACATGTGTTTCACCAATTATGGCACTAATGATGAAGCAGTAGATAATAATTCCAGATGAAAATAAACATAAAAGAATAGGATCAATTGTTCCATGGAAGCATAACAACAACAATTTCCATCTAATAATTGTAAAGATGACAGACAAAAGATACACACTAGGCATGGTTGCTGAATAATTTAACCTCTCATTTGCTACTCTTAGTCAATCAAGATGTTTTGCATGATGGAGAACCTGTTTTCCACTTGGAACTCATGTAGAAATGGAGTATTTTGTGATTGATCCGTAAAGCTTTTCCTTTTCATTACAAAAAAAAAAAAGATTAATCAAGATAGGTATGAAACTTCCCATCAGAAGAATATATTGACCTTGTGAAACAGGAAGTGCATGACACGAAAAGTCAACATCTACAGTGTCTAACAGGAGCAGATCCATGAACACAATAGAAGGGTTTTTATTTCTGGGGCAGAACACTTCAATTCTTGTATGCTATTGATCATTCAGTTCTTCTTCATATTTCCTCCCTCAGTCCATTACAATCCATCATATGAAAATATTTGAGCAAACATTGAACATTTCAAGCTTTATTTTTAGAACAAGAAACTATCTTCTGCTATACATAAAAGGGATCGATTTCATTAATATCCGCTGATTCCATGTGGGATAGATGAGCTTGGGATTTCTCTTTTCTTCTAAAGCCCAACCTTGTCGTTCTTTTTCTTCGTTTCTAAGAGTTGCAGTTCTTGTGCCCAGCAATATCATAAAGCTACATTGATTGAACTCAGATTGAAGGAATTGTTGATGCTGTCCTCACTTTTCTTCTAGTTGTGTGGATTGCTGTACATCTATGGATGGCAGACAATAGGATCAGGTTTCACATGAAAAACATATATCTCATATGACCAACACACGAAGAACAATCCCACCTAAGTTTTCCATCTTATTTGACACCTACTTTTGTACTGTTCTTTCTTCTATGAAGACATCTTAGGCTTCCAAGTCAGTTCTCAGATCTGCTGTCTTGTATTAGCATGCAGTTACTTGGCCTTGGAACCTTCTAATTCTCATTACAAAAGAATGAGAGATGGGACAGCTTCTCATCATTGTACATTAAGATACCTCACATTGGATATATATATATATATATATATATATATATATATATATATATATATATATATATTTATATACTTTAGTTTGGCCATGTCCAACATAATAAATATTATTTTCCAGTTGAATCTTTACAAAAGAACAAATCAGATGAATATATAATTCATCCATAAAATTCTGTAAGTGATCACTCTAACATGGACATAGGATTAGATCATGGTTGGGCTCAGTGAGCTTAATGATGGGTGGTTCTATCAAGCAGTTGCTTGTCATCCAAAACAGTTGCTTCTCTTAATTCCTGGACTTGGTATTCAAACATCAAATGGTGGCCCCCACACCAGCCACAAATGGTCAGCTAGCTGAGGGAGATCATAGGAGCCAACAAAGATATGAGGGAATCCATCAATAGATCTTGTCACAGAAACAGAGCACTAGATCACCTTCCATGTCATGATCTAATCTGTTTGCAATAGGAAAGGTGGATAGAGAAAAGGCTGGTGCAGGGAGTTGAAATGGAAGGAGGAGCTGTGTTTGGCCTTCTGTCTTGTCTTACATTTTCCATTCCCCTGCCCAAAGTGAAAGGAAGGAGTGAGGGAATCTCTGATCACAAAGAAGACGAATAAAAATCCCATTTTGATCACTTCTCCCGAAACCCAATAAAGACTACTCACTGAAAGTACAAGGAACCAATCAAAGGAGAGAGAGAGAGACCCGATGTTGACATATCTTCTGTCGCTGTTCTTAGTCAGTCGTTCGTTGGTTGTGAGAGGCGTTCTTCTATCTTGGATCTCTCTCCTCTCCCTTTCGTTGTGGTCCAGGGCATCGAAGTCCTTCGATCTGCTGCTGTGTCTCTCGCCAATGCCCGGCTCTTCTCGGTAGCTCTTTTTGATAACAAAAGTTGGACCTTTTTGGCTGAGACTTCGTTGTTCGCGGTGGCGATACTGGCCCTTGGCTTGGGTTGTCGTCACCTGGATCGCTGTAGCCGTTGCCGGCGCTCAAACGGGTGGGGCATCTGCGAAGTTGGCGTTTTTCCATGGCGGAAGGCCTGCGGCCTCTGGGATTTTGGATGTTCCGCGTTCTGATGTTGAATCCGCTGCAGCGATGTCCGCGAGATGGATGAGAGGGAGGGGCGATGTGGATTGAGGTAATTTTTCCGTTCATCAGTCAAAACTTTTCTTTTCTTGTTTACTTGGTCTCATGATTTGGATTATGATAGAATCAGTGAAACCCTCGATTTTGTGTCACATGTTTTAGATCAATTATTGTTTGAAGAAATGGTTTGTTTATGGAAATTTTGCGTAGAATGTATGCTTGTTAGTATGTGAGATTATCCCAATTCATCAACATGGAGTTTAAAGCCCTCTTGCCATTCAAGCCCCTAAAGATTTCCCCTTATGCCAATTTGCTATTTGTTCTGCTGATGGTATTTCAAATGGTGAATTTGGACTTTGAGAAAAAGGATTCTTTCATCTTCAACTGCTGGCCTTAAGATTGGCAACTCTTGTTGTACCTCTTTTGTGATTCTAGGAACCTTTTCTTTGTGCTTACTATTTACTAATTATTAATTCTGATTCTGATAATGATGCATGCCAGATTTTGTTCTACGTTTTGTTGGATTTAGCATGTCTCAGTTTCAGGATGTATTCAGCTTTCCGAAATCCTGGACTAGAAGCTTCTTTCCTTGTCATTCGATTAGTGCTCTCTATTGCATTTTCACTTTTAGGTCTCTCCATCACTAGACAATCAATCTGGGGCTTTCTTGAGATTACGATCTTCAAGCACCGGCTTTTGACCAAATTTAGTAACTTTGGCTATGAAGTCAAACATTGTCATGTGGGTGTTGAAGCAGCCGCCTTTGGTAAATCATATTTCTTCTGTTCAGCCTTCAGATAATTTACTTGCTGGATGCTGCAGAGCCGAAGAACAATTCTGCATCCAGGATTTGATGGGAATTACATCCATGTGGCTGTAGCCTATTGCTAACTGGACTGGTATTTTCCCTATCTCCCATATTTTTTGCTACAGAAAAGCATATCTTAAACTACTCTCCTTTCACCTATCAGCTTTAGGAGTCCTTTTTAGTTTGCAATATAGCCATGCAGGCTTTCCACGATCATCCCAACGTGTCCTGGTCCCCAAGTCAGCCAAAATCTGTACTAAAGGTATTACTTTTGGTATGAAGGAACTCCCAATAATTTTTGTGAAAATGTGGACCTTGTCAATAGATTTCAAGAACCTCATCCCTGAATTCCTTCACACTATATGACTTTTGATATGGATTCTTATGTTCCATCTCTAATAGCAATCTTTCCTTATTTTCATGCTTTCCTTGTAGGATAATCTTTTTAATGATCTTATTTAACACTGTAATTTACTGATTTGGGAACTTTTCTAGTTGTTGTTGTACATTGTTTCACCAGGGACATAACTTTTTTCTGGCTATTGCACATTCTTACATCAGGTGTACAACAAAACTTTTTTCCTAGTGTTGCACATTCGTATGTTTAGGTACAATATTGGTGACAGTTGTTGGAGGCACAGATGAACTATAGTTAGTATTCAATTATGGTGGATTTTCTTTGTTCTGTCTAGTATCTCTTTTTTCGCTAGGCACATCAACGGTGAAGATGAAGGAGATTGTTATAATCACTATTTTTCTTTATATTATTGTCATCAATATTCTTCTTTGGATTGCTATCATCAGTGATTTTTATCATCATTAGGTTCTATCTGGTATTGCTACTGGTGATTCATTTTGATCGTTCCCCTTTTCTCACCTACAAACTACTATTCTTTCTAACCACCTGCTGAAGTTGCTTAGGAGTAGGGATGACTTTTGCTTTATGCTAAACATGAATTACACTATTTCCTTTAAGCAAAATGAAAGCCCATTTGACATTCAAATGTTAGTTGTACATGTTTTACTTTTCTTGGATAAGAAAATTTACCAAGTCCCTTTGGCATCATATTCTTATTTTTCTTTGCTGACCAAGTTTAGAACTTGCAGGAATGGCAACAAAAGTGCAGAATAAAAATTACCTTCCAGGATATTGTTCCATGCAGGATATTAAGGAGGATGCAACAAGTGGTTGGTATACTTACTTTCAGGATAAGAAATCAAGTGAGTATCTCCATGAAAGTTACGTACCAAAGCTGGTGAATGGATGCTCAGGGCAGGATAAAGAAATGTTGAAGCAGATGATGCTTGAACATGACACCATATTTAGGAACCAGGTAAAGATATTTAAGTTCTCAAGAACCATTTGAGAAGGTAATTACCTCAGGATTGAGTAGCACTGTCTGATTGTTTGGCTTGCACTTCATCTTTATCTTTATGATTACATCTCATCCGTGCTTGATTGTTTGTATAATTAAATAGTTCTTCAAAGTCTGTTGTTTGTATCAAATGGTGTTTAAGTACATGTCAATTGTTTTGTACTTTGGTCGATCCAAGTTCCTGAAGCTATGCATGGTGAAAGTGACTAGGTGAAACAAGTTGACATTGTCCTCACATATGAGATTTATCACATGTTCTCGGGAATAGAAATTTTGGAGGATGCTAAATGATGAGTTTCAACTTGAGACAAATATTTCTCATTTTTTCTGTCATATGAAAGACATTAAACTAAAAAATTTTCAAGAACATGAAAATCCTTCTCAATATATCCCTGAATTAGCTTTTAGCTGGAAGATGTAACTTCTAAGTTCTAACTCTGAATTAACTTTGAGATTTTATTGTATGTTTGAAATCCTGATCAAATTTCTTGTAGAAAAGAAAAGAGGAGCAAGTAAAACTAATTTTTTTTATAACCTTTTAAGATGTTTAATAATTGGTAAAGACATGTTAGTCTATGACAAATATCATTTACATGATTCAACTTAAAGTTAGCGCAGTTTGTTTACCAGTTTATTAAGAATTGACCTAAACAAGTCTATTTTGAGTTAGGGACTTCTACAAGTAGCACTTGTATTTCAGATCATCTTGAATGGTTTCAGTAAAATAACCTTTTCAAATTGAATCATTCTTCAAGATCTGTAGAAAGAAATATGTAAATTATGAGCCTGTTTGGTGCTTTCTTATTTGGATAGCTGTTTATAAACTCAAAGAGTGCATTCTCTGCCTTTTGTGTTACTTGAACAATTTAATTTCTGAAGCTAATAAGGACCAGAAGCACCGGTTTCATATGTAGTTCACTTGATTTATAGCTGAGAATCTTCATCTCCTAGTTGAGTTACCATGCTGAGAAATAGTTTGGATTCCTGCACAGTTTGCTTTGGTTCCAGAGTAGGATAGAGTGAGTTTGTTATTTTTTATTTTAAGAATTATGTTTTCCAGGTTACTATTAAGTTATGTTTTAGTTGAAGATTTTGCTATTCTATGTAATAATTACACAATTTTCAGGAGAGTGTCCGTTGCCTTTTGACAAAATATTAGACAAGTTAAATCTAGCTGAGAAAGTCCAAACAAAAATAGTCTAGCCTTAGAAAATCTGGAAAACAAAATTGTGTTTGGGAAGAAGTAGCCCCTATGCCTTTCTTTATCCAAGACTGTTCTAGAAGAACTAAGCTTAGCTTAACACTGTTGGTTGAATCCATAGATGTGCATGCGCACACCATGAATAAGTAAGAACTGCAATAGAAAAAGGAATATGCCATCTTAGGATCAGGTGAACTGCATTTTAAATAAGATAGCCTATTGAAGAGCAAAGCAATAAACATAATTTGTCTGACTTGTTACTTTCAAGCTTTTATGCAGTTTCCTGTAACAAAAGTTGTTTCACTTGTGATTCAGGTATTTGAACTTCATCGTCTTTATAGAATACAGAAAGACTTGATGAATGAGTTTCAAACTAGAAGGTTTTATCAGGCTTCTAGGGTGGCAGAAGCATCACACTCAAATTGTTTATCTCAAATGCGAACAGAATGCACTGGAGGAATGTCAGATGTTTCTCACTTTACCATAGGAAATATCAGCTATGGACAGACACCTGTTGCAGGCACTGAGAGGCTTCAGGTCAATTTTACAAGGGAAGGCAGCACTCAATCTGATCATATCCCATTATCAAATGATGCTTCTCGAAAGGGCATCAAGCAACTAGACTACAGGTCTCAGAAGAAGAGAACTTTTGACCTTCAACTGCGCTGATGTATATATAGACATTGAAGATAGTGATGAATATGGGCAGACAAATATCACTGAGCCATCATGTAGTTCTAGTATTCTCAAGAATGGAACTTGCTCTCTCTATTCTGAGAATGATGTGAAGCTCACTCTAGCGAGTAGTCACGGAGAAGACCATTACATGTCGAAGTCACCAACTCAAGTCAGTGTATCAGCCTGCAGCACAGTCAATATAAGTAAATCTACAACAGAAATGTGTTTTGAGAGACCCGCAAACTCTGCGTTTGTTCAGTTACTTGGCTTCAAGACACACAGTGAATGTAGCCAAGGGCACGATTCTTCGGTGAGATCAAATACACTTTTTGTGGATAGGCACAGTGATCAACAGGCTACTTCAGAGTTCTTGTATGCGAATGTACACACAAAAAGAGAATGGCCATTCTCTAGTCATGAATCTGGTAATTCTTTGATCTCCAAAACTTGTTTACATAGTGATATTTGTTGACATGGCCTAAACAATCATGTTATCAATCAGGTGTCTTATTTAAACTGTTACTATTACAAACATGTCTCAAGAAGAAAAATGATGTTACAGTATATGAATTTCACTAGTAGATGCTCATCTTCATTTATTGATTGGACGCTTGCTCATTGTAAGCCTAAAGGGTTTGTCTAAAGAAAGCTATCAACCAGCTTGATCCCTGTCAGAATGAAAATGCGATGAATAAACACTAGTGTCCTGTATTTGCACTACATAGCTATTGGAGCATTCTATTCCAATCCTTAAATTCCTAGGAAGAAGAGACAGGAGAAGTTTGGATATTTTCTATCGGTGATATGTTGTATCCAATATTTTTTATTGTGCGTACACAACATGCTTACGATATGGTGGCATGATAAAATCCTAAGTTGCCGGCTGAAAGACAAAAGTGTGTAAAACGGTGCACCAACACACCCTTTTGGAACGATAAAAACATGCCTCTTGTACCATGTTGACACACTACTGCATGAGCCAAATTCCCAAAACTCAAATCCATGGCATCAACGTCTGAGTGCCATGACAACTATTATTTTTGTGCTGGTTTCAGTGTTGGGGTAAAGAAGATCGTTGTGTATGATAAAATGATTGCTTGAATACAAGGACAGTGTCCTTGTTGAAGTTCATCAACTATGAAGAAAATTGAGAAAGGAAATGTGACACAAGTATGATTCTCATGATTTGCTGCCTTTTTAGAATATCAAATGCAGAATATTAAGAAATTATAAAATTTTGAAGATATGGTACCTACTTTGGGCCTAAAACCCCTATTAGACCCTGATTTTTATTGCCATAATTCTGAATCAAAATATAATTTCATGATATATGATGAACCATATATGAAAAACACATATATATGGAACTTCTTAAATGCATGAAGTTAGCACATGAACCATACATCAGAAACATGTAAGTCAAAAACTTATAATACATAGATTTAGTTACTACACAAGTCATGCCTTATTTATAACTACCATAGATCTAACTGTGATCGGTCTGCTTGTTCTATCTATGCTTTTGTGCTTTTGTGGGTAGCATAGCTTCTGCATTTAATATTTGGATAGTTATACATGTTAACCTGCTTGGAACTTTTATTTTCCTCTCATCCTATTTTTTGGTTATCTATATACAGGTGGGAATGGGAGCTCTGTGTTTTTTCTTGATCAGACATCCTATAATTATAATGGCTCAACATCTGGAGCATTACAATTGAACACTAAGAGATGTGGCAGAAGTTTTTCATTTGATTGTAATAACCCGGAGATACGATCTAGACAAGAGTCAATTCATGATGTCCAGGCACCTGTAAGGGCCCTTCACTTCACCTGCTCAAATTCAGGTCTGATGTCTCCTTCAATGCCTTCTTCAATCACAATTCCCCAGGCCGATTCAACCAGTTATGGATCTTCATTTATTTCATCTTGGAGAAAACCTGCCACCAGCATAAGCAACGAGACACTTGCGATTCAAACACTTCCATGCTGCAGTGGATCATCAAATCCTAGTAATGAGATGTTGAGTTCCAAGATAGATGCTCAGATTCATATTCCTTGTGAATGGTGGCAATATGGTAGGAACCTGACCACAAGCCAAGAATCTGGTTTTGGTGTCCATCGGACAAATGGATTTCACCATGGTTTTCGACCAGATTCTCATTTTGTACTACATTCAAAAGTTGTATCTGGTGGGCCAGACCAGACCGATGATAGTAATGAAGGTCTTCATGATTATACATCTGGAAGCTGTGTAAAGGGTTTTGCAAGCAGAGATTTGAAAACTCGAACAAACATCAACATAAATCAAGTATTTCCAAGTGGTATTGAAGACGTCGAGGATAAATACGACAAATTGTCAGTGGGTTCATCTTGTCTCGGAAAGAAGATATCTTGTAATTTGTCTGTTGGCTTGAATGAACATGTCTCCAAAGTGGCTTTTAGCTTCTCAAGTGGACAACTTCAGCTTAATTCCAGATCTGATGCCGTTGCTCCAGACATTGGGAGGAAAGTAGAAAAGGAGCTAGATTATTCTCTCTGTAATCTGCAGGAAGTCACGCCAAGTTGTCAGTTTAAGGATCACAAGATGCAGGGAAATGAAGTTTCTGAAAACAATGGCAAAAAAATCCTTCGTCTTTTTGTTCATGATAAAAATCAGCAAATTAACATGTCTGTTTCTGTTGGACATATGGAAAAACATTTAACTGACAATACCAAGATTATGAAAAATGATGACATGACCTTCACAGACTTGGGATGTGATCCAAAAGTCCTAAAGTCGCAGACAGATATTCATGTTGGTGACTCGGTCACTGAAACATGTCATGGGGAGTGCAAAGCGAGCGTTAGGAATCACATTGATCTGAATGTTGAGTTAGCATGTACAGATTATCCCATATCTTCAGTGAAACTACCTCAAGGCGAGATAGTGGTTCAGTCATCACACTGTATACCAAGCTTTGGTGCAAAAATTGCTTCTAACATTGATTTGGAGGCACCGATATCCCAGTACGAAATGGGTATCATAAATAAGCAGAGATACATCCCATTAAGCGAGAAAGATGGTTCAAAGGAAAAAGACTACTCTGTCGATGCACAAATTAGATTGGCTGCAGAGAATTTGGTTGCTATTTCTATAGATTGCAATGAATGTTTGCCTGGATTTGACACCTTGTCTTGGTTTGCAGATGTTGTATCATGCAGTGCAGAAAATCCAATGCTTCTGGGTAATGTGGGAGATGGTGGTACAAAATCTTCAAATGATGATGATTTTGATCTTTTTGAAGCCATGACGCTGACCCTTGAAGAAATTAAGGTGGATCAGTATTGGTCTAGACCTAAAGAGCTCGATGACAAAGATGTAAAGAAAGACAAAGGAGATGCAGGTTTAGCTTCATTGCTTCTCACAAAGCCTCGACGTGGCCTGGCACGAAAGAGGAGGCAGCGGAAGGACTTCCTGAGAGATATCCTGCCAGGGCTCACAACACTGTCAAGGCACGAAATAACAGAGGATCTTCGAACCATTGGGGTGATGATGCAAGCATCAGGTAGCCCTTGGCAGACAGCTTTAACAAGAAGGACCAAAGGTCAGAATCAAATGACCTGCAGAGCAAAGGGAAGGAGGCAGCCTAGAAGTTTGGCCATCACCATTGAGGAGATTCACGTCAACCCCTCTCTGCATCCACAACCCGGTAATTTTGAAGTAGGAGTTAATGACAGGAGCATGATCGGATGGGGAAGGATAACAAGGCGGCCGCGCAGGCAGAGATGCCCTCTTGGCAGTCTCCCTCTTCCTCTAACATAGGAGGAGCACCAAAGTTGCAATGTTCTTTCCATGGAGGAATTCAACACTTTGTTCTTTGAGGTGCAAATGGAATTATTATATATCGTCTTCATAAGCTTGTAGGTTTCAGAATAAATGCTGCATTGCTTCATGAAGCTGCGAAGATTCTGACCGTAAGTCTAGAGAAGTGAACTAGTTCAGTGATTTCCATGTAATCTAAACTCACTGTAAAACTGCTGATTGATATGTGGAGGAAAACAAATTGAGATGTTTTCTTGCACCTCCCTCTTGTTGCTGCTGCCATGGTTCCTCACTCAGACTTGATATTTAGACATTGGTTTTTCTGCAGCATGCCTCTCTAAGATCAGTCTGTTCAAAAATTACATTTGATATGATCTCCAGTGTATGTATATATTGAAATTCCTACTCAAATCTATCAATCTTTAGACCCCAAAAAACAAAGCCAATTTTGGGAAGGTCACTTGGCAATCAATATATTCTATTTGGTAGGTGACCCAAAACACCATACCTTTCTTCTATTTTGACATTCCTAAAGGTATAACAATTGATAACCTTCATCTAAATAATGGAGTGATTTGTTGTACACATTGGTATGAACTTGAAACTCTACTACTGTAGTGAATGTTAAATAATAATAATAATATTATTATTATTATTACTCATGTGGAATTTGATGCTGCCTTAAAAACAATGTTTTTTCACTTTAATTTTTTTTTCCATATGATACATATAAGCATATGCAAAATTACATGTATATGTTTTCAAAGGTAGTTAACATATATATTAAATTTATATAAATATTATTGTAGTTCGTGTCTCTCTGTTGATTATTAATACTCTTCAATAATTTTGTAGTATTTTTTATAAATCGAAAACAGAAAATGGAGAAAATTACTTAATATATTAGTTAATTACATAATATTTCTTAATATTAAGTAAATAGAGAAAATTAATTGATATTTCTTCATTGATACTTCTACATTCTTCTTCTTCTACCTTTCCCTCTATTTTATGGCGCCCCCTCTTTCTCGCGGATGAGCATCGCTTTCCGGGGAGAGAGGTTGCAAGAAAGCTTGCAACGATGCGAGGAAGAGCCGCCTTCTTCTGCGTGGCGCGCCCCCGCCCTCTTCTTGCTCGCTGGAATTGTTCGTCGTTCTCCGCCTCGTCCCCTCAGGTTTCTCGCTTCCCTAAAATCCTACCAAGAAACTCTTCTCGTCTTCGATCGGTCCCCTTGTTCTTTCTTGTCTCCTTCTTCCTTGTGATCGGTGTCTCTTTTCTGCTCGTGCAGGATCTCTCGACGGTGGCCGCGTGCCCCTATTGTTGCTGTTGGAACTCGATAACGAAGCAGATTTTCTCCTCATGCCCTTCTCAGTTACTTCTCTCCTTTGCAAGAATCTTTCTCACCCCGATCATCTCTCACCCCAAAAACCCAGGCAAGAATCACTTCTCACCCGAAAACCCTTGCAAGAATCCTCTCTCACCTTGAAAACCGAATCCCTTCTCACCGCCGAAACCCTAGCAAGAACTCCTTCCCTTCCCAGATCTCTCCCAAACACCTATCTAGAATCCCTTCCTTCACTTCTTAGGTCACTCGCTCCATGGGAATAAAGCAAGAGCGTTCTTCCTATACTCTCTGATCGGCGTCCCCGTTCTTGTCACGCAGGAACCTAGCCGAGGTGGTCGCTTGCCCTGATCGAATGAACGGCTCTGTCTTTGATCCGTTTCCAAGTTTTTGGCAACCACCCTAACCAATTTGATTGATTTCCTCCTTTCTTCTCTTTTGCATTTGAAATTTTATTCTGATAAACATGTAGTTTTCTCCTTCAATTTTATTGCAAATATCTTGCAGAACATAGATGAAATACTTAGGTGAGAGAATGAGAAAGATATCCATTTTGCATGTATTTAAATATATCAAGGGAAATGTGAGGAGGGTGCCTATCAAGTCTGATTGTTCATCTCCTTGCAATGATCAACTTCTGACTGGGATAAGACTAGGCATCTACTGACTTAGCATTTTATGTGGTCAAAGATTAGGGCCTTGCATCTAAGTTCTTGTAATTAGAAAATTTAATGCATATATCCAAGCTTTAAAATATGGAATTATTCAGAACTTTGTAATAAAAAAGAGTTGTACTGAAATTCTTGGTGGTTGTCCAGTTATACAAATTAATATACTTTGTCAAATGATTGGGTGTAGAGCATGTATCCAACATGTTGGTCGCTACATGTGCTGGAGTAGTAGATGAAAGATATAGATAGCACCATTAGGGCTTTCGATGATAAATTGAGCATCTACAGGATTTGGTGGCATAGCACTGAGATGGTGGGCGCCATTTTGAATTTTCTTTTGTTGTATGTCATGTTTCTTTCAAGTTGAAAAAGTTCTTGATCATTCTTCTCTTTTACATTTTAATATTTCCATGAGTCACCCCCCAAGATGGTGTGTTCAATTGATTATGCTAATATTTTTGCCCTGAGAAAATTAAACATGTTGCTACAATGAAACAAGAACTTGTCCGGTGCATGATTTATAAAAAGTAGATTAGTCTCGTGGGGGAGCATCAATTGAGACAGTTACTTCCTTTTAAAAAGATCTAGTAGTTTCCTTGACATCATTGACAAATAATTCAAAAGGCAATTTGCCCCACTAAGTGCTGCTAACTTAAGTAGGACTTAGTTATTCTCAGGCCAGTGTTGCTGGGAAGTAGGGAACAAATGAGACCAGAGGATAACCTCTGAGATTATATCTATGATGAAGATTTGCTTTAGGAAACAATCACTTTCCAGAAGTTTGTACTATTTTTGTATGTCTTCAGCTAAGGTGCACCAAGTGCAGAACCGAAAGACCAAAGGTATGCTGCTTAGATTGCAGCTTAGATTGCAATTTGCAATGTATATAGTGTGGTGATTATGTTAGTGCATCCTCACTTGTGCTTTGGCCTAAACCTGCATTAAGTAATTTCATCAACCAGCATTTAGTTCAATCTTCTGTTTTTGTATTAATGCTATCAGTTCAATTGACATTTTAGCATAAAATTTTCTAGCAAGGAATATATGATCTCTATTTTATACTCAGGTTTAGGTATTGAGATTGAAACTTCATGCATTGTATTTTCCAGAATTTGCCACAGCATAACATTGTGAGACAGTAGTATGGATGGCCAAGTTTAGGCTTAGGACATTGGCTTTATGGAGGGAGAAATTGAAGAGAGTTTTATGGAAACGAAGAATGAGGTACTCTTTACAAATGTGTTGTGTGTAGGGATAATCAAGGTTATGCATGCTCGTCACCTTTAGATCAAGATTCTGGATGTTTAGACTAATTGTTTTTAAAGAAAGGGTTATTATGTCAGTTATTTGTTATTAAGCTTCTTAGTATAGGAGAAGTATATTATGTCATTATTTAAACACATTTCATTGTAGTGATGCACTTTATTCCATTATTCTCTTTATATTTTTTCCTGTATGTGGTTGTTTTATATTGCCTATTGATTCTCATTGATGCATGTCTGACATAAAAAATTCAACTTAATGCTGATTATGATCAAAATTATTTATACTCTTGATGACATTTTAGATTCTACATTATTCTATTTATCGCATTATGCTATTTGAGATTCTGCATTATGCATTTATCAAAATTTTACTATCTATTTGTCACATTATGCTACACTTCAATTTCTATTAAGACATTCAGACGTCTTCGTTATAGAACCTTTGTTTAATAGGAGTAACTTCTCTGATGGTTATAGTGTTATTAAGCCCTTCTCATTACTTGATGAAGTATTCTTTCATTTTACTCTATTTTAAAATATTTACCCTAAAAATGAAGCCTCACTCCGTTGCATCTGCGGCAAACCAGATGCAAAACTTTGTTTCAACTGCTTCATTTGAATCAGGCGCTTGCTTGAGGCACTCAACGCCTGGGTTCAAGCGAGCGCTCAGGCGACACCTCACTGAAGCGCGCCGCCTAGTCCACCCTTAAGGCACTCAGGCCTCACCTCGCCCAAGCACCTAGGCAAGCGCTCGGACATCTATTTAACCCATTGGTATAGGAGAGATTCAAAATTGTGATATTTTGTAGTCTTGTCTGCATTATTACTTATTCACCAAAGCAATTGTTTCTTACATTGTCACCTTTGTTAGACATGGATTTTAGTCTAAACTTGGTTGATAAAGAAAATTCTGGCAATAGCCTGGTATTATAGCCAACTTGTGATTTTTTTTCCCCAAATGGATGGGTACAGTTAGTTAGACACTGTCTTCTTACATAATATGTTCAATTTTTTTTTAAATATCTACTTTCTTATTTTTCTTGATTATTTTTAGATTCTACATTATTCTATTTATCGCATTATGCTATTTGAGATTCTGCATTATGCATTTATCAAAATTTTACTATCTATTTGTCACATTATGCTACACTTCAATTTCTATTAAGACATTCAGACGTCTTCGTATAGAACCTTTGTTTAATAGGAGTAACTTCTCTGATGGTTATAGTGTTATTAAGCCCTTCTCATTACTTGATGAAGTATTCTTCATTTTACTCTATTTTAAAATATTTACCCTAAATTCTCATATTTACTTACTTGTGCACTTAAAAGTTTTGCATAGGACAATGATTTAAAAAACGCTAGGCATCAAGGTCCCAAAATGCTCAAAGCGTTAGGTGCTCGCCTAAACACTCGCCCGAGCAAAGCGAGGCACTTTGAAATATTAAAATATAAAAAATAATATAATTGATAAATATGATTATATAAATAAAAATACGATATTAAACTACTATTAACAATTGTTGGAGGGGGAGAAAAAGTCATCGACGGTGGAACTTTCGGACGACAATGACTGTGGTGGAGGAAGTTGCAGATGGTGGTAGCGATAGCAGTGGAAGTTGTGGATGGCAACAGCGACAACGGTAGAAGCTTCAAAGGTATCCATTGGTGGCGGAGAAAGCTATAGTCCTCTCCCTCGACGATGGAAGGAGCTGCACATGGAAGTAGCGGCAGTAGAAGGAAGCTGCGGGCGAAGGCTAGGCTGTCAGACTTGTCCATTGGGGACAAATGAAGCCTCACTCCGTTGCATCTGCGGCAAACCAGATGCAAAACTTTGTTTCAACTGCTTCATTTGAATCAGGCGCTTGCTTGAGGCACTCAACGCCTGGGTTCAAGCGAGCGCTCAGGCGACACCTCACTGAAGCGCGCCGCCTAGTCCACCCTTAAGGCACTCAGGCCTCACCTCGCCCAAGCACCTAGGCAAGCGCTCGGACATCTATTTAACCCATTGGTATAGGAGAGATTCAAAATTGTGATATTTTGTAGTCTTGTCTGCATTATTACTTATTCACCAAAGCAATTGTTTCTTACATTGTCACCTTTGTTAGACATGGATTTTAGTCTAAACTTGGTTGATAAAGAAAATTCTGGCAATAGCCTGGTATTATAGCCAACTTGTGATTTTTTTTTCCCCAAATGGATGGGTACAGTTAGTTAGACACTGTCTTCTTACATAATATGTTCAATTTTTTTTTTAAATATCTACTTTCTTATTTTTCTTGATTACTACCTTCAGCTTTACGTTTGATCTTGCACAAGTGGCACCGTTTTTAATTCGACTAGTTCTATGCATAAAAATACATTTTGATCACTTCCAGTGTATCTTACAACAATTGTAGAATGTTGTTAGACAAATAGGGATACCTTGTAATTCAACTTAATTATCAAGTATTCAGACTACAGATATTGGTTTTGGGGCTTCACAAAACATAATATATGCAGTATGTTAGGTTTTGACATTAGTTGATACGTGAAGTCATGTTTTCAAGAATTAGTTTGGTATAGTCTATGCTATGCTAATCATGTACGTGTAAGATTATAACCATTTGCAATATGTGGCCTCTAGTGTAACTTTTTTTTCCTCCAGATTTCGAGCAGAATTTTGGTATACCGTTGGGAAGTTGTTTCAGGTATTGTTTTACATTAGCCACCAACCTTACCCTTGATATCATATGCCAAGGGCTTTTCGTTTTCTATTTGAGCACCGAAGTTGCTATGTTATCTCTGCTTTGTGCGCTGGAAAAGCTCATTATTGTGAGTTACATCATGAATATGTAACTAAAATCAGATTATTGATAATTCCAGGAGTTTTCAAAGAGATTATTGATAATTATCGAACCAGAAATTATCTCTAATTAAAGGTTAAATTGTTGGATACAATTATTTTAGCTGTTTCGTTGTACCTAGAAGAATTTTTAAAACATAATAAAAAAATATTTTCTAATATTCATAAAAAACATTTAAATACTAATAGTGATGTATTCTCCCAATAATAAATGAAGAGAGATTTTACGAGATAAATTTCTCATGAAGGACTCACTCTACTCGTTAAGGATAAATTTCAAATAATAATATATTTGCAAAGTAATGTGATAAAAATTATATCAATATCATCAATACTTTGAACCTTTTGTTATTATAACTTATTAAAGTGTTTTTTTTTCACAGGCTTGCAAAGATTAACCAGTAACTTATTGTTGAAAAAAAAAAAATATTCCCTCCAAGAAAAAAATATCAATATTTCAATTTTACTCCCTCAAGGCCTGCCTCTTCTGCCCATTTGTCATCCTGATCACTGCAACAAAGAAAAGAAATTTGTCACCTTTTCTTTCGTAAGTTGTCCAGACTATTGAGCTAACAGGATAAAAATGACAAATGTTTTTCGTATAACTAGTAAAACACACACAGACATCACTAACAAAACTAATGCACCACATTACAACGGCAAATACAGCATTTGCAATAAGCAAAAAAAAAAAAAAAAAAAAGATTAGTAGATTGATCCTTTACATGACAAACACTGAACAGCAAACGTGACCAAACTTTCATGAAATCAAGATCAGTATTAAGCAACGAGGCGCACAAAAACATCATGTTTACTCACAGATGTTTTGAGCTCTTAATTAAGAAATGACTACTAGCAAATGTTTTTTACATAACTAGTCCCTCGTATACAAAATGCATACAACACTAGCTCAAGTGAATCTCAATGTCCCTACCATATTGACATGTCTAAATGAAATGACTTGATGAAGACTCTAAATAGAAACCAAATTTTCATCAAATCAGGTAACAGGATTCTTAATTGAGCATCAAAAACATGTCAAACAATGAATTCATGGATTCACGAAATGCTAATAAATCATGACAATATAAATCCAACGCCCTTTCTTTTTAACTCTTAGATCTGCAAAAGAAAAATTATTTTGAAAAGCTTTAACTATCTTAAGATTACCTAACAACATCATATCAAACCCAAACAAAAAGGAACCAAATAAAAACTAGGGTTTGCAATAAAAATGTTTTGGAATCTAGCTAACCAAGCATATGACGAGGAACTTGTTTCAGGAATTGGGATCCTTTGCATCTAGACCCCACACTTCTTAAGAGGCTGGTTATCAAACTGTAAATAAAGATCTCAAACATGGAAATACCAAGAAACATGCCAAAAGTATCCAACTGGTTCACATGAAGTACCTGAAGAAGATTGGGGGAAAATCTTAGAGCAAACTGTAAATAAAGATCTCAAACATGGAAATACCAAGAAACATGCCAAAAGTATCCAACTGGTTCACATGAAGTACCTGAAGAAGATTGGGGGAAAATCTTAGAGAAATCATCACCATACAATCCAAGATAAACATCTTTGCTTCTTAAGAAGATGGTTTATCTATCACGCCATCTCATATAACCCTAAAATCGCTTCATAATCTATCACGCCAAAACAACCAAGGAATCGAGGTTAGGATTCGGGTAAGGTTTCATTATCTCACCACCAACCGAGAGTGAGAGAGACTGATAATGACTTCATGAAGACTAAAAAGGCGTTGCTATAGCATTTCAAACATATGGGACCTGGTTATCAACTGTAAATAAGAATCCGAAACATGAAAAACCACAAAGAAAACCAACAATCATCCAAGAAACATGTCAAAGTGTAGATACCAGCAGACTGATTCAACTATAAACCAAGGACGCAGTAGTTTCATGAAATGCTAAAGAAATCGTCAAAATATGAATACAATGTAATTTATCTTTAGCTCGTGTAACTGCAGAAAGAAAAATAATTAAAAGGTTAATCATCTCAAATAACACCAACATTACCACATAATCCATCAAGCCCGCCCATACAAAAAAGAAGCAAATGATCACGGTTAGGGTTTGGCAAGGTTTGCAAGTCTCACTTACACTACAGAAGTTGGGGACTAATAATATAACTCGAGGAAGACTTAACAGACATTACGGCATCATACATCCCCAAAATACAAACCAAATCTTCGTCAAATCAAGAAGTAAGATCCTCATAACCTGGAATTTCTTGAAAAGCCCAAAATTCATGGGGCCTGGTTTTCAACCATAAATAAGAATCCGAACGATATAAAAGCACCAAGAAACTAGCAATCATCCAAGAAAGATATCAGATTGATTCAACCATAAAATGAGGCATTAGAAGTAGGTATGTGAAATGCTAAAGAAGTCATCAAAAATAAATCCAAGGTATCCAAGGTGATCTATTGAAAAGGTTAGCCATCTGATGTAACCCCAACATCGCTACATGATCTATCAAGTCCAAACAAAAAAAGATAGGAACTAGCTAGGTATCTGGTTTGGGCAAGGTTTCCGAATTGACTATAATTCTTCATCGAGTTATTGCAGTACCCATAGTCATAAAAGAACCATACGTTACAAATCAAATCTTCACCAAAACAAGAACCAAGATCCTTATACCTCGGAATTTCTTGGTAAGCCCAAGATTCTCAGGGCCTGGTTGTCAATTGTAATTAAGAATCTGAGACACGAAAACACCAAGAAACTAACAACCATTCAAGATTGATTGAACCATATGTGAAGTATACAAAGTAGGCACGTGAAATGCTAAAGAAATCATCAAAATATAAATCCAATGCAAATTTTATCTTTAGCTAGAGAAAATCCAATGAAAAGGTTACCATCTTATGTAAACCCCAGCATCGCTACATAATCTATGAAGCCCAAACAAAAAAGAAACGAATCAGAGCAAGGGATTGGGTAAGGCTTCGAAACCTCACATGCCCCACCGATACTGGGGACTGCAATAACCCGATCAAGACTAACAGATACTACGGCGGCAAAAATCCATATATTACAAATCGAATCTCCGCCAAATCGAGATGTTATCAACTGTGAATAAGAATCTGAAACATGAAGACGCCAAGAAACTAACCATCGTCCAAGAAACACGTCAAAGTATAAAAACCAGCGGATCGATTCAGCTACATATGATATGAAGCACACGAAATAGGTTTCCTCTATACTCAAGAAATCAGCACCGAAGGAAAAAAAAAAAAAAAAAATCCAAGAACCGCAGTTCAGTTAACCATTTCATGTAACCCCAACATCGCTACAGAGTCCATCAAGCCCAAACACGAAAGAAAGGAATTAGGATCAGGATTCGGGTAGGGATTGGGAATCTCGCTTACCCCGTTGTACGGACTCGCAATCCCAGTACTCCTTGGGCTGGACGACGCCGACATCGGTATGGACTCGCGCCTTGGACATGGCGGTCCGGTTGCCAACCTCGCGGACCTTGATCTGGACACGAGGATCGACGACCAACGACGGAAGCGGCAGGGGCGGAGGCGGAGGCCAGCCCTTAGGAGAGGGCTAGGAGCGCCACCGGTAGGGGGTCGGCGACGAGGAAATAGCGATCGCGCGCATCTCTTATTCACACTCCCTCATCTTCATCTCGCCTCTCAGACCGAACTACAGCTTCATGTCACGGTTCTTGAAATCACTCGTCACATTATGTACTCGAGCGGGTTAAATGAAACGAGCCATCTTGACAGATCCAAATCTACCTGCCTTCCATACTCGCATGTCTACCAGAGTCACCCAAATGTGGGTCACACAAGTAAAAAGTACTTGGCGAAATGACCATTCGCGTATCTTTACGACCCTTTTAGAATGCAAGTCGACAGGGGCAAATCATGGCAGATCCAAACCTACGAAAGCTACCCAGAGTCAGGAGGGGCACCCAGCTGTGGGGTCACACGTATGTCCCACCTAGTTAGCGTAATGACCTTCCGGTGTTTAGAAGCATACAACACCGCAAAAATGTTGGATCCAACGGTGGATAACTTAGTGTGGATATATCTGTAATTTTAGCTTTATGTAAAAGGAATTAGTCTAGCATTAGGCGATGGTGATGGGCGTGGCACTCACAAATCTGGATCAAACCCAAACCCAATGGGTATCCATTTCTCCTACCGAACCTAAGAATTTAAATAGATCAGACGGAGGGAGATACGTCCCTAAGAATTCGTGAGCGTTCCATGCTCTGGCCGCGGACGGGAGAATGCCGATACGGTTGGGCCCGAACGCAAACAGATGGCGTGCAGAATTCAAAGGAAGTCGAGAAACAAACCCCCGCCCACTGGAGCATCGACGCGTGCGGACGACGCCACTTCCCAAGCCCGCGTCGCGCGGGCTGTCGACGATGCTGATCACGCGTTCTTTTGCCCCTGCACCTCGCTGCAGAATAAGAGACGCTTCCTCCACAATCAGGGACGGCAACTCTTCTCTTTCTCTCTCGTCGGAGGAAGAGAAGAGGGGAAGGGACTTAGGATGGCGTGGTGGGAGCGGGTGGTGGTGTTCCCGGCGCGTCGAGTCTGGATCGGCGTCGCCACCCGTCTCGGCGTCCAAAGGACCGGTAAGTTCTCTCACCCATGCGCCATGGATGGCCTGATTCATCCATCCGGGCTTCTGACGCTCTGCCGCCTCCCACGAACAGGGCTGAAGAAGCTGCGGAAGGAGGTGAGGACGTGCGAGTACGAGGACGTGCGCGTCATGTGGGAGATCCTGCGCAAGGCCGACTCCGAGACCGGACGGCGTCCTTCGCCGGCGGGCAGGGCGATCCGGCGGCGGAAGCGGAGGCGGAGGCGAGGGCACGGCGACATCTGGGCCTCCCTCTTCGATTGGGCTCCTTGTTGCCTCTGTCGCAACTTCTGATTCGGTCCATCGCGCCGCCGATTCGCTCCGCCTTCTCTTCTCGGTTGCGTCGGCCGCCTGTACATAAAGAAACGCTGCTGTTATGTACTACGTACCATAGAATGGAGAGAAGAAAGCCCCGGTCGCTCGTCTTCTATGGCTCCCACACTCTTCAACCTCGATCAAAGCTAGTCGATAAAAAAATGTCATGTTCTTATATAACGGTGATGTGGCAATCGAGTCAAGCGAAGCTGTAACGTATCGTGTTACGTTAGCATCCTACATGGCTCTCTAACTCCACGTGTCGATATTTCAGGAGGATCCTTTTATTATTATTATTTATTCAATCGACAATAAAGCAAATCAAATTTGAATTAAGTAGGATTTAAAATTCCCCAAATCATCGATCAGTTCAGAGATGCGGCGATGCCGAGTCTCGTATTAATTAATTAATTAGGCTTTGGTTTTGCTACTGGGCCTGTGGTTGGGTTATGAAGCAGTAGAGCCCATGTTGGGAAGAGATGTGGTGGTGGGCGCATCGTAGCTCATACATCAAATCAAAATGTTATTTTCGGATGATCGAGAAAAAACCCATATGAGGTGGCTCGATGCAGTCCATAAGCATTAGTTCCTGCCACGGAGTCGATGATATTTTCTTCCCTCTCAAATTCAACTTGATAGTGAGTTTTGCACAGCTTCGATAGCGTCCTGTTCATCCATCCTGTCATCACACCATTCCTGATGCAAATAATGTCCAAGTGTCCCTCTCCCGACGCTGATGAAATTAGCTTGTCAAAGTAGTGAAGTCAGTGCTCGGTTGCATGTTCATGTTACCTTCTCCAGCCGCTCGGATTAAGCTGTCATTTTCTGCAAGTCTCATGAGATGGATGTCTTCTTCCTTAGCACCCACACTCTGATTTGAAATATCTTCAATCTATGATCATCATCTCAATTTATCCCTTACTATAATAAATATCCTTCCATTTGATTAACCAATTTTATTCTCAACTATATATATATATATATATATATATATATATATATATATATATATATATATATATATATATATATATATATATATGCATGGAAATTAAATCTCTGCAGCAGAAGATTGAAGCTCACAGCACCGATTGAAAGTTTGCTGCATCTTCCAGTTCCTGAGTCGACGTCTGGGCATGATAGAGAAAAGAAGGTTACAAAGTTAGAAGTGGAGCTGATGGTGGAGTGATGCATATCGAGACTCACAAGTGGACAAGGCGGTGATGATCTTTCTTCTCGATATGCATGCATTAAAAGGATAAAAAATTCTAGATCATAGTTGCAGAGAGAAGGGAAGGCCACAGAACAAACAGATGATGGGGATAGAAATGCAATACGGCTGCCGACTCCAGTCTTATCACCATGCGGGATTTGAGAGGAGACCTACCAAGTGTCCACCGGACCCTCGCAGCGGTCACCGCACCAAAGAGACAAAGAAATAGAGACTTAATGATTAGATGTTGCGAGGAGTGGCTGTTGCCGGTCGTCACACGAGACAAATTTGCATCCCCGGAAGCTCTCAAGGTCACTGCACACTTGTCATCACCACCACCACCACCACCACAACCACCACCGTGATCATCCAGAGGTCAGAAGATATATTGATCCAAAGCAAGACAAAAAAAGCTTTAGCTCACGGCGCACCTGTGTGAAAAATTGGAAGGATGGATTTGGATGGGTGATGATGATGGTTTGTTTGCATGACATGTAGTCGTCATCTGATGGTGGCATGCATGATGGTTCTCGACAACCATGGTCATTTCTTTTGTTCTTATCCCAAGCTGTCAGGCTGCACTTCAAGGTTGTGGCGTTCGGAGCCAGTGGATTGTTGTGGTTGATTGCAAGCTGGGCTTTCGACAAGTTGGCCACGCTGCCCATTCTTCCCTCCGGTGCTTCCTACTTGTTTGGCCATGGAGCACGCGACACCACAGCTGGCTCACCTTGTCCCATCTCCCTCTTCCCGGCGTAGGGATTGCCCCTCCGCACAAAAAAAAACCAGCGAGAGAGGTGAGGTTTTCGTGCTTCCGAGTCAGTCGAGGGTCTTTGCGGACTTGCCTTGCGATGATGCCAACAGTTTTAATGACCTTTACCATTTGGTGCAGTGTCTCAAGATGAGCCCTTCCAAGTCTGCGGAAAGGAAATGGACAGGATGCGAATGGGGGGGTTGGAACATAAGATTGGACGCTGACATCGAGCGAGCAGAGTTTTGACCAAGGCAATTTTGGGGGGATTGGTAGATGTGTACGAGTGTGATCAAGCACCAGGCAATGGGTGCCGTGGAGAATTCAATGCTTAAAAATATCATGATGCTGCAAAAATAGAAGTTGAAATCAAGCTACTACTAATGGGACCATGCGACAGACAGGTGGGACATCAGTGTCCTTTGTGTTGGCTCCTTATACCATGCCATGTTTCCTCAACAACGTTGACAAGCTACAATGATTGTTGCAGGAAAGCTACTGGTGGAGACCCACCAGGACATAAAACATGACTAAAATAATAGAGCGAGGGTGAGAGTTTTATTACAAGTTGCAAGTTAGATTACCAACACCACAATATTTCCGATACTGGGGAAGGAAATATTTGGATCGAGATGGATGTTTGAAGTACTCAGTGTGCTAATCCGAAAGCACAAATTACCTGCAGAGATAAGAAGAGAGGCAAGAAGACGTACCAAACTCCCTTCCGGATGGAAAATGTGTAGCAGAAGCAACAAGAGTATTATCCTGCAGTCCGTCGCTCTCAAGAGGTCGTCAAGAGTGTTCGAAATCGTTCGCTCCAAGTCGAGATGCTCTTTGTCCCACTCGTAGAATGTCAGAGTCCGTAGACATGTTTTCCTGTTGTTTGCTTGGAGCTTCATGTAATGTGATCAAGGATGAGTACACGAAGAAATTATGATCTGCTCGAGTTAATCTTATCCTCGAGTTGGGGGTTGGGCGCACCAACTCCTGTCTTTTTCTTTCCTTGTCATTATACTACTTACTCAGTCGATGCTTACGATCCTACTGTAAGCGCTAGATCGAATCCGTGAGACAAATGCATCGAGCTGCAAAATCCGTGCTTCCTGGGAGACGTATCATCTCTTGCTCCATGAGCACCAGACCTACCATTCTCCGAGGCAGACCAGACCACAGACCCAAAGCCATCCACATTCACATCCACTGGAAAACCGATGCGGAGATGAAGGAAGCACATTTTTGTCCCAATCCCACCTCGGCCGCATGAACTACAAGCCTACAAGAACTGCAGTAATTGGTGGGGGGTCTCCGTGCCGAGAAACAGCCAAAGACATCGCTGACATCTGAAACCTTGCAACAGTCGCTGAAGGTTTAAATCATTGGTGCCCCATCTTTTTTCTTTTGCTAAGTGAGAGGGAGAAGGAAGAGCAGAGAGAGCGACACATCTCCTCCAACCTTAAACAAACACTAGAATCTTCTCGAGCCACGCCACCACCCTTTTTGTTAACCCTTTCCCTGGTCAACTCGTCTCCTCTGAATCTCAAATCCTCACATGTTCCATACCTCGCAAGTGCTGAGCAACCCCGTAGCGGTACAATTGCCGCAGCTTTGCTGGCCTCACTTGCCAATGGCTACTGTTCCACAGCCATCGGCATCATATTATTATTATTATTCACGCATCAGAATTTAGAGTTGCAGAATACATGTGGAGCTGGTTGGTGGTTCCGCGTGTCGTTCGTCGGTTCACGGTCTTCGAAGCACGACCCTGGTGCCGGCGGAGGGAGACAGAATCCGGTGGACGCGAATATATTTATGGAGACCACTGTCTTCTTGTCGTCCTTCACTTGCATGTGATTAGCCATGGCTGCGACACTGGATTAAGCTGGCTCTGTCTCTGAATATTTCAGCAACAATGACCTGCTGCGTCCTGTAATGGTCGCCACCGGTCGGACTGGCGCCGGATCACTGCTTCGGTCGATCAGGTTTCTCGGAGAAACAAAGACAGGGAGCGACAGATCCGCCGCTGCGGTCTTCTGGTCGGAGATCATGAGCTAGCACGAGGAAAAACTCCCCCTTGCTTGGTTAACCTCACATGGTGTAAACACCATGCCGTTTACTTGGTTTTTGCAGATGTGATGTTGTTGTGGTCCTCGATCGTCTCGTCTCTCACTGCTCTCACCATGTCTTCATCTCGTTTTCCTGAGCCAAAAGGCACGGCAATTTCTTGTTACAATGTCATCGTCGGGAAAGTTACCCTTCTTTCCAGTCCTTGGACGGCGGCGGCATCCATTCACGCAAATCATTGAATCGTTATTCATCGAGTGATTGCGCTGGGAAAATGCAAAGATTACAAACCATGCAAAATGCTGCACCGAAAGCAGAAGGTGGTGGCGGATGGAGACACCCTGTTTTGTTTTGTTGGCATGTAGAATCAGTGGTAGGCAAAGAAATCATAGAAAGCAGCAGGTGACATTTCCTTTTGCTGAGTTTGACCTTGGCAGGGGCAGGGAACCATTAGGGAGAGCTTGGAGACGACAAATCCATTCCTAGCCAATCTCTATGGGTTCTCCATTTCCCTCGACCACTGGATGTTGATAAACGACATACCCCCAATGCCAATTAGACCATCACACGTTGCAAATTCCCATCTTAATGGATATTCTTATTGCCCTAAATCAATGTGTCGGCTCTGTGGTATCATCCATCCATCCATCAAAGCATTTCTGACAAGATATATGACTCCGTTGCCACTTTGATCTTTACCCAAAAAATGATCCCGATTTGAGTCCAACCTGATTTGACTGCTAAGTTGATTGAGTTACGAGGGTAGGGCTAGTATTAGATTGGGATCGAAGCAGATGGACCGATCCGAACTGGACCCGATTTAGATTGAGAATCGAAATTTGGGGATTGATGGCATCTCTGAGCACACCGAGAGGACTCGACCATCGAACGATGCTGGTGGAGCTCGGACAGGTGAGAGATTAGATATGATTAGGTTGAAGGATGTGGCTCATCATGTTCACATATCATTTCCACGGACGGAATTTGGTACGTCGACGGACCCTACGCCAGGACAAGAAAAAGGCGAGAAGGCGAAAGGCAGGGTGGGGTGGGGTGGGGAGGGGAGAAGAAAGCCAAAAGACACAGCACAAGAAACAAATAGGTGGGCCCGACCAGGAAGATCCAAATGGTAAACTGGCGATGGAATATGGAACGTGGAGATCAGACGAGGTGGAGCTGACAAATTAAGTGACGCAGCAGCAACAACCGTACCCATATCCATACCTGACTAACCCTTAAGCTACTCAGATCGGACGTTTTTACCTTCTTTGGTCTCTCGGTTAACTAAGGTAGGGTGAATGGGTGGGATGCTTGGGTAGAAACAAATGATGGGGAGGTCATCCCCAATCATTGCCCCACCATCTGACTCGAAACGCCTGCAATCAATTCCAAACCCCACCCTCGACCCCTCCTCAACGAACGGCTGCCGAAGGAACAGTGTCCGCATACGGTACCCCGCTTCAACCAACTGGCACGCTCACGTGGAATGGGGAAACCACCAAACACGTAAAAAAGCTCTGCGGTTTGCCAAAGTACGAGGAGGCCCCAGCGAGCCTCCGTCAATCGCGTGGCAGATGGTGTTCGGTGCTCTGCCGCCATGACTGGCACATCATTCACTGGGTTTGTCACGTGCCACACCCTCCCCGGCCATTATGATATTATATGATGCGCCGTTAAACGCCGCCTCGCCGCCCACGTGGCAACAGAACCGTGGCTGAGCTCGGCGTCTCCACGTAGCCAGTGGCGCCCTGCATGCCACGCCGCCTCTCTATGTCGCTCGTCCGTTGAACTACCCATCCTTCCAACCTATGCATGTACATCATCATACCGTGGGTCTATATATCATGCCAAAATTGCCAGAATGTATGCATGCATATTAGCATAAAGTAATAGCATGGTATATGAGCATGCGATGATGGCATGGAGATGGATGATGGACGCACCTGCGACGCAGGTAGACGGCAGAGGGACCGCGCAGCCACAGCCGCCATTTCTATTCTGAAACACTCCCCCACCCCCCTACCATCTTTTTATATACATATATTAACAGCTATATATGCACACCGCTCTCCGTTCTATTCTGTTCTGTTCTGTTCTGTCTGCTCTCTGTGACCGATGCGCTTCGGAAAGAGGGGAGTAAGGAAAGGGATTCTAAAGCGAGAAGTAACCCTTCACTTCACCTCCCTTTCTCTCTCTTCCACCAGTATAAATAGCCCCCCACCGTCGCTCCCCGTCATTTTATCCTCAGTGACATGCTTCGAAGTTCCACGGTAATTTCCCCAATATAGTTAGGAGTGCCCAGAGTCATCTATATGTATATATATATATATCAGAAGAAAGAGAGACGCAGAGAGTTGAGCATATCCTCGTTAGCGAGATGATTTGTCTTCTTTGTTCTGTTTGAGTGTTGCGAAGGTGATTGAGTTCAGTGAGAGAGAAGAGGATAGAAAGACCAAGGCATTGATCTCTTTTAGCATCATCTTTATAGGCTATCATAGCTAGCTGGTATAACGTGGGTTGTAAGGAAGGAAAAGGGAGAGAGAAATGGAGATGATGGAGACGACGGCGGCGGCGGCGGCGGCGGTGGAGGGAGGAGTGGTAGTGATCAGGGAGTACGAGGCGGAGCGGGACAGGATGGGAGTGGAAGCTGTAGAGCGAAGGTGCGAGGTAGGGCCCAGCGGCGGCGGCATGTCCCTCTTCACCGACCTGCTCGGCGACCCCCTCTGCCGCGTCCGCCATTCCCCTCCCTTCCTCATGCTGGTCCGTACTCCCCTCTTCATCTTCTTCGTCTTCTTCTCCAACTTAATAATTCGTTTGTCCTTTTTTTTCCTCAACTTTTTTTTTCTTTTTTCCTGCTAAATTGTTACCACCCCCACCCCCCCCCCCAGTTGATCGACCCACCCCTTGTGTCATTTCCTACTCCCTGTGAGTAAATTCTCATTGTTGTCCAAAGGTAGCGGAGGTGATATGTGGGTCGGAGAGCAGGGAGATCGTTGGGCTTGTGCGCGGGTGCATCAAGACCGTGGCCTGCGGCACCCGGAAGCCCCACCGCGGCTCCAGCACTACCACCGCCCCTTCCCCCATCTATTCGAAGGTCGCGTACCTCCTCGGCCTCCGCGTCTCCCCCGCCCACCGGTAACTGTCACCACCCACCTCTTGATGGTTAATCTCAATCGCAACAGGTTGATGAATTTTGGTGTCGATCGACAGACGACGAGGGATCGGGTTGAAGCTGGTGGAGAGGATGGAGGAATGGTTCAAGGAGAAGGGGGCGGAGTACGCGTACATGGCGACCGAGAAGGACAACGAGGCTTCCATCCGCCTCTTCACGGGGCGGTGCGGCTACTCCAAGTTTCGCACCCCCGCCATCCTCGTGCAACCGGTGTTCGCGCACCGCCTCACCCTCCCACGCGCCATCGCCATCATCCGCCTCCCCGCTGCCGACGCCGAGGCCCTGTACCGCCGCCGCTTCGCAGCCACAGAGTTCTTCCCCCGCGACATCGACGCCGTCCTCGCCAATCCGCTCTCCCTCGGCACCTTCCTCGCCGTCCCCGCTGGCTGCGCCGCGGCGGCCAGGTGGGAGGGGGCGGACGCCTTCCTGGCGGACCCGCCGTTGTCGTGGGCGGTGGCGAGCGTGTGGAACTCCAAGGAGGTGTTCCGGCTCGAGGTGCGGGGCGCGGGGCGCTGGCGGCGGGCGCTGGCGCTGGCGAGCCGGGCGGTGGACTGGGCGCTGCCGTGGCTGCGGATCCCGTCGGTGCCCGACCTGTTCCGGCCGTTCGGGATTTACCTTATGTACGGGCTCGGCGGGGAGGGCCCCGCGGCGGCGGCGTACGCGCGGGCGGTGTGCCGGCACGCGCACAACATGGCGCGGACGGACCCGGTGTGCCGGGTGGTGGCGGCGGAGGTGGCGGCGTGCGAGCCGCTCCGCGAGGGGATCCCCCACTGGAGCCGGCTCTCGTGCGCCGAGGACCTGTGGTGCGTGAAGCGCCTCGCCGAGGAGTATAGCGACGGCGCCCTCGGCGACTGGACCAAGGCCCCGCCGCCGCCGACCATCTTCGTGGACCCCAGGGAATTCTAAATCCGACGGCGGCGCTTCACCCTCGCCGTCGCCAGGTTTACCTCGCTCGTTAGCATCTGCCTATCGTAACGGTGGGACCGGGACATCCGTTTTGTAAAGTGGCGTGGCCTTTCTATAACGTTTTCTGTTCTCTTTCGAGATTTTGGTAACTGTTGGGAGAATGAAAGGGACTGAGATATGGATGAAAGGGTGGGATAAAAGGGGATGATGGAGTGTGGAAAGATGTGGATGAAACCTATCTTCTTTTCTTTCTACCTTTCTTCTCTCTCTCTCTCTCGCTCGCTCGCTTCTTTATCTTTGTCCTTTTTGAGAGGGAATTTCTCTAGCTTCAGATCTTATGCTCTCTTTTCTGGATGGTGATATGATATTTGTTCCAATACGCTCTAACTCCTCTGGTACTTTGTTGGTTCCCTGTGGATTTAAAGTAAGGATTCAGATATGGCATCGAGGGGTTGAGATCGTGCTACAGCACTCACATACTGGTCTTTTTGAGCTATGATCTTGCAATTTGCATCACGTGCTCCATCACTGGAGGCTTCGGATCTCGATGGAAAGGCAGGTGATGATCGTCTCTCGCCCGTCCCCTTAGGTGGAATAATTGGACGTCACCGCCACAAAGATTCGATTTCAAAGTCTCTGCAATCTTTCTTTTTTTTTTTTTCAATATATTTATAATATGATTTCGGTCAAAAAGGAAATCGAGGGAGGATCCTAATATCTCCTCCCTTTTCAGCTTGCCTATTATGCATTCTTGGAATCACTTATAATGAGTTCAGCTCATTAATAGAACTCACAAGGAGTGGTCAAGTAAATGGAGTTGGTTTTCAATGATTTCTTGCTCAATAAGAATATTTACTAACTATAAAAAAACTTGGTTTCTTATCAATCTGATTTTTATCTGAAAAAGAATAATTACCCCCCCCCCCCACCTATTTCTTGTTGGTTTGACCTTTAATCATGAGCTTCTTTTATGTTTCTTGTGAATAATAAATAGATTGAAAATGTTTTTGCCTAATTCAAAAACAAAAAAGGCTTACTTATATTAAAAGTCATGCAAGATTACACTTATAAAGAAGCCTAATTGCGATTCAGAAAATCTTGCTTGTAATTTTAGCTTGTTAATTATAAAAGAAACAGTACCTGGAAAGAATATGAAGCTTCCCTTTTTATTTTTTCCGCTAGCGCTGGCGATGATGTGTCTGACCTATCAATGAACAAACACATTAAGTCAGGTTATGGTCGATGCTGGTTAAAAAATCACAAGCAAGATTTTGGGCAGCACATGTTTCGTTCCTCAGATAAGTTAGGGTCTGTTCTCTATATAACATTGAGTATGGAAAGTTTCTAAATACAAGCTGTGATGCCACACTTCTCCCACAAGTTAAAACTCGATAGAAAGAGGTCCAACTGATGTTTATAATTTCTATGCCACTAAATCACTTTCTGTGAAGCCAAACCCCTCCACATACCACAACATATCAGATATTCGAGTCGCAGTGCAACTTGTAATATGTCTACACAACAAAATCCAATCACGGCACACGACGGTCCCAACACCTCACGCTAATGTGAAGAAAAGGGTATACCGATTGGCTGCTTGTAGTGAATGAAGTATTTGGCATGTTAGCCTGTGTGAGATATAGAAGAATCACGTCATCAAGAAGCCAAACTGAAGGATTGATTACTCACCGTTTAGGTTTCTGGTGTTGTTTCCTTATTCGTGTATGACAGGATAGTCACAGGGAATTGCTTTTCTTCTGGCATTAGTATCGTCTGCCAAATGAAATTGTGATGGCAGATGGTAGTGAGAGATTTTTGGTTGTGTGTGGCCTCAGGTGAATTCATTAAGTACAAATATCTAAGAAGATAAGAGAAGAAGCTAGTGCCATCTAGAAATCAGAAGCGAAGGGACTAGTCACTGATTGTTATGTTGGTGTTTCCTCAATAATGTACGACAGAACAGTAACAAAAATTGTAGATATGCAACTCAACCGCTGGTTTTAGGAGAGTATCTACCGTACGATATTGTGATGAATGGAGAAAAAGAAAAGAGTTGAGATGAACAGGAAAATGATCATATGAAATTAACTGAGAATCCATTACTAGTGTTTATCGATGAGAGAGTCACCCTTGAAACACGGCCATTGATGACAAAAAACACATTCATCAACTTTCTCTGGTAACTATATGAAGAAAATGCATCAACACAGAGAGAAGGTGACAATATTTAGCTATTCAATTTTGTGTTTGGTCAAAATGTAGCAAGTACTACTTGGTCATAGATCCCTTGAATTGCTGGTCATGTACAACCAGTAAAATCATGCACCTATTGCTGTTGAGGTCTCATGCTATGCTGCAATTATGATGCACCTTTATTGGCGGTACCCAAGACAGTCAAAAAAGGATGCAGCTTCACTTCACTGCAATGTTCTTCCTGGCATGATGCAAAAAAATGTGCAAGTTTCATCCCAAGTTCGACATCAGATACGGAGTTTCCAGATACTTTGTTTAAGTCAACAAAGCTAAAAGCCCGTTTCTTAAAAGCATATATCACTAAGTGAATGGTGACTCGACTCCATAGCCTGGAATTAGGGATTGGGTAGCACCCTTTACGCATAACAGAGAATATATGGAGATCACAACTCAATTCCATCATCATCGTCGCATACCTTTGGAACGAGTTAGATACTGGAATGGATGACTTTGAATAAGAATAGACGATTTTAAAAAAAAGACCAACTTTTTCTCACTCTTCATTCTATATTTCTAAAAAGATTTGGAAGAAAGATTGAACTTGAAAGCTAGAAGAAGGCTTGACCCAAGGCCTATTCATGTCATTTCCCCAGGACCCCATAGAGTCATTTAGTCTTGCTCCTGGACTTTTGTCAGCAGACAAGGGTTGGGTGCTCTTGACATGTTCCATGGGTCTTCAGGAATGACCCACTTTCCATCCTCCACTGGTTGGTACCCATAGCCACTTAGCATATTGCACCGCAAAGCTAACAAAGGTTTATGTATGATGACATATGTATATATGGAGACCACAACTCATTCCGTCATCATCATCGCATACATTTGGAATGAGTTAGGAGTACCGAAGAAGGGACACTGGAATGGGTGACTTTGAATAATATTAGGAGACTTTGGAAAAGATCAACTTTTTCTCACTCTTTATTCCATGTCTCTAAAAAGGTTTGGAAGAAATGTTGAACTTGAAAACCAGGAGGAGGGAGGCGAGACCTAGGCCTGTTGACGTCATTTCCTCATGACCCCATAGAATCATTTACTCTTGCTCTTGGACTTTTTATCAGTAGACAAGGGTTTGGTGCTGTCGATATTATTCCATGGGTCCTTAGTGTACTCCACTTCGGGCTTGAAGAACGGCTCACTTTCCCGCTAACAAAGGTTTATGCATTAACGGCATATCTATATAATTCTTTACAATAAATTAAAAAGTAAACCTCATTTTCGACGATGAATGACCTTCAAAACTGAAACTAAAGCCCTATCTGTCTGCAAACACAGACACATCACATTTGACTCTTGTTTTCTTTCGAGCAACAAACATCTAAGGTTGGGGTGTGGAAGAAACGTCTCTTTCTTGGCAGCGAGGAGAAAGAAAGAAGGGACGCGGGATTGATGTCAGAGTCCGCGTGACACAGACGCGGCAAGCGGCGGCGTCGGTGGCGGATCTCACCGACCACCCCCAGCTCCTAAAGTTGGCTGCAGTGGACACCAAATTCCTCGATCAGGACCAGGACCAGGACGACCTCAATAACCATACCTACCTACCATCCACGGTTTCCAAGTCACGTGGGGGAGGGGGGGGGGGGGGGGGGGGGGAGGAATCCCGTGTCCTCAGAGGAAGACAATTGAAGAGTTCGACAGTCCACCACGCCGAACAGGTGCTTGGCTTTTGGCTGGCGCTGTAGCTCCCTAATTGTGGATATCCCAGTGTAAACACGGAGCCCTCTTGCTGCGGCCGACAAAAGGAGGCTTAGTCCTCGATGCCGCCAAGCGCCTGCAGCCGGTGTGTGTCTCGCCTGCCTGGGCCGATGGAGAGAACATGGGGGGGGGGGGACATGACAAGCAAATGGAATGCCGTACCCCGATGTTTCTTCGGCTGGTCCAATTCTCATTGGATTGATAGCGCGCACATTAGAGGAAATGCTGATCCCATCGGATTTATCATGACCGATGAGAATCGGGCAGGTCAAACAAAACTTGGTCTGATTTTGGTATCAACTCCAACGATTATTTCGTCTGCCGTCGATGATGACATTTCAGTTGTTCGCTTGAAGAAATAACCAAACATAACTTTAATCTCAATCCCAAGCCTTAATGGAGATCCTGAATGTAAACCCGCAACAACGTCTCTACTTTCTCTTCACCGTCTTAAGCAAAGTATGGTACTTCCTCGTATGATAAAAATACCCTCTATTTCAACCGGCATATCTCTTAAGCATCGTCGTACGTAATATAGAAATAACATTTGAGATTGTGGATAACTAGCTCGAACAAAAATAAGTAAAATTAACTAACTGTAAAAAAGAAGGGAAATCCAACATGCTAAGATTATCATCTCGGGAGTTCTTTTTGATATCCGAAAACTTCTTGGCAATAATTTCAGTGGTCTCAAAGTATTCGGTGTCCGTCTCCGTCTCCGTCTCCATCTCCATTTCCTGCGATTCATGTTATTCTCTTTGCCTCACCCAACAGGTCATTCCACCCTTCACTCTGCCTTACCCCGCAGGCCTTGTCGCCACCCTATCTTGACTCACCCTAGATATCGTGTCATTCCATCTCACTTCTAAGCATACAGAATAACTACGGAATGAACTCTGCTGTTCATCTATGGAAGTGGTGAGAACCCTCTAGTCGTTCTTGCTCTTTTTTCTGTCTTTGATTTATCGTTCTCTCTTCGGCAATATTATATTTAGCAAAATGTTGGTTTTTATTTATTTTTACCTGCAGCTTTATTGGTACCTGTTTATTCTTAACTTTCTAATGACTATGAAATGATTTGGATGTACATAATAGACATAAAAGCTCACTTGTCATTTTAGATTCTTTTAAAAGCAATTAGCCATTTTTTGCTTTGATAACATAAACATACATCATGCACAAAAAAAGAAAATCATATAAAGCATGAACTCAAAAGCTTGAGGTTTCATCAATCCGCGATTAGTAAAACCAAGATAATAAAAAAAAAAGATTGGCATGATAAATCATATAATACGTTCAGTGATATTATGATATTTTTTAGGATGTTTGAATAGAACCAAACATCCTGATCTTGAGTTATTTTTTAGTATAGTATAATTATCAAAAGCTTGAAGTGATTAATTTGTTATTCAAATTCATTATATGTTATCCGATTCTTCTAATTTTACGACCATTTTTCAGTTCAAGTACATTTTGTTTTTAACATCTTTCCTAGAAACATATTTAAAGATTCAGAGCGTTCATTGCATGAGAAAAGCAACCAGCAAAAGGAATAACTAGGAGCGGGGAAAAGAATGACAAATCCAGTCCTTACTTGTAGTATGAGGTCATCTTCTTCATTCATCCCAAGCAACATCTCCCAGCCAGAAGCCAAGCTGCAACCAACAGAGAAGCATTAGCTTCATGATTAATTCGCGGAACGAAATTTCAAATAATTTATGGCGGTACATATCCTTAGATACAGACATTTTGAGCACCCAATTTGATCTCTTCAATCATGATACCGCATCTATGCCTACATAAATCGAGTTTGATGCGAAACAATATGAAGAAACCAAGCGGTCCGATTAATCCGAAGGCCAGTGAACCGATCCAAGAAGCAAACATCAACTACCCTCCATGTGCTTCGAATCAGAGATCAGCAAGTGGGATCAATAAGCATCTTGATACGGTCACTACAAAGATTGTCGGGAAACGAGAAGAGAGGACATCGACCATCAATCGCTGAAGAAGAATCAGAGCAGGAAGACCCTTCGATCCGGGGGGTAAAATGGAAGAAGAAACCCAGGATTATGACCTTAATCCGATCGCATTGAGAGATCAGGGAAGGAAACCATAAATGAAGGAAAAGGAGGAGAGAGGGAGAGATCGAGAGGCGAACCTGTTCCAGGGGGAGACGAGTTGGCGGATCGCAGAAATCACAGAACCGGGGGTTGTAGACGCCATGTCAGGGCCAGATTTCCCTGCTCGAATCGGTGCTCATGGCGGATTGGATCGAGAGCGCCAGGGCTTGTGGGAAGGAGATGAGAGAGACGAGGGCGGGAAAGAGCGAGCGGTTCCCATTTATTCAACTTTTGCACGTGCGGATTCGTAACTCTCACGTGCTTAGGGCAGTCAGTATTAATAATCTTCTTTTTGGGTGAAAAAAGGGTAGCCCTTTTTACCTATTTATCCTTGCAAAGTTTTCTAATAACACATTTAACCCTATAAATGTTTCATAAATACGCCCATTTATGTATCTTAATAATCCATACGTTTCATTTATCCAAATAATAATAATAATAATAATAATAATAATAATAATACTTTTTATTTTAACTTTTAGTCATTTAATAATTTAAAAATTATTTTTTCTTGAACATCTAAATTGATTAGTATATTATTACACAATTAATGTCGCGTCATAGTCATATTAAAAAGAAAGAACTTAAAGAGTCAATTTATTTCATGTAACTCATAAATAATATTGTTTCCATCACATTTGAAAGAATATATATATATATATATATATATATATATATATATATATATATATATATATATATATATATATATATATATATATATATATATATATATATATATATATATAAAATAAAAAAAAAGGAATAGAAGTCACCATTAAGAACATGAAATCGTATTTAGTATCTTTGATTGGATGTACCCAATTAAGTTAATGAAACATTGAAAGTAGTAGTAATCACCAAGTGAAGCCCATTTGATTGGATGCATGCACAACTCGAGCACTTGTTCCCATCAAGCGAGTCAAAATAATTGGAAGATATCATGAACCATAAGATATGATCATTACATCACATATTAGTTATAAATGCGGGCATTATCATCACACTGTCTTAATTAAATGAATCTTACCTGCATCAAAGCTTAGTGTGAGCAAAAAGTAAATCGAAATAATTGGAACACACACATAATTTGGCAATATATATATATATATATATATATATATATATATATATATATATATATATATATATATATGTATATGTATCCATCCACCCATGATTTTGCACGCTCTCTATGATTAGTAGTTTGGACTGAGAGAAGCATGCCATTGCAAGTACTTAAATGATTCTTGTGACTTGATGACTTAATCTCCAAACATTGACCTTCAAAATTACAAGTATTTAATCTGATAATTTCAACATTATCACAAGAGTTTTCTAATCCTCTTCTTTTTTCTTTTTCTTTTTTTGTATAGAAGTTAGGTCACAACTAACGTTATACTCTTATTAATCATATGATTCCAACGTTCCTCTGAATTCTCATCTCATTCTGCAATGAGGTTTGTGGTGATAACAATGCAATTGGACTTCAATCTGATCACAACATGAATGAAATTTAATTCTCCAAGTTCTTCGTCTTCTTTTGTATCCACCAATTTCTTCTTCGACTCAGATGCGCATTATTAACTATAGTCGAGACTTTTTGGCCATTCAATTCTCCAAGTTAATTGATTTTTTATTTACCTAACAATTCAGTGTCTTGCTATTGTCAATGCACATTCATGCATGTCATAGAAGAGATGGCCAATTTGCTCTGCTCCCCTTTGGTCCAACCATTATATTATTATCTTTAATGTAGCCCACCAAATTTCTCTTATATTGTATTCTCAAAGATTAATGGTTGACTTTGCAAGGGTCGCATACAATACTACTACTGTTGGGAATCCAGTGACAACAACTTAGCTCATGTGATTAATTTGGGTATAAATTTATCTTAGAAGATTTTATTTTTTAGAGGTACACATTCATATGTATCAAAATGATGCTTCCATTTAATATGTCAGCCCCATCAACCCATCAACACTGATGACCACATGATATATTTTCTTAAATAATAGGAAAAAAAATACAACAATAATAAACTACATTATCTTGTATCCATTTATTTATATTAATTAGGCCTCGATTCATAGTTTCACTTTTTTAATTATAAAATAAATATATATTTCTTAATACATGTTTTTGTTAACAAAAATAAATTCAACCTACCTTATAACTTGGCAATATATATATATATATATATATATATATATATATATATATATATATATAATATCTCATCATCATTGGCTTAACAGATAATCTCATAAAATCTATAAATTATGAACGAGCAAGCAGTCATCAGAAAGAAAGAGTAGACAAACTGGAAAGCTACACGTTTTGATTGCAAGCTATAATTGGTCGGCCTTTTAAAACACCGGAAAAAGTACTCAGCAGTAGTACTAATCAAACAGTGACGGGAATAACAAATGGAGTTTGGACGTTGGATGCACGCTCAAGTCTTCTGAAATGTGTGTCTGACCACACTATTCCACTCCGTGGATGTCTGCAAGCAGGCGACAACTCTCCAATTCTAATCCTCTTCTCCACAGCTGTGCAAGGCAGGCAGGCAGGGCGGCCGGCCGTCAACGCCAGCTTCGTCGCCGACGAAATAGGACTCCTCCTGTGTTGTTGTTGTTGTTGTGGTGGTGGCACTGCTGCTAAAACCAGCATATGTATCAAAGTGTTTTAATTAGGGGTGATGAGTAATTGATTGCGCTCAACATCAGTTAATGCTTGCTTCGATTCGAGGAATGTGCTGATGAGATCATGCCAACCTCTTTGTTGCCTCCCCTCATTGTTTAATCTCTTGACGAAGAAGAATTCTGCAGCTGGTTCATCGAATGCTCCTCAAGGATGACCAAGTTGCTGCTTCCATGGTGGCACTAATCATGAATCAGCCTCCCTCCCAATCATCCATGGTGGTCATTTTAATTGGTGACTGCTTGTTGGAGGATCGAAGTCAACCCCTTCTCTGGCCTGTATAAATTTAGCTTCTCGGCTGCTGTTCCACCCTGAGCAACGGTACTCCTCCCTCCATACCTCCGCCGCAACGAAATGGAGCCTTCGATGGTGCTTCAGGAGGCGGGATGGAGCTCACTGGATGCCACCGTGCCATACGATGATGATGATTCTGAAATGGTGGCACATTTGCTTGGCATCTACAGCTCATCCAGTGAGCAAGACTGCCACGATCAGCTCTTTGCTGCTGCTGCTGCTGCTGCTGATTCCTACCACTGTTCATGGGATTATGCTGATGCCAGCTTCGATGTTCACCACTACGGTGGCTTCTTCTTTGGATCCCACTGTGGGTACGATAGCTATGACGCGAGTGATGTGATCAACGTCGGCTCCACCTCCATGAACAACAACTGCGACTCCATCTCTCCGCTCGGTGGTCCGACTCGCCTCAACGACGGCGAAGCGAGCAGCGATGAGATTGCGGAGCTCGGGGGTGCTCAGGATCAGGTGCTGCAGCCTGAAAGAAAGAGTGGATCACGTTCCAAGGATGATGTCTCCTCCCAAAGCTCAAAGAAGGCTCGAGCATCCACCACCACTGTGAGTACAAAAGATGAGATTAGGAACGTGAACGGATTTGTTCTTCTTGTGTGCTACGAGTGTGGGATCGGAATTGATGCAGGCGGTGAAGACACCGAAGAGAGCCAGGAAGAGAAGGAACAGGAGCTGCGACGGGGAGGAAGAGAGCAACACCACCACCATGAATTGTCATCTGAACTCCTGCAGCTACAGCTGGGAAGATGACTCGAGAGCCTTGCAAGATCTTAGCAGAGGAAAGGGAGCAGATCAAGAGGCATCAACCAATCCACAAAGTCAATATGCAAGGGTGAGATTGTGTTCCCCGCAATTTTCTTTCCGTGTGGCTTCAAGACAAACTCCATATTTCTAATGCCTCATGATTATTGCCTGAACACAGAAAAGGAGGGAGAGGATCAACGAGAGACTGAGGATTTTACAGAACCTCGTTCCCAATGGAACAAAGGTAAGTTTGAGATGACCGATTTCCATCCAAAGATCCTCTCCTCAAAACTAGGGGAGCTAATCGATGTCATATGACAGGTTGACATTAGCACGATGCTGGAGGAAGCTGTCCATTATGTGAAGTTCTTGCAGCTCCAAATTAAGGTGTGCACCAAAATTACTTCTTCTCCTTTCCTTTTTCTCTCAAGAAAAAAAAATAAAGTAATTTAATGCTCATCTCTCTCTCTCGATGTAATGCAGCTGTTGAGCTCGGACGAACTGTGGATGTATGCTCCCATTGCTTACAACGGAATCAACATCGGACTTGATATAGACATTTCTCCACAGCAACCACAATAGAGTGATTGGTTCCTCCAGAATGCTACAAGACTGTGTACTAACGCTTTGAAAGAGATTTGACAATGTATTGGTATCATGTGATTGGGTTTGATTTGCTAATACTAATAACTATGACCATATTAAGTGGTCATCATAACCTTTTCATATCACAAGTCTTTTTTGTGATTTTGATCTTTTTCAGCATGCAAACAAACACATAAAGGACATGTAGTTCATATTAATATTTGGTTACCTTGAAGCACCCAAATCATTGTGTCCTGCGCAACAACGTAGCGACTTCCGAGCCCTCTCAGGACGATGATACAATTTGCTGAAATGACGATATGATTTAGTGAGAAAAGTAATCCAAATAAATGCATTGGAAGAGCTCACAATTTGCCTCCGTTTTATCACCAGGAAACAGATAAAAGAGACCAAAGTAAGTATTAGTTGTTTTCGGCATTTAGATGATTTCACAATGAATCGATTATACTTACTGGCAACTCCTAAAAAAGATTGGCTGTGACTTCTATTGGTTGATGAAAAGTATACATATGATATACAGCAGACATATGAAGGAATTCATCTACACTTGAATTATGATCCTGACATGGACAGTATTATACAACATGAGTGGTCATCGACCGACCACTGGATGTAGATCTTTAACACCTCCAGGGAGTCAACAATAAAAGGCTTCCTGTTCACTTCAGATTCCCAAAAGCAATGACAGACCTTGTATCACCAAAGTAATGGAAGAATAAATCGAGTAGGAGAACATTGAGAAAACAAAAAGGAGGAATAATGTGATCGCATTCGATCAACTATACATCTCAGCTCCACCAATGTTTAAATGACCTCAGTTACTTCTGTTAGTCTTCTAAACCTGGGGATCAAACTAAATTAGCATTCCTTACACCCGCTGGGCAAAGTATCCACCACTCTATATCAAAAGGGATTTATCTCTTCCTTGCCATTAACGTTTGGGTAATGCATAGGGCTGAAAGTTTGCAGCACCCAGTTGAACACCATTCTGTGTGTTCGCTGAGGAGCCAACCGGACTTAATGAAGCATGACTTGCGTGAGGAGGAGACAAGCTAGGGAAAACTTCGACGGCAGTACGAGAAGAAAGACGGGAGACTGCTGACTCAGGGATTTCAGGATGAGATTGATTGTTCTCACTGTTGATAAAACCAAATAAAATTAAAACTCCTTTTCAGTACAGAACCATAAAGAATCAATGGAATGCTCCTAACTTGACAAAAGGCTTAATTACCCATTAGGCATATGTTTCCTTCTCACATTTGGCTCGCTTTTTGATTTACCTCCATCTCCAGGGCTAAATGTATTATCCTGTCATTACAAACATGTTCAGCTTTTGTATGGATATGAAGCTGGCAATATCTGTAAAACCAAAATGAGAAAACATGTGACTTACAAGTTTAATCCCTGCAAAAGCCTGGAGAGAACCATGAATACTGTAATGGCGGGAGTTTCGAACGAAAGGATGCTCAAGCAACATGTTAGCAGTTGGTCTCTCTGCAGGGTTCCTACGAAAGCAACGTTGAAGAAAGTCCTTGCCATCGTTGGACAATGTTTCAGGTATTGGTGGATCTTTATGCAAGACCTTAAACATAGCTTGAGGCTGTGATCATCAGAAGCAAAATTAATTCAGATCCACAAGGAAAAGTGATATTAGATCTTCATGTAAAACAGTAAAGCAATAAGGGCCAGCTTGGCAGCAATATTAAGAAATTGTGTCTAGTTATGTACATTCTTAGTGGATCTGTCAGGACACAAACTGTGGATTGAGCCAGCTAGCAGCCACCAAAACCAAAATTAATGCCTAATTGATGGATTTGAACAATGTATAACACCAACCCCCAAGGATAAACTATAATAATTAAATTATGATGAGCAGATACCGAAAGCAACTGAAGAGGACAAAGGAAAATAAGAATTCTATAATATGTACATTATAGAATAAATAATATGTACAGAGCACGTACTCATGCATAAATCTTTAAGCACAATAGCAGCAGTTTATTATAACAGTAAATCCAGCATCCGTGGCCTCAAAATTGTTGGGGAAAACCAACGATTTCAATAGGCGCTCGCCTAAGCGCTTGGGCGAGGCGAAGCCCGAGCACCTCACTTCATGTCCAGGCACCTCGCTTCAAAGAGGCATCGTCGCCTAGGCGCTCGCCCGAGCCCAGGCGTCGGGCGCTTCTAGCCCGGGTTAAACCAGGCGACCGAACCAATGCTTTACGTTTGGTTCGGTCTCCGGTGCTTCAATTGGATCGATTGAACCAACTAAAGCACCGATATCAGCCTCCCAACATCCCTCTCATGACTTCCCCAACCCTAACCCTACTCGTTGCTACCACTGTCGCCGCTCCCACTTCCGCCGCTCGTTGCTCCCATTCCCGTTGCTACCGCTACCGCTGCTCACTACTACTACTACTACTGCAGCTGCTCGCTGCTACCGTTGCCACTATCGTCGCTTGCCACTCCCGTACCCGCTGCTCGCCGTTATCGCTGTTGCTGCCATTATAACTGCTCGTTGCTCCCGCTCCCGCTGCTCGCTGCTACCGCTGTCGCTGCCACTGTCATTGCGTGTCACTCCCGCCCCCGCTTCTCGTTGCTACCACTACCGCTGCCACTGTCGCCGCTCGCCTCTCCCGCTGCTCGCTGCTACCTCTTCACACATTGACTCGATAGTATACTGTTAACAGTATATTAACGATATACTGTTAACTGTTTACTAGTAACAATATTTTTTATTTATTAGATTACTAATATATTGTTTTGATTTTAATACTGCTAATTTTTATTTATTTGAAATTATTGTTATTGTTTTGAATTTTGAGATTTTTTTGTTAATGTGATATTGTGATTTTGTAAGATTTTTTTAATTTAATATCATATTTTTAATTAAATAATTATATTTATTAATTATATTATATATTTTTATATTTTAGCGTCTCGCTTCGCTCGGGCGAGCGCCTCGAGCGTTTTTGGATCTTGGCGCCTAGTACTTTTTAAATCACTGGGGAAAACATGATCAAATTAAGCAGCTTCTACAGAAAAACATTTAATATCAAATCCACCTTGAACCGGACTTGGTCAGTTTTTTCCCATGTCTATATCAGTAGAAACATTTAATATCCAGAAATCCACTTAGGATTGTATCCTCAAAGCCCCCAAGTCCCCCCGCCCTTCTCTTGTTTGATAATAAGCCTCATCACCATTGACCCCCCCTTCATTTCAAGCCAACTGATCATCACAAGCTTCAGGCAGCAGCAATTTTTGCATCCTGCATCTGCTTAACCTGATAAACCAAGCTGACCTTTTTGGATGATCGACTCAGTTAGGAGTTAGGTTGAGTCCAGTTATCAGCATATGAATACCAACCTGATCCAGCCGGCACATATTGTGAACCTTGTTCCACACCACTGGTTGGTTTGCACTGAGGCATTCATCTAGTATAAACTACACTAGAAATAATTGCATAAGCATTACTTTTCAAACAGTTGTGTCCCTCGATCCTTCATGAGGCTGGACATTTGCCACTAAACACCATTTCCAAGCTAAAAAAACATCCTACTCCTTAGAATAAGCACCAAAATTTCAACACCTCATACTAATCACTTTAGAAGGTCTGTCATTACCAAAGAAACTTTTTTTCATGTGTACCAAACAGAAATGAATCAGGGATGTTCATCAATATGAGCAATGCAAATGATATTGATATGTTAGTCAGGAACACTCATGTACAACAACAACAAGCTATAGGTTCCAAAAAGAAAATGCATATAATGCTATAGTAAAACAAGGCACTAACGACAGTAAAATTTGTCACAAAGCCAATGTCATCTCAATCTTCAAGTTAGAGAAAATGGAAGTTGACTGACAAAGTTTCAAAATTTGACCATCAAAGTTTGATAAGTTCTGCCAGAATGTTGAAATTGTCAAGTATCATATTATTGCAATTGGGACTTTATAAGAAAATTGAGGTCACTGAGAGGACAAACAGGAAATGTTCTGGGGAAAAAGCTTTCTATTATGTGTCAATTGTTTTTCATTTGGGAATTTCGAGAAAGAGAGTTGTTTTTGTGTGACAATTGTACAGGAGAGTTTCTCAAACCATTTTTGTATATTTTTTCCATCTTAATGGTGATCCTTGCCATGATCACCTGTGGTTGTAAGTCTATGTGCCAAATCACTTGAACCTTGTGATGTGTGATATCTCTCTTTTCTCTCCTCCCTTCACTGTATTCTCTTAGTGTCATTTTCCTATTTAGTCCTTTGCTAAAACAAATGAAAAGTATTTTTCAAAGAGTAATAACCTCAAGAACAGTGTGTTTTTTCATAAAATCAAATAAATAGCTAAACACTAGCAACTTAAATTGAAAGGCTGCAAGATGTCAACAACATGAATAACAAAAACATACAGACCCCTTCTAGACCACTCCATGGGTGCTTCCCTGTGAACATCTCAATGATGGTACAGCCTAAACTCCAAATATCAACGGCAAGATCATAACCAATTTCTTTATTCATTGTAGCCTGCAACATCTGAAATGGAGAAGTAGGTTCAAAATCTACAAAAATGATGAATATGGCCAAGAAAAGACTTGACAACTAATTTAAACCTTCATATAAAACCCATTTTTACAGTTGAAAGGTGCATTCACTTTGTTTAGTTTCTAGAGCTACCAACAGAATCTCTAAATATAAGATCAATTGTTTTAAAAAAGTTATTTACTTCTTATGAAGGGGTACCTTTATTTGATTAATGAATTACTACTCTTGCCACATCTTTTAGTCAGTTGAGAAGAAGTACCATCTACAGGAAGTATAAAAAATAAAAAGCAAAGAGCTTCATAATACAATGATCATTAAACCAATGTTTTCAGGAAATCACATATAAATATCTCCGTTTGGAGATGTCATGGAAAACACCTCAACGTAGGAAATCACATTTCAATAAAAAATTGGCTGCTAAGAACAAAAAACCTTATTTCTACTCCTACTATCTTAATTGAATATTCTAGGAATATTTAACTTCTGAGTGTCAGCTAAACAAAAAAAGCTTTGTCATCCAATCATGTATTCTCTTTGTGCTCATGCTGCTGAAGAAGCCAGAAGAAGAACTTTTAGGCAGCTCTCCTCTTACTGTCCTTTTGCTACCATCATAGGCCAGAAGTACAACAGCAGGCTTGATGGGAGCATCATTTAAGAAATAGAAATGGAGCAAGCGTAGATTAGGAGGAAAGATTAAGGGATATGCAGAATCATTAATTAGGGCAAAAGAGGGGCCTAATATCCAAATGGAGTAATCAGGAGAGAGGAGTTTAGACTGAATATAGCATGACACAGTCTTAAGTACTTTTTCCCACTTGGTTACACAAATCTGTTAAAGTGCCACCTAATTAATATAATGATATCTGCTTCTCAATGATAGCAGCCTATGGACTAGTTATAAAAGTATGTCTTTTATGGTCAATTGACAAATTTTCAATGAGGCAAATGCATGTAACCTCCTTGCTTATATCAGCATGCTCATATAACATAACAAACAAAAGAAAAGGGAAAAAATTCAACCTATTAACAATCATGTATATCAACCCAGAATATAGTTTAATATTAAATAGAAGAAAAATGATACCTCTGGAGCCATCCAAAATGGTGAACCCTTTAATGAATGAGTGGGTGCTGCTCCACTTAACTAATCAATGGAAAGATAAAATCAAAACACTAGTCAACTTAACGTACTTTAATAATCATGCAATTGTGTCTAACATGACATGTATGTATATTTAAAAAGTACAAGGATCTTCCCAGACAACATGAAGATCATGTTAACATATGTATAGAGTTGGGCAGATATCATTCTATGGAAGATGAGTCCCAATATAATCAAGTAGAAAGAGACATGATCTGGTTGATTCTAGATCAACTTTTTATATCTTCCGTAGGTTTTCGGTATATTTTTGTTCATGTTTACATTCCAAGTTTCGGATTTTGTCTTGTATAGGATAAAAATTATCTCACAATTCCTTTAATTCGTCTCATATTTCCTAGAAAAGACAATAAGATTGCTGTCTTATCTTTATGGAGTTCTACTTGACTTTAAATTGGAAAAAGTTAGTAGGCATCTATCCAACATGCAGTTTAGTTGTTCTTAATAGAGGCAACAAAGTACCATTATTGCAGGAAGTAGCAAGTACAAGTTTTAGAAATATCAGCCATTATCTCTGCATAGACACACAAATTCAAAATACTGCTCACAAAAGCCTGCAGCTCTTTTAAAAGGAGTTTTAATTTGCCTCAAAAATGAGACTATGGTAACAGACTCAAACCTCCCATTTTCTTAAATTTTCCACTCTATTTATAAATTCCAAAAAATTATTCTTGTTTACTGCTTCAGAATCATTGCAGCAGCTGATTATCTCCTTTTCAACCCTGCTTTAGTACTCTGTTGATTTATTTGCAATCCTGTGTAATAGATATTACCTCCGAGTCTCTGACAACTTTAACTTAAGTAATTCAGTGGAACACACAGAAAGACACTAGCTGGAAAAATGAGAACATTTATGTCACTCTATGAGAACAAAATGTCCAGACAAAACATAACAACTAAAAGATATAAGTTACTTCATATAAATACAGCTCATCTAGTACAATATAGACAAACTTACATGCTTTGCCATCCCAAAATCAGCTAGCTTAACAACGCCATTTACATTAACAAGCAAATTAGCTCCTTTAATATCTCTGCATGAATCAATTGCCACTTTAAAGTGCCACACAATAAAAAGAATGGATTTTTCACACATACAGCTGAAAGTTTTAGCATTTGTGTCCTATAAAATTATTAGAAGTTCGCGGGCCTCATATATTTAGATTTTGGTGCCCACAACTTGGAATTGATCAACCATCAAGCTTGACTGTTTTATACAAAACATTTGAGCAACTGAGTTGCCCCTATTTTAGTCCAAAAAATACCCCTTGTTAAAAGTAAAGTAAAAAATTCACCCGTTCTTTTCATTGCATATGTGCCCTTGAAATTTTTCTACCATTGGAAAGAATTAAAAGGTTATAATTGACTTGACACTGAGGAGACAAGTGTATACAAGCAAATTGTGACTGAGAGAAAAAAAGATGGGTGATTTCCCTAGAAATATCCATATTTTGGTTTTTTTCAATCGGTACCCCTATTTTATTTTTTCTTGAGTTTGAAAAATATTCAAATCGTTCTTTCTGCATATTCCAATATTTCGGCTTGCTACAGTGTTTTGGCCACCACAACAAAAATACTGTAAAGCCTGCTTGAAAACACCATAATGAGCCAAATAAAATCAAAATACTAGAAACTATTTGATATATCAGGAATCAAATAGGTATTTTGAATAGTTTAAGAACAACACCAACCAAATAGAAATCAAAATTTGGTTTATTATAGTGTTTTGAACATCACAATAAAAACAAAAAAAACTGTAAATGATCTAAATGGATTCCTAACCTCAACCAAATCAACTACCAGCTTAAAAATATGACACTGTAATGATCCATGAGCAATGACAACTAAAGAGGCATAATATGATATCATTGACAGTGTTTCTAAATAACATTTATAGTTTTTTCAATACCTCAATAAAACACTGAAAATACTATTGAAAAACACTGTAAATGAGTCAAATAAAAACAGTATAACAGTTTAAAACTGGTAAAAAAAACGAGATAAGAAATTTGACATGAAAATTCTTTAGGGGTATTTTGGGTATTTTCAAATTAGGGGTAGTGTCTGTAAAAAAAAAGAGGGGTACCTTTTGGAAAATACCCAAAATATGAATATTTTCTAGGAAAATCGCCCAAAAAAGATGTATACAAGCAAATTATAACTGAAAATCTTATGAGGCAACTTTATTAAGTATATATACACAAAAACATTGTGGCCCTTCATTTCTTAATGGTAGAAAGTACTGTTAATTGTTTGAAAGTCAATGATAATCTGTCTCTGGTACATAAATGTAAATGTGTGAAAGAGGCACAGTGTCAAGTTTGTCCATTAAAAAATGATCATAGAATGTGAACTTGAACAATTAGTCTCCCTGCTAGCAGCCTCTGCTACCAATTATTATTAAAGCCATAATTAGGAAAAAAAATAAAAAAAATCTACCTTATCTGTGATGGATAAAAGGTGAATCTAAGTGCATATTCATATCAACTACTTAGGACAATTGCACATTCATGATTTATCCCTTTTCTTTGAGTAATTCATAAGCTTCTGTTTGTGAACAAATATTGAGTCAATATCAAAGAGGTTGCTTTATTTTTTACTGATTTTTTGCTTTACAACAATGACAATGAGCTGTAACGTCCCAGTTATTTGGGGTTGGATATATGGATCATCTTCCACCATTGAGAAGATTTCTAACTATTATGTATCTTGTGCACCTGAAATTTTATTTGTTGTTGTCTGAACATAATAATGTAAGATGAAAATTTATCTGATTAAAAAAACTAAGATTGCAATTGGTAGACATTGTGTGATTAATTCTGCCTAGTTACAAGAAAATCACAGATAAAAATGTTTGTTAATTATCATTGTAATAATTAAAGAAAGTATATAGATCTATATATTCAAAATCCCTGCACGGAGTCTGCCAGGTATATGGATTAAGATAATTAGGGATGCTTTATTTAGGTTCTTGATCATTCTGTTTGTTGATAAACAGATGTAAATCCAATTTTCTCAGTTGCAGCATTTTCCTGGATCCTTGTTCTAGCTGGTTTCGGAAGACTAAAAGGCATATACATTTTAAAGTAAAAAGTCACTGGCATCCAAAATACTGACCTGTGCATGATCTTTTTACTATGCAAGTAAATCAGCCCATTGAGAATATGACGAGTAAAATTGCGCACCACTGATTCTGTCATAGCTCCACAATATTGACGAACATATTTATTAATTGAACCAGGATGAACGTATTCTAAATATATGTAAAGACGATCCTCAATCTGCATATACAAAACCGAATGCATCTGTAAACTTGCAAAGAGAAGAAACATAACAGCTTCAATATAACCACAAATGTTCTCACTGTTTCACTCCCATAGTACTGGACAATATTTGGATGCTTAAATTGACTAAGAAACTTTATCTCCTGCAGTACAGAGAACAAAGGCCAATCAATCAACAGAAACCAGTGTCACACCAGAAAGATCACTAGATGTAATTGGGCAACATTAAGTGATGGTTAGAACCAATATGAGATAAAATTATAACCATTAATGCATCTGAAAGTAGTCAACTTTGCCCTACAACTTGCTGGTAGGGCAAAAATTATGTAAGATATGCAGATATCATATTTCCCATAACATTAAACACATGTATGAATCTCAAAAGATGTGCACTTGACCAAATTATATAAAACAGTATAAGGAGAGAGAATATTTAACAGAAACAAATATAGGGTACTTCAAAATTTATTAGTTTATGATGCCTGGCCTTTTATCTCTGTCAGGATTAGAAACAATGAAGAGCAAAATCTTTTTATGCAAATGAGAAATTGAAAGTTACTCACTCGACAGCAGTATAGTTAGATATCAAGAACGAACCTGTTCCAACTGTTTCAAACATTCAGCAGATTTGGCATCATCAGGAATTATATTAACTTCTTTCATTGCACATAAAGAACCATTATGTCTGTCAAAATATATCAATTATTATTAAACAAAAGGAAGGAAACTCGATCCTACCTTTGAACAATGTAACTATATACCTGTTGGTGGCTTCATAAACGGTTCCAAATGTTCCGCTTCCAATAAGTTTTCCTTTCTGCCAATGATTTGCCTTCAGTGATACCTCTGTTTTTGCTGCACTCTGATGACCAAAGTTTGACTGTGAAGAAGGTGAGGCCCCAGGAGGAAGAGGCAGTGGATGGACATTGACACTACCACCATTTTCATGCCATGCAGTTGGGCTCTCTGCAAACAACTTTGTCTGCACGGGAGATGGCGGTGCACTAGGATTTGTAGATCTTAATAGAGGACTTTTAGTTCTTGGACTACAAAGTGGAGAACGTTCAGGACTGTACATTGTCTTCTCAGGTGAAGTGCGTGAAGGATAAACTGCCATCATACCCTTGGAAGAGATCTCTGGTGCTGACCACATCTGAAGCCCTGGAATCCCAATGGGAGAAGCTGAGAAGTCTACATCACTAAATCTCCGAGGACTGGCAACAGGACTAGTAACAGGACTTGAGAACTGGCTGACTGGAACACTTTTAGCAGGAATATTCAACCTAAATTTCATGGTTTCAGAAGAATTTGGATCTTGGAACACCTTCCTCCTGTGACTAATAGTTGATTTATTTGATGATATGCCAACTTGATCTGGACTACCGTAATTAGTATGGTAAGCTAACGTACTGCAACAGAAAAATTGCAACTCATCAACATATATTTGGTAAAAAGCAAAAAGAAATTAGGGAATGATAGAAAGATATTTCTTGCCCAGTGCAAAGATTGTTGTGTAAGCAAATCAAATCAAGGTTTTAAATAACAGTCAATTACCAGTTTCAGTAATATATCGTACTGGTACACTAATATTGCACAGAGAGGTATACTGACTTGTACCCTCCAGTAAAAAAATGCAAATTCACTAGCACTGATCCATATGTTTCAATACTGGTACTTGGTCACATTGGTGATATTGATCTAAACATACCAGTTCACCTGATACTTGAAACCTTGAATCAAATGACTTTGAATTAATTATTAAATCACAAGTGGCTCACGTGATAGCAAAAGTAGCCCAAGAGTCTACAAGAATTCTAAGCTGCATAAAGAAAGAACAGCATAAAAGCCTTCCAGGTTCCCCGCACCGCTTGCAACATGCCTTTACTGGCTGCCAACAGTGAAGCCAAAGAATTGAGGAACATGTATGGAGTATATGCTATTTCACTTTGCTGCCACATTTCTTCTCTTTTCTTTTGCCTTTTTTGTTTCTCTATTCCAGCAGTACATCAGCAGCGCCAACGTGACATAGCACATAGCATCACAATGGACAACCAGCACACCAGTACGACAGAAACTTAAATACTTCACCTCAAGAGCTGCCTGGTGCCTAAATGGCAGGTAGTAAACAGCCAGCCATCTATAGCCTACAATTTCTACACTAAAGCTAACAAGGATCAAATTTGTGATTGCTAAAGCACGGTAAACGAAGGTCATTGAGTGGCAGAGACAAGGTGAAAATAAAATCAGTTATAAAAAAGAATTGCTAAGATGGAAGCTTTAAGAAATTAGAACTAATAGAATATTTACCTGGTTCCTCAAATTTAGGGGAAAATAGCAAGTTGGACCTTTAGATGAATGACATTACCATCTTGTTTATGTCATCATTAATGCTAAAATGGAGGACAAATGCAGTAAAAGGTCCATTCAAGATAGATGCTTTCTCTTCGAAGCTACAGGGAGAAGATTATATCATGCTCTAAACCAGCACTTGGTTGCATAATCCATTGGTAAACTTTGGTTATAAACAACTATGAAGAATTAGTCATGCTTATAACCCTTCACGATTGTCTTTTTTTTTTTCCCATTAATTTTTCTTTTGCCCCCTTGTTCTAAAAGAATTTGATTCTTAAGTGCTACGATCTCTTGTCTTTAATACCAATGCTTTTCTTATTATCATCTAGTTTAGGCCATACCGAGACATTCCCCACAGAATGTATAACCAATGTTTTTCTCATCATCATCTAGTTTAGGCCATACCAAGACATTCCCCACAGAGTGTATAATTAATGAACTACGTGAAAGCAAGCACAACAATGAAGCCTCTATGGTCCTAACATTCTGAGAGCTATAAAGAAACTGGAATAACAATTATTGGGCATATAAATATCAAAAATAAGTTAATCATTAGACCATATCAAGTTTGCTTTTGTAACAGTAAAGTTACCACCGAAACCAAGAGAAATGCATAAAATGTTACTTGAAACCAACACAAACAAAAGACAATTAGGAAAGTTCATAAGATTCAAAAAAAGGCAAATGGTTATTCTATACACTAAAATCGTAAACAGAATGACATCAACAGATGAGAAATAGTATGAAACATGATTCCATCTAATATCCATGTCGAGAGTCTCAAGAATTCTAAATAAGTCGAATTACTACTCTTTCAATGTTGCACATAAATTTTAACCTTTTTTAACGATTAGGTGATAGAAGAAAATAATAACCATTTCTTGACATAAGAGATATTGTTTCCAGCGTATAATGATGAAAATGAGATAAAATGTCTTGTAGTTAGATTCCCAAATTACTTCCATCAAGCACGGACATGTAGCTAAAGAAAGCATCATACCTCCCTACCGCAGATACGAAAGACGTGGGATCGGCAGCTACGCCATTCCCGTCGTCACCCTCCGCCCTCTTAGAAACCCTCGATGGAGAGGGCAAAGGGAAGCCGATGGCGTTCGAATGCGAGAACCCTAGCCCCCGGTCGGAGGTCGAATCTCGATACGGCGTGGCGGCGGCGGCGTCCGGCAGGGGGAGCGGGTGCGGCAGCAACATCGGGGACGACACGGACCGGGAGGGGATGGCTTCGAAGTTGTTGGCGGACATGGAGACGGGAGCGGACAACGAGACGGCAGCGGGGTCGTCGAGGGACAACTCGTCGATCTCGACGTCGGTGAGGTGGCGCAGCTTCCGCTGGCGGGTGAGGCGGGGCAGGGGGTGCCGGCGGCTCCAAGGGAAAAATCGGACGTCCCTGCGGCTGCCACGGTGGCCGCCGGTGCTCGGGGAGGCGGACGAGGAGGAGGAGGAGAGGATATGGTTGTGGCTGCTGCTCTTCCACCAAGGCATGTCGAGGGCGGAGAAGGGGGACATGGGTGGTGAAAGAGGGGAGGCTTAGGGTAGTATAAATGGAGGGGGGGAAGCCTAACCCTAAGCCTCGCGGGATCGGGTGGCGTCGCCCATGGGAGGTATATGGGCGAAGAAGAAGAAGAAGAAGAAGAAGAAGAAGAAGACAAAGGTCGCGAAGAAATGCAACGGGCGCGACGCCAGCCATCTCTCCCTTTCTTCCTCTCTCGACACGACACGCGGCTTTGAGGCGAACGAGGAAGGATTGGTGGAGGGGTCAAAACTGAAAAGCAATTTTCTTCTTTTTCTTCTTTTTTGGCTTTGACAGCGACTGTTGCGGATATTCCGATTTAAAATAAACGATATAAAGGATAGTCTGACGTCATATCACAAAAGCGATTTTGACATCATGTCGGCCGACATATTATTCCGATTTACTGAGTGGTAGTTCAATTTTTCTATGTTTACGAAAGATAATAAATAGAAAAACATGTCTTATATTTGAGGTTAGCAATAACCTATTTGAAGTTAGATATACAAATGTTTTTAGGTTTTTCTTTTGCCTCTCATCCATACTAATTATCTCCTTTTTTTTTTTTTTTCTAATAACGACTACTGAAACTATATGTAATCGTTTACGAATGAAAATATTTTTTTTATCTTATCTAATAACTCCATCAATTCATCTTAAAATTTTTAATTTATATAATACAATATTAATATATTAACCTACAACATTGGTCTACTAGTAACATATCAAACCTATTTATTTGCTCAATATTGACAATTGAAAACCTCACTACATACATTATCCACTTAAAACATTAGTATAGCAATTATATATCTCATTCATTTATAAAAGATTGAAGATCCGAAGCCTCATCTGATAAATTTTATAATTAAAATATTGACATGGTGGTGGTGTTTATTAAAAATTAAAAGTTTAAAATCTCATCAAAATTAGCTTAGTAATTTAATTGGCAAAGATTTTGATAGTTTATCACAATATTATTTATGAGTTCGAATTAATAAATAGTATCCGTTATCATTACTAAAATTATTCTTATTAATATAATAAATTATTTTATTTATTTTAGTTATCTTTCTTCGTGTAAGTGAAGAATCGAGCGGCAGTAAACAAGAGAGCAATTTAGTAATATAATAGACATATGGCCAATAAAGTTGCGTTGATGTTTACCCATTAGTCCTTTTAAGTGTCTTGATATCTATACATCTAATTTCTTCATTACTTAATATTTTAATTCTTAATTGGACTCGATACAAATAAAAATATATGAAGTTGTGATCGAAGTCCAAGTCGAACTGGTCAAACCTATCTCACCTATCCTATACTAATGACCAATACAAATTAAAGTTGACATCATCAAGTGTGGCCAACTCCATGGCTTCACTCCTTCAACATAGTTTTTATTTTTATTTATTTATTTAATACAATGCGATATTGGTCCATTTCAAAGGAAACTCTCTTAATTATCATATTTCGACTCTAAAAAGTAGTCGAGCTTCTTGTTATTACTGTATATGCTGGATTAAGTCAACCAATCCAAACCCAATTAGTCGTCGTGATACGTTTAAGTAATCATTCTATTTTCTTAGGGGGGTAAATAGATCAATCCAAAACCTTAATTATTTGAAATCAACTATATAGTTTTTTTATTATAAAATTTTAAAAAATAAAAAAAATTATTAATTTTTATTTTATCAAAATCAGATGCTCAACTCTATTATTTACTACAGATGATATTTGAATTTCTCTTACAATTTCAACAAAATTACTCTTATTATATTATACAAGTTTTGCATTTTAATCATGATGTATAATTTATATATCACCGAGAGACTGTATTAAATCTGGAATTAACCTAATAACTTAGTGATCAAATGGAATCTACGTTCCCTGTGATTCTGATCACTACGTTTCCGACAGCTAAGAGTTCCGTGCCAGAAGTTTCGCAGCTGTCTTGACTTTGAGTTGACCCGTGAACCGAGGTCAGCTCCAGCTCACTTAGGGACCAGCGTGTGACAGCTGGCTCACCTCAGTATTATTATTCTTTTGGGGTGAAAGCTTTGCAGCTGTGTTGACTTTTCGTTGACCGTGAACCGAGGTCAGCTCCGGCTCACTTGGGGAGCAGTTTGCGTGACAGCTGGCGCACCTCAATATTATTATTCTTTTGGGTGAAGGCTTTGGGGACGCAGACCGGACCATAGAACTGAAGACGAGGCATTTGAACGCGTCAGACGTCAGAGGCCATGGCACGCGAGTTCATTGACCGCGATGACTGGGTCAACGCGCCACTCACCGGGAGACGATTCGGTCAACGTGGACTGCTTCAACGAGAGAGAGAGATTACGTACTGACAGACCGAGTCTTCGTCTATGATGGAATAATAGTTCGATCTACGAACACAAATACCCTGATTGGATGCGTGTTTATGTGACTAGTTTCACGAACAAGTAAAATGAGCTTATGTTTCTCTCAAACCGAGAGAGCAAAGTGATCATAAGCTTTGTCAAAGATAAACCGATGTCAAAACTCACTGTTGTTCATTAAAATGATTTTGTGATATAAGATGATATAAATAAACTGAAAAAACTACAAATCAACATCAAATTGAAGACCTAAATTTGATGAGAACACACATCAATGCAGCAGAAGGCTTACCAAATTTTCAAGTAATAAGCAACGAAATAACAGATGGACAATGCTTAGACAAATTGCAAGAAACAACTTATCATATAAGCAAAGAAAATAAGCTTGAAGGATCTATAATTTCACCAAAGATGGCATCGTGGATGTTCAATGGGAAATAGCAAAAGATTGCACGTTTCATAAACTGTCATCTAATAAAAAATTGGAAGATTTGGGGATTAAGAAAAACCAGGAGGAGTAAGAAGGTTTGGTCATTATAAAGCGGTGTTCCGTGATTCATCCATCTAAGGATACAGCATTATGTAGAAAATTGTTAAAATTACAGACAAATCCCAATCTACGAGGTTCGGAACTACAATCAAGTATACCTGAGCTCTGCAAACAATACCAGCTCTTGAATATTCAAGGAGGAGTTTTGCTGGATCTTATGGCTTTAAGAGTATTCATTTGGCTTCTTCAACTTCTGTCATTTCTGTGCCTTCTGACTTTACCTTCGGCTCAGACTTGATGGGCTTAATTGCTAAAATCTTACAGATTGGCATGGTGTCATTTTTATTCAAAAGCTTCAATGAAGGATGCACTGGCAACATCATGAATAAACACTCTATCACCAATGTCCAGATTTGTTAAGTCCACCTCAATTTTTGGAGGTATGTTTTCTGATGGGCAGAGGTATTTTAAACTCATCCTGATCTTGTGAAGAAAACCTCCTGTTTATGTAAATTCCAATAGTAGAGTGCCAAGTTAGGTACTGACAATGAAGACATCTTAAGAGAAAGTACAACCACAGAAAACAGTTTGACAAACATATAACTTAACAAAGAAAGTGGCTGGATATCACTTGATAAACAGTCTGATGCCTTAAAAATGTTGGGTTAGTGGTTTAGTGGTAACGTACCAACCCATTTACCAAAAAGGTTGAGGGTTCGCAACCTGATCTGATATATTATATGCAAACATTCATCTGATAGTTCTTAAAGGTGCTCGATAGTTTAGCAAAAAAACAAGTGTCCCTTTTCTTGGGATCAAACCTAAAGGCCTCATCAGAGCATCACAAGGTCTTGGGATCAAGTCCTGCTTTCATCACTGCCTTTCAAAAAAATGTGGTTGGATTTACTCATGGTCTATTTGGTAGCATAGTTGGATGAAAAATAATGTCCCTTTTTTTTCACTTTTATTTCCCTTTTTAAATAACAATTTTTGGACTAAATTCTACATGCTTCCCTAGCTATCCATGTCTCATAGAACAAATAGTGGACAAACTTCAAAGTTTGATGCCTTGCTGAGAGCTTTAGTCTATAATATTCTTTTCCTAGTTGATTACACTAATCCCCTAAAACTTTAACATATTATCTCCAATATCATGTTCATTCCCTTAAGAATGTTTTGGGAATCCTCTCCTACTTATCTTCTGGATGTACTGACATAACTATCTTAGAAAATCTAAGCACAACCCTACATGAAAGAAGAATTTGGCTTGCATTAATCTAATTTGTCAACATCAGTTTAAATACATGATATGTGAAGACAAGACGCATGGATCAATGTTTGACACCAAACAGTTACAGTGTCAGAGGTGTCTTTCCAAAGCAATTTTTTGGTCAAAACATATTGTCTATTGCACATGTACATCAAAGTAATATCTTAAAAAAAAGGTTAAGCATCACAAAAGGCACTTATTCGATAGTAACTTCATAAACATGATTACTCTTTTGGTACTTCTATAATTCTTTTGTGGCTGAGGCCTAAAACTGTATAACAAATCTACCAAAACTCTTGGATAACTTGTACTGTTAATTATTATCTCATTGTTTTCCTATGGGAAAAAGAAATATATTAACTTCTTTCATTTTTCTCTATTCAACACTACATCTACACATCAGTTGCATAAACTATTCCTTTCATCTTATTCCCAGGATAGTTCACTTTTATTCTTTTATAGTTAAACTTATGTACAGAGCAAAGACAAGTAATATCGCATTCTACCATCTCCATACTGAGATCAATTTTCCTTCATCAAAAGTATTCTATTGGTCTCAAAAACCATGATGATTCTTTGATGCACCTTTCTCTTTTAGTTTCTTTTTTGTACCCATCCTAAGCTCTCCCTCTATCTCTTGCCATCCATAGTTCAGGAAGTTCCAAATGAGTGATTGATACCTTCCAAGGAAAGCAACTATTGACCCAATTGCAGATTAAGGACACCAAAGCAAGGTGAGACCAAGGATCGTTGTTCATAGGATCTCTCCCTAGCATGGCATGATTATCACACTGGTAGGCAAAGGCCAGAACTTAGTCTATCAATATGAGGATGCCTCCAGCATGAATTAGCATAGTACCCAGCGACAGCTTTCTGGAAAAATTCATACCAGAGAATTGTTCCCACTTGACCAGTCAATACATGAGGCTCGTGACATGCGTACGAAGAGGTTGCCTATGATCCAAACCTATGACACAAATGTTCCAATAATGCACCCGAAAACAAATAATTGAAAGGATTTACGCCTTTCATATCCATAGCAATGTGGTGCATCTACTTTTCACTTATTGTCATGGAGTGTGATTGACACCATTTGGCTTAAACATAAATTTAAAACAGAAAACTCCATCTACCGGAGCCTTAATCATATAACAGCCTGTTAAGTAATTAATCCATCACAAAAATCTTACTGTTTCTTGGCAAGCTTGCATCAAGTATCCCAATCTCTCTAACCATATTTCAATTGATAGTTACATATGCATTTTAAATCCTCAAAATATTAAAGTAATTATCTCCCACTTCATATTCAAGAAAGATACATCAAACACATGCACTATCTCAAAATATCCATCGAATTATTTGTACAGCTAAGTCCTTATGTCCTATGGTAGTTATACAGACAACACCCTTGTAGAGTATGTGCTTTCTTTTTTATTGTAATGGAATCCTCAAGTCTTAAGGCCTTGAATCTAAACAAGACGGAAGTAAATCTTTTCTTTTCTAGCGGGTAAGGAAAAAGGAAGATGAGAAGAAGAAGTAATTCAAATAATTGATTCAATGAAATTCTCAAATACCTACTATAAAACATCGTAAAAGACATGTCTAGCCTATATCCTCAACAACCAAAACATTTCAGTGATCATACTTTGTAACAAATGTAACTCCAGATGATTTTTAACCCAATCAATACACCATTATAAAGGGCCAAGGCAAATTACATAATGAATATAATTGTTGACCCAAGGCTGCCCAGAATATATGTTAAAGATGGTTTTTTCTTTGCAAAACGTAAGTAGTGATAATAAGATTTGATTTCATAACCTTACTATCAATAATCAAAGTCATTCCCAGCTAAGATGGTTGATATGGTTGACATCATCATAATATATCGGATGACGTTCCGAATCCTCAACATTTGATAAGTGGGTCTACTATCAAACCAATATATTAGTTGTAAGAAAGTACCAAATAAGGTTTCGACTTCAACCCTGGTAAGCACTGTACCCCCCAATAAGCCAACGTTTTAGGTGCAAAACTATATCAGATAATGTTTTAAACCATCAATCTTTTGTAAGTGGATGATGTTACATGTGCTCAGATCATGTATCAAAAGTACTAAAAGAGAAAGAATCTTAAAAGGCTAAATATTTTCAGAACATGTTCAGGTATAAAGAAACCAAATATCATAATAAGTAATGAAGACCCAAATAATGAGAGCTATGACAAACTCAAATAATTTGTAATTCTCTTTTAATCTGATTCCACCACTAACTGAAATCATTGATGATCTCTAATTACTGTACATGTAAAAGGCTTGACTGAAGTTCTAGGTTCAGTATTAGACCTTGGAAAAAGAGAAAACAATTCAGAATCATTTTCCATTTGCCCCTGTCGATGAAAAGGTGCCCCACTTTAGGATAGACATGTTTCGTGTCTACTGAGAGAGAATGATTAGATATAAACAAATTGAAAAGGCAGAGTTATATGCACAGAGATGACAAAAAATAAGAAGGTGGAGAGAGAAGCCAGAAGTGGTGTGCTAAAGCAGAAGTAGCAACAGACAACAAAAGCTTAATAAGGATTTGACATGACAATTCAAATTAACGGCATGAGATTGTATTAACATGGGTGAGGATGGTTTCAAAGTAACTGTTCGACCATATGTCTCACAGAGAAATTCTTTAGTTCCTATGCTGCACTTGCCTCCTTGAACATGTTGGGCCACACATAGTCCAACCTCTCCTATCGTTGCAGTTGCTTCTACAATATCTACCATAACCCATCAAGAAATGGCAGCAGAAGAACTATTACAGTGCAACAAAATAAATTGGGAGAACACGAAAGCAGTAGACAAAGCTCACCTTTCTTCAACCCAGGGCAGACAACCTCCCCCTTGAAGACCACAGGCACATCAACCTTCAACTCCGTTCCCTTCTCTACCCATGCCATTACCAAGTTCAGAATCTTCCCTGTCTCCACAATCCTATGAACCTACCATCAAAAAGCTCATCGGCATTTCAGACCAAAGCAATAAAATCCAAGAAGTAAGATCGAAGTACTTTAAGAAGAAAAAAAAATCCGTATCTCGATCCATGCCTTGGTGGGGAGAACCGTGCCGGACTGGAGGACGACCGATGAGCCGGACCCGGCGCGGACCTGGAGCCTGATGGGAGCGGAGGAGAGAAAGGCGACTGCTTGAGGAGCTCGCGAATCTGGTTCGCGTCGGTGGTGAGCAGCTGCCTGTTGGAGGCGACGGCGCCGGCCCCTCCGGAGGCGACGACCACCGACGGGATCCGGCCGGCCGCGCGCTTCTTGGCGGCGACGCGGCACCCGATGAGCTCCCTCGGCACCGGCTGGATGGTGCCGTGGTACTCGGAGGCGGGGGCCAGCCGACACGGTGGCGGCAGCGACGCCAGCAGGAACCCTCCGCCGCCTCTCCACCAACTCGCCATCACTCTCACGCTGCCGCCGCTTTCCCTCGCTCCATTGATGCGAGTCGAAGGCTGGCGTTTGCGCGGGGTTTTGTTTGGGCTTCAATTAGTAGATCTATTCGGCCCATTTCATTCGATTATGGGGCCTAAATGGCCACGTCACTAATCGGAATTAAGCCATATATATGAGTTGATTTTAGAGATATGATTGCTATTTAATAGAATAATAACATTCCGAGGTAAAATTTATCGACCCTTATGAACTTCGTAGCTCTCTAACTTTTGATGTACAAATACTACAATAATAACATAATAAAATTATGTCTTAATTATTTAGATTCTACTCAATAATAACATAATAATACATCTTTCTAAAACAGTTAGTTTTTAGATTATACTTGTATTATTCATGTTTACTCTCATAAAGATTATTTTTAATTCATTAAATCATAAAATAATTAGTAAGTTAAGTTTGAGTGATGATTCTATAGCGGAGGTCATGAGTGTTGGTAAAATAAAATTAAAATAATTGATGAAATAGTATCCGGAGCATATTACTTTATTCTAACGATATAAAAGAATTTAATTTTTTGAGTCTTTTAAATTTTCAAGGTTATAATAATAATGCTAGAGGTGGAGTTCTAAAAATTATCTACGATTACATTGTTACATTGAAAGAAATATTACATCTTGTACTATTTGAAATAAAACATAATAAAGATCTCAAAAAGATTAGAAATAGGTTATACGCATAAGAGATAGATGATAGTTACTTACAATAACAAGTTTTATTCGTGGTATAAAAAATAAATAGTGATATTTATGATTTTTAGAATGTAGACGATCGTAAGAAAAAAGTCTTATTGATAGTAAGATGATGAGATGAATGTCTCTCTCCGGAAGAAAGTATATAATTGATTTAGTTCCAATTCAATAATTTCTATATGAGGCACGACAAGAAGTTATTCATGGTTATAGTTGATAATTATTTTTAATAGTTCTAATTAATATTCAAATTAGTTGATAGAGTCCCAATTAAATTAAAATTTATCATTTTTAGTTATATTCAAATTAAAATTATTAGAATGTTTTCTAAGATTTTTAAAGAGAATTGAGAGAAAATTTTGGTAAAAAAAACTCAAAGGCGTAGTGAAAATCAAGATCTGCTGTTGCGCCAGACCCGAACTCATCGTAGTCGCCGGCGGCAGTGCAGTCGACGGAGACTCCCCAGCTTGGAGCTGTTGGCGGTGCTGATGCAGGTGGCGCTCGTGGTGGTTGTCGGTGACGGGAGGATCGAGGAGTGTGGTGCCGACACAAGCGGCGAGCTCCTTCCTGGCGCCGCAAAGTTCGCGCTGCACCTGCTTGATCTTGTGCTGCAGGAGCCAGATGTAGCCCCACATCCGTAGACGGGGTCGAGCAGCCGCGCCTCCGCCTCGTAGGCCAGCGAGTTCATAGCATCCCCCGGCTGGGACGGGCTGACCTCGTTGAGCATCTTCGCGACGTTGCTCGTCCCGAACACCCACCCGATGCACGCTGGCGAACTTCGTCGGCTCAGGGTGTACTTCCGCCTCGAGAACTTGCGCGCCGCGCACGGCGAGCTCGATGATGATAACGTGCCTCTCCCTCTTCCTCCTCCTCAACTTTCCTAACGACAGCAGTGTTCAGTTAAGCTGCAGGCTCGCACAGGCGGTGGCGTCAGTCCCTTTTCTCAGACGGTAATTGCCTGGTAGCTTAAGAAGGCAGCCCTATAGGTAGGATTCGGGTTAGGGTCAGTGTTTCTTCCATTTGCTACAGAAATACTGGATTTGATCATCCAATACCTTATCCTTCAGGATGAAGAAAGCCTCTCCTTCTCCTCCTCCTCCTCCTCTCTCTCTCTCTCTTTCTCTCTGTCTCTGAGAGGGTGGTTTTGGATCCCAAGACAAAGCAGGAGACCAACCACATAATGAAAAGGAAACTAAAAGACTTGCAATGGTAATCGGGAAAAATGAGCAATACTTTTGACTTCTCCATCTCAATCTTGTTTTGTATTTGTCCAAAGTTAATGTATGTTGACATCAATATCGACTTGCAACAATAAATGCATGCAATCGAGTCTTGGAATTATAGATACTTAATACATAGAAACCATACACTAAAATGATTATTGAATATAAATAATGCTGATTGACTCGTTTTTTATAACAAGATTTCTTGTACGAGGGACAGCATGTGACTCATGGGAGTGTGGGCTCCGCCGTCAGGTTCTTGCTACGGGTACCACCTCATCGGTCATGCATTCGGGTACGTGGCGCTGAATTCTTCTTAGTTTAACATCGTAAGAGGGATCCAAAACCCTTCCTTTTTGTGTTCGTGATTTCGTGAGATCACTTCCAGCCTTCTCCGCTGGCCGTCAGCAGATGCTCCGCCGATTGCACAGGGTGGGGCCGCGCAGCTTCACTGGGAGGTGATCCACCCCGTGACGAGATGTCGCGGTGAAGGAGCATTCCACCCATTCGAATCGTTCGTCTTTCCGGTGAGACCCATGACCTCTGCTTCGTTCACCTTGTGTTTTCCCTCCTAATTTTTGGTCGATTGAATTGCTTTCGTTCAGTAATCATTATCCTACATGGTCAGATCTTGAGGCAAAGACCTGATTTTTACTGTTTAAATGATCAATTATTTGATATTGCCAGTGATTCATTGCCTTTTCCGGAGATCCGAAGATACCTGATGAAGACCATGTAGCCATAGAAATCGTGTTTGTGCAGGAAACAAACAATCTAGAAGAAAGGCAAAATTATGCTTCAATGCATGTGAACTCGATGAAGTGTTATGGACAGACCAAATCGATTTTTTATATCGAATACTGATCTTAGGCAATTTCAGCTAATATCAATTGCTTTGTAGTATACCTTATATGGATCTGCTCTTCATTTTACCTGCTTAAATTGGGACTTAATTACAAATCATTTCTGTGACTCTAGCAATCCATCTGTTTCCATCCACTTGAACTTTGTATACAAGCTACTTCCTTTTTGGCTTTGTTTCTTAGTATTGTCGTCTATATCAATGCTCATGTGTTAGTACTGTCATATACATCAATGCTCAAGCTTTCCTCAGGAGTGTCAAATTTGGAACTAATCCTACAGTTTGCATGACAATAGGCATGCCCTTCCTATTTTTCATATTCACTTTGATGCGATTTTATGGTTCTTGCAAGGTGGCCTGCTGACTTTGGTTTAGTGACAATGGTCTGTTGGTTATCAAAAGTTGGTAATTTTGGAGTGGGATATTATTATTAATGTTGCACAAGCTACTCTAAGGGGTGAGCCTTGGTACAATGATGATGTTACTCTTTTATGACCTAGGTGATTAATATATGAGTCATAGAGATAACCTTTCTATTTGTAGGGTTAAGGTTGGGTACATTGGCGCTCTTAGGATATCACATTGGCAGGCATCTCAAACAAGGAATTCATCTTTTTGGACAAGCTACTAGAAGTGTTATACAGATAATTGAGACCACATGGTTCCCTATATGATTGTAGTCCTTTAGGTTATTACGAGAAGCTCAATGCAAGAGGAAGTCATGAAACCAATTAAAAGGTCTGGACGCATGAACTTCATTTTAACATCTCTTTGTGCACCTATTGTTTTTTATAACAAGGAACTTCTTAAGCTTTCCATTATCTTGAGGTTTTCCGCAAAGTCTTTATCCTCTAATTGAAAGTTGACTGATTCTTTGTCATCCAAAGCATTTGAACCTTCAGCTCCTAGAGTTTCTTATCATCACAACCTCATTGCTGCACATCCATATTGTTGTGGTGTGTCTTCTTGATTAACTTGTGCTCAAGTCATTGATGTCAATGTTTTTACCACTGGCTTGCTCAGTTTTTGCAAGAATGTTACACAGTTGCGGAACTAATTTACAAGAGTAAATGGTGCAGTATGCCAATGAGCTGTTCGTTAGGAAGCTTTAGCCAAGATTCCTATCAAACTTCTCAATTATTTTTTTCCTACCTTTGATTTTTCAACCTCTCATCTTGACCTTGGATACATTTCAGAACATTATTCTTTTCAGGTTATTGTTGAAGATTTGAATTTTTTCAAACCATATAGAGATTCATCATAAGTACATGGAGCCTAAGAGTTCAATAATTGGAAAGAAAATAATAAAAAACTCCCATTTTCAGTAAGGCTTTTAACGTGATATTTAAACTTAGCTAGTGTTTTGCAGCATTAGTTTGAATCATAATGCTCCCTGTTTCTGGTGCATTTGAACAGGGAAGAATCCTCAGAGTATCTGTTTTTTGTCTTGATTAATAACCATTACGTTGATGCTTTTTTATTAGTCTCTCCTTCTTGAGTAGATGCAGTGGACAATGAAGAGGACTACAGTGACCACCTCACTTATGGCAGGTATTCTTTGCAAATCCTTACGAATGGCAAGGTTAATAAGCAAGGGAAGCTACAATCAGATTCACAGATTTTCAGACGCAAGAATCCCCATGAGTTCCTGTGACTGAGGCCGGATGACCCTCCTTTGATAAGAAGGCAGCTTTTACTGTATGATTGGAGAATGATAATATTTGGATCAGTCTAGGTTGTCACTCAAAGGTGCATGAATGAAAAATGAAGGCTCTCTTGTGAAGTTGCTATATCGAGTGAATGATTGATTAAGGAATTCATTTAGGGTCGAACTGAAGATTGTGATTGCTGATGTTCCTAATACAATGGAAGGGTTTTGATCACCTTGCTGGTGTCCAAGATAGTATTGGAAGCATTAACAAGCACCAAGTGTTGAAGGCTCATGAAAGTGAAATTATTAAAGAAAATGAGAGGTTCTTTGCCTTAATTACTGATAATATAAAAGGAGGTATCTTCTGAAATGTAATCATCTCATTTCTCAGTACCATGTGGCTACAAGCAGAAGGTGGAGTGAACAAAGTGGACATATCAGCCAATGTAGTGCTTTCCTTTGGTTGAATAGCATACTTCTGGGGATAATTATAGAGAATCTGGAGTTCAGCAATTACTAAAGATGACACATAGGTTTAAACTTCACTGTCTGATCAGAGATGATGTACAACATCAGCTTCATGCCAACCCCATGCAACCATGTCTTGTGTGGTGAAATTAGAAGGTACCAGAAGTAGCATTGATTCTGCAGAACTTCTGCACTGGCTAGCGGATGAAATAATCCACTAGTGGTACTGCTCATAGCGACAGGCCATCAGAATTTTTACCAGATGGTGGATGAAATAATACTGTAAATATTATGTAAAGCATAATGTTGTTGGGGATCTTGATGACATCTGCTAGACATTGGATGCTACCTAAGTTCTTGCAGTTATAATTATCATGAATTTATGGGTTCCCAAGATATCTTAGTTGCTGAAGTTCCATGGTTAGTTGGAATTTGACATGTTTTATATCATCAACTGCTGTATCATTTGACCTGAAACTACCATAAGCTGGCTAAGCTAGTAAATTGACTGCATAAAGTTATATGCTGAGGGTGGCAATGCAAGTGTCAGTAGCATTGTGGTAATATTTAACTTTTGCTGTCTTTTCTCATTCCTCTAAAGAAATGTACATGGGCAAAAAATTCTCATTTTTCCCTTTCAATTGTTCACCTCGAGTGATGTGAACTAGAATCTTTGTTGCAAAACTGTGACAGAACAAATGAGGTGGCCTTCAACCTTGCAAAGGAGAAGGCAATGGTGGGAATGGTATGTCTTTAATTCATCAGTATCAATAGACTACCCCACAGTGAGCTGCATGTAGGCTCATTCCTGGCAACCTTCCAAAACACTATTCATATGCATCTAAAGTGGATGCTGGATGCTTTTGTAAGGTAGCCACTGAGTTTGTTCCCAATGTGTATTGTGTTAGCTTCAATTTGTTCAACATACTCTGAGAAAAACTCAGAAGTGTAAGGCGAACATATAATCATAGCAAATATTCTCATCTTATTATGGTTATCACTGTTTTATTCTTCAAGTTCCCATGGAATTTTGACTAGAACATCAATGTACTTGGAGCAATTCACATGGGACATGTAGTTTAATATGTGATGCTTGATTCCATAATCTTCTTGTGCCAGAGAAGTGAAAATAGCTTTAAAATTTCAAAGATATGTGGATATGGAATGATATAGTCAAACATGTCATAAACTCAATAAATCTAATAAGAACTGCAGCAAATTCCATACTTGGGTACTAATTCAGATGATAAAATGCAGGAAAAGTCCATAAGCTTCACTGGTTCATGATCTCTTCAGATTTGTCTTCTCATCTCCTGTATAACCTACCAGAGAACCTCATCAGATAGCAAGAACAAGAAGATGTCATACTTGAACTCACCATGCTGTTCAATCTGTAAGAGAAAAACCTTGTCACTGGGGAAGTGATACTCTACTTGATGATCAAACAGTGCCAAAACAGATCCCAAAATTTAGCAAGGAAAAATAAGGAAGAGAAGGAAGATACGAGGGGAGAGCATCAAGACTCTCTGTCAGCACAACTTGCACCTTCTTTGTCCCTACAGAACACAAGTTACCATTACTCCAACCTCATCAGTTACCATTCAGCAAAATTTTTGTTCCCTCTATACATCGATCTCCACTTGCCGGTCTCTTCATCGAGTACATAAAAGCCTCACTTTAATCTACATCATTTCCAGCTATAGCTCTCTGATTTGCCATCATCCTCCAAGCTATCTCCTGCAGTCACTGACAATGCAAGTGCAGAGCCAGCTAACTGAAGCGGGCTTTGCGGAGAATTGGATTGTGAAACACTCTGCTGTGAGGAGCAAGTGTGTTGATCTTGTGGAGTAGCTGAAGCATTAGACATTCTTCGAGTGTGCAACCGGTATTTCTGAAACAGCAGGGCCAGAACATTGAGCAAACCGTGAAAACTGAGATCAACAAGCAAGCAATATACCTGCAGATGGCTTTTCACTTCATCGTTTGTGAGCCCATCCACCTTCATCCGTTCTCGTATCTGCTTGGGGGTGGCCACTGCATCAACGAGTACAAGAGTCAAATCCAAGTAAGAAGAAGAAGAAGAAGAAGTGATTCTTGCTCTTTAGAGCCTTATTTCTCATCAAGTGTTTCGGAACTTTGACAGATTCAAGAATTAAAGGCAGGTTTTTTGTCTTGTAGGAAATGGCGAACATCGTCTTCTCACCTTGAACACCGCCCAGCTGTTGGATGGCGAGCATGAACCGACGATGTAGCTCCTGCGACCAGCATCTCCTCGCCTTTCTTGGTGGCTGCTGCTGCAGCGACTGCAAGCTAACGTGGGCACCAACTGTCGCCGGTGTCATCTCCGGCACATTGCCAACAGCTCTAGAGGCGCAGCCACTGACACGGTGGTTTCTGATCGCAGGCGACTGCAGTGATTGGTCAGGAAACACGGCGGCAGGCTTCTCTTCCTCCCTCTTGCAGCTGTCAGCAAACGGTGGCAGACCTCTAAATGGCTCGAATGCGCCCCCGCCGTTCCGGCTCTTGCATTCCGAGAAGAAGTTCTCCTTCCCCTGCCTCCGATGATAGTCTCCATCTTTCTGCGACCAGAACCAGAGACGACGATCCATTTTAGCCGATCTCACAATGGTATACACAAAGATCCAATATTTACCATAAAGATTCTCCTTTCTACCTCTTTAAATTTTATCTTGTCGTGCTTTTTGGAATCATTGTTGTTCTGGCTACAATTATCGCTCCAGAGTTTGGCGGAGCTCATCCAGTTCCTTTTATCTTTGTATTCCGTTTCTTCTTTTATTCCTCCATCCTCCTCAACTTTACTCTTTACTGGTACGAATTCTTCGAAAGCTCGCCCAAACCTCTCGCAACGGCATCGCTCGATCTCCTTATTCAACCCCTCGATCACTGCAGCCGAGAAGAAACGACATCGAGATCGTAAAAAATCGGATTTTTTACAGCAGAAGAATCCCAAAATAAGTAACGGAAATAACAAGCATCCAACGAACCCTCGCCGAGGAGATGCATGCAAAGAGGGAGCTCGCGCTTGAAAGCTTCGATCTTCCTCTTCTCCTCCTCCAAGCTCCTGATGGACTCCTCCAGCCTAGCGGCCCGCCCGCCGTCCCCGCACTCGATCGCCGACGCCTCCTTCAGAAAGCCACCGACGGTCCGCATGGCGCACAGCTTCAGCTCCAAACCCATCTCCTCGGCCACCGCCATCGGGCCCATCGCCGATCCGATTCTTTCCCTATGGTATCGCCTCCGAGATCTCTCGAGCGAGAACAAAGGACAGGGAATAGGAGGGAGGAGACGGGAGGTGGGGGGGGGGTGAGCGTTATATAGCCGACGCAAGAAGAGACGGGGAAGAGGGATCGGTCCGGTCCGGTCCGGTTCGATTGGACTGGAGATTCCCGAGCTCGACTCGTCGCGTAACGCGACCCGACCAATCCGGGCGGGATCGGGATGCCGTTTCCCACGTGGCGCGCCAATTCACAATAAAGAAATAATATATTTATCTGAAAGGTTCAGTATATATTTTCTTTCCTTTTTATGACTGGCTGGTGTTTTTGTTAGGGGTCAAAAGATCTCCGAGATTCTTTCCCGAAGTGGTTGGGAGTAGGTACTTGTAATAAGATAGAATTTAAATTATTTTTATTTTATTTATTAAAAAATTAGGGTCATATAGTATACATAATATAATGGAATTATGGAAACTAATAATATAGGATTGGATATCAAAAGAGACGACACTTGAAGCTCCAATAAGAATTTTAGGAAGACAAAAACAAATTATTTATACTGTATTATCAGACATGCTTAGTGCCACGGAGAATGACTTCTTTCGTGGCGTGACTTAGACGCTTCATCGTGCGGATCTTTTCCAAGTCCGTAGCGTTTCGGAAACTACTCGTTGAGATGGAGATTTCCCCACAGGAGTTGGGATCTCTTGTTTGGTCCCTTGTAAGGTGTAATTGAAGAATCCTAGTTGTTTTACTGCAGAGCATCCGCGGAGTACGACTTGCACCATCGAATTCCAATGTGATCTCGACACGTGGAGGAAACATTTTCCATATTTAAATGGACGTTTCTAGCCGCACATCTACCTGTCGTGTAATTGGAGCCAATCGTGGCTCCCTTTGTGGGATCCGCATGGGCCCACTGCCACTGCCAGTACGCCTAAATACCCGGGATAACTTGTGGTACGACATGAATAATCACAATTTGATCCCTGCTAAAAGGAAACATATCTAACCATATGAGCACATATATAAAAAGAATAAGATATATACGTGATATTTTGGATAATTTACAATATATATGCAGAATTCCATAAATGAAATTGCTGCTCTGTGTAAGAAGGAAATAATATGAATGTGCAGAGCATAATAAGCTCTGAGTTCATTTTAAATTTTCTCTATATATGCCAATTCGTTGGGAAAAATTTTCTCTATATATGCCAATTCGTTGGGAAATTTCACCTAATTATTTCTGTGTGGATAAAGGGATAGGATTGTGCAGGTGAGGGTGGAGCATTGGAATGGCTTTGGAAGGAAGGAAGAGAAGACAAAATGCTTTGAGCCAAAGATTTGTACTTTTGACTCATCAAATATTCCTTTGCAAAGATGCTACTTTTTCTTTAACTTCCTCGATATCTATAGTTCCCCCATTAAACTCTCCTATATTATTGAACAATTTTATTATATGTTCTTGGAATAGTTTTATGCGAATGATTATCCAATATTTTAGCTTAAATTTTGGTAGAGAATTAGATATTATTATATCTATATATATATATATCTATATATATATATATCTATATATATATATATAGATATATATATATATATATATATATATATATATATATATATATATATATATAGATATATATATATATAGATATATATATATATATAGATATATATATATATATATATAATATATATATATATAGATATATATATATATATATATATATATATATATATATAGATATATATATATATATAGATATATATATATATAGATATATATATATATATATATATATATATATATATATATAGATATATATATATATATATATCTATATATATATATATAGATATATATATATATAGATATATATATATATAGATATATATATATATAGATATATATATATATAGATATATATATATATATATAGATATATATATATATATATATATATATATATATATATATCTATATATATATATATATATATATATATATATAGATATATATATATATATATATATATATATATATATATATATATATATATATATATATATATATATATATATATATATATAGCTTTTTCTCATGTGATGTTAGTACTTTTGGATAATTGTTGGATAGCCCCTTAGCTTGAGAATCTTGAAATATGACAAGCCTTTCTCCAAAGTATGCACTTCATCGGGCTTGATGGGGGCATTGAAGGATCATAGAGTGGGAATCATTTGTGGCTTCCTAGTAGCTCAGTATGGTGACGACCTTGGGGGACATGAAAGGCCATCCATCACATCACTCGAAGAACCTTTCATCTCAGTGGAAAGTAGACACAGAGATTGACTCCATGGCATCAACAATATGAAGGGTGGGCGTTGAGGAAAATACTGCCAGAAGACGGACACCCCTTCCATCCTCAAAAGCCAATTCCATGTGATTCACGACTACAAGTCTCACAAAGAGAAACAAAAAACAGGAGGAGGGGTTTTTAATTCTGTGGATGAGGTGGTCGAAGGCAGACTGATTGAAGAGCTGAAAAGGAAAGAAAACTGCTTCTTCCAATCTGAATGAGTTGAGAGTCTGCTTCTCTTGATCATATACTTGTTCTAAATTCAGATGATCGTAAATGATGTAAAGCCAAGTCCAAAGCTTGCATTGCCTAATGCTGAATTGTGGCTTTGCAAACACCTCTTCGCAAGGCATATTGATGAAGCCCTCCATTTCCTTGCAAGGAAGGCACTGCTGACCAGCCAGATACTGTGAAGGGAGGAGGGCTAAAAGATTTCTGTGATCTATCCTGTGCACAGACATGCCTCATTTATGGTTGGGCATTGGATGCTGAACTAGATTCCAACTCCACAAAACCTAAAGCAGTGGTTAGCAAAGAGCAAGTATGCATGGAATGGAGTAGAGAGATAAGAAAACAAGATACCCAAGCAACCACCCCCACATTGATGTGTCCAGATTCTTGTTTGTTTGTCATGTTCCACGTGGTTCCAGAAGTGATGTAGGACCCAGCAGCGACCTGTGGGGACAAGAGGGACCATAGAAATGTTAGCAGCTGTGGGATCTAACACCATGCACAAGGATGAAGATGGTCTTACTTCATCAATATGTATAACATTTTTGTTATTTTGATGTTTATAGGAATATTATATTGTCGTTGGTATGGAGCCATGCAAGGATGGATATGCTGCTTTCATGGGAAAGAGTGCACGGAAGAAATCACTTCACTTTCCACAGCAACTTTGATCGACTGCTGCCTGATTCTGATGAAGTTTGGACTCCTTGGCATTGGAATTCTTCCCAGGAAAGATTATACATTTTAAACAACTGTTCTTGATGACCTGATAGAGTCTGTATGAGTATTGTATTTAAGCTAGGGCTAGGGCTAGGGCTAGGGCTAGGGCTACTACATTCCAAACCTACATAGTTTGTCATCTAAATTTATGATATAGATACTTCTATGTCCATTGAGCAACCCTACATGCTTAACTACTCATTTGAACTTGTAACATACACCCTATATGTATAGCTTCAGTAATTTATGCTCTGGAAGGATATACATGTTCTTTCAAGTGTATTGTTTTTACAATTTTGTAAGGTATACATGAAATGCTAAGGTTTTGCAAGCATATCTAGTGATTTTTGGCATTATACTAAGCAGTTTGAATTTGATAAATTGTATTTTTACCTCAGTTGTGTCCACTACACTGCTAAAATTGTGCATCATTTGTCTTTGATCTCACAAAGCACTTTATAAGATATTTCTCTTGTCATTTTTTCCTTGTCAAATGACAAACATGGAGTGCTACAAATTGTGTGCTTTTCTTTTGACCCTATGCCTACTTGCATGAGGTTGATGCCATGTCAAACAATACCTAATCAATTGTCATATGAGCTAATCAGAGTAGGAACTTTTCTAATGCGTCTACTACAGTCAACTTGGAATAAGAAAGCTATTATATCATTGCAGCACCGATTAATGGACTCAATTGAATCTCTGAAGTTGCACATCAATTATAGTATAAGAAGAAATTTTCTCAGCAATGAGGATGAAAAGGAAACCTTATTTTGACTACAGAAAGAGGTATAAAGCCATTTGACAACAAGATCAAGCAAATCTAGATCAGATACGAATGTGTGACAGATCAATTCAACCCTCTCCTCCACCCCTTTTTCATTGTTCCAGGGTGAGAAATAGAAGGCCAAGCTTGAAGTCCTCAAAATCATCTCCAATGTCAGAGATGGAGGCAGAAGAAGTGTTGCAGAGTTCATGGTCGGGTGAGATGTCAAACAGATGTGGCTTCCAGTTTTTGGAAGGATAAAGTTGACGTGACCTTGGAGAGGACAGGATTCCCATCCACTGATCTCCTCACAAAAATGCTGGATTCTGTGTGCTGTTCACCTCATCTGAGGGGGAACATTGAACCTGTCCAAGATGATAAGAAGATGTTTAAGGTGTTAGTCTAATTGAACATGCAACATGGGAGTGACCCTCAACCATAAGAAATCCCCTGGCATCACTGGATATCATATCATTTTCTTGGGTGTCAGCTTCTAAAGCAAGCAAGACACTTGGTTGTGGATTAAGGAATACACACCTTGAAGGGATGTGGGTAGATTTCATGGATAATTAAATATATGTTGTATCTGTCAATGAAATGGTAGGTTAGGTTTCAGATGCTTTACACGACAAGATGGGATCAAGTTGTTCACTAAAATGCCTCTTGTTGAGTTTCCCTGAGACCTTATTCTTGTACTACAAGGAGTCTTGTGCTTCAAGAGAGAAATCATTGGCATGCAAACACAGTATCAGCCTTGTTGTCAGGCATGTCAAGTGGCTACCCTTCTGCACTAGTTTATACTCTTTGTGGAAGTCTCAACAAGCTTGATTTCAAGGAAACATGGTGCTTGGCATGCAGAGGGCCCATGGAATCAAGACTACTGCACAAAACCCAAGGGCTCCTTCCCTTACCTTTCATGTTATGTTTAGTTTGTATTTGAAGACTCACAACATCATGATAGCAGGGTAAGTCTATTCCTCAATCTGAATTATTAATTTAAAATACATAAGATTAAGTTAATAATAATTTCTCTAATCATATAAACTAATCAACTTCTCTGGGATTATTTATTATATTTAATACTAAAATCTACCCTAATATAATTTGTTGTGATATGATTTAATAGGATAATGATAAAGTAGACCTGTCAATTTTCATAAACTATTTTAATTCTTGCCTCATATTTCATGTGAGATTAAATTTGGATATCATAATTAACTTACTAAATTGTTGCCAAAGATTATTCTCCTATGACTGACCTTAAAGATAGAAAAGCCCTAAGATGAGAGAGCAACCAGCTACAGACTAAAAAGCATTTATTTTCATTTTGGCAAATGATAGAAATTGGGTTTCAAGTAGAGACTATATTTCAGCATTTTCCAACCATTCTTTCTCAGATATCCAAGCATTAAAATAAAGGAATTAATAAAAATAAATGCCACCATCAAATCAAATTTCTGATTGTTTTCTTGGAGGAGATAAAGAAACCAGAATACAACCCACCTTTGGAGTGCTACCTACACATTTATTTTTCTCATCATGATTAATTTACAATCCAACAATTATGATTTAAAGGGTGAAGTCGGGTTTCAATCGCAAAATCTTATAAAGATCTAACAAAATCTTAATGAAACTATAGGATTTTGAACATTCGATCTATGATCTGATTAATGGATCCAATTTTGCATCTGGCAAGATAGAGGAAGAAGGGAACAATTAATGGGATAACTAAAGAATAGGAGAGTTCTAAATTGATGGATTCTCTATCGCTAGTTAGCACTCTCTAAATATATAGGAGAAGATTTGGAAACATCAATGTAAGATAAGTGAATTAAATATATCATTATCAATAAGATTGATGATAGATGGTTATTGTGAAGTAGGAAAAAACCATTGCATGTATTAGATTTCAATACAATCTTGATTGGCATGAGTCAAATGGAGAAGGCACACGAGAAGTATTAGAGAAGTTAATACGATAGCCATTGCTAATAAACTCCGATCGACTTAAGAGTCAACTCAATATTAATTACACATGACAAGTCGAAGCTAAAGTTCGAACTAAGGTTTTGAGTTTGAATGGATTGGACTCGACTCAGGTTGGGTTCGAACTAATCTACCAAGTTGACAATGTTAGCATTGATGATGGTATATTTGAAGTATCCTACTCCAACCTACTTAAAAAACGATGTGTGAACTCCAAAATATATATTGAATAAAGTTTATTATATTTTAAACAAGGATAAATACTATTCATATGTTTGAATATTCTTAAAAATATTCTTAGGTTATTTCTTTGTAAACATATGTATATGTCCTCGATTTATAATTTAATTTTAATAAATTCTTTAATCCTTACTTAATATATTTTTTTCTTCTTCTCCTTTTCCTTCTTATTGTAATTGTCGAATGTGACGTAAAATAATAAAATGAATAAATAATAAACTCGGATGAATTAAAGATCGAAGAGAAAAAGGTAAGAAATAATTTTTGATATTTGTTATGATGATTTAACATTTCTAGGATTATGTAAATTCTGTGATGATCTAATAGACATTGTTTTTTAGGTTAATTATATTAATCTAAAAAATATTATTTTTTAAGTCTTTGAAAATTATTAGTGTAGGTTACATAGGATAAACTGTGGGGAATAAAAAAATAATTATGAATGAACAAAAGGATTGTGAATAGTAAGAAATGACTAAAAATAGAATTTTTTTAAAAATAATTAATTTATCATATTATCACCAAATAAAGATAAAAAGTATTCATAAATATCATTAGAAAATTTGATATTATAAACAAAGATCTTCCCAAGAATAAAAGGATAAAATTCTCTTTCTCAATTTCGATTTTTTGTTCTTCATCTTTTCTCTATCTAGAAATGAATTCCAACTTGAACATCAAAGAAATTTTTTTTAAAAAAAATATATTTTGAAAATTATCATCATGATATAATTTGTCTCATTGTTCTTCATAGTGATCAAAATCTAATCTCACATGAAACTAAATGAAAATTATAGAGAAAATATATTTCCATCAGTATGCATCTCTTTCAAGTCAGATCCAAAAAAAAAAACCAAATTGGAGCTATAAAATCAACAAGTCTTGAGAGAGCCATAAACCATCTCCTTATCCGACACCACCTAAATATTGATGATGAATTGGTCCACTTACACAAAAGCCATGACAGTGACATCATGGATGATATCCTCTGTTGACTATGACATTTGATTCCACATAGCACGCCAATAAATTTTTTGGAGGAGTCACAGCGCTCTCTAATTAGTTTATAGATGAGAGATGAGAAAGAAAGAAAGGATTCAAGTGTTGCAATTTGATGTTTTCCATCATCTACTTTGTTGAGGTGGACAATCACTCATCTCTTCAAGGTTTCTTTTCACAGAACCACTTGAGGTGTGTGTGACCCCACCCTACCATATTGGATGATAAAGCTCTCATAGATTGTCTTTTTAGGATAATGGATATTTTTATCTCTTGGATTCTTGCCTATGTACCAAATTGGTTTACCAACCATGATTTCTTTTTTCTTTTTGTTGGAGCAAATCAATTAATCTATCATGCTTATATATATATATAATTCAAATTTTAATTTGGACTAAATAAATAAATATATATATTTTATGTATTTAAAACATTAATAAACTAATTTAAAATATGTTTAATAATGATTAACGCTCGCATGCACATAAGTACGTCTCTCAACGTAAGCCAATCATAGAGTCAACTCTTCCTATGCACACGATTCGGATCCAACGGCGGTGATCACCGGACAAAATTATGATCAAGCTGATCATGGGGCAATGTACGTGGCATGCGATCGCATGTGTGACACGTCCGTTGCGACCGCCTCTCGCTCGCTGCCCGTTTCTTAAAGCGTTTGAAGTGGAGATGGTGAGAGGAGGTCACGAGTTCATCACGCCTACCACCAAAACCCCCCAGCCCTGGTGATAGAGATAGCGGTCGAAGGGGCGAGGGGAAGCGGATCGATCCGAGCTCCAATCCGTTGGGGAGAGCAGCGCACGCCTAATTCCGTCGGCCGTCTATTTCCGCTACCGATCGGGTCGAGCGGCCCTCGTCGCGACACGATCGTAAGCGGCGGCTGGAGGGAAGTGCTTAATCGGGCTCGGGAGAGGAGGTTGATGCGAGAGCGGCCATGGATCGGGCAGCGCTGACGGTCGGGCCGGCGATGGATCTGCCGATAATGCACGACAGCGACCGGTACGAGCTGGTGAGAGATATCGGGTCGGGAAACTTCGGGATCGCCAGGCTGATGAGGGACAAGCAGACCAAAGAACTGGTCGCCGTCAAGTACATCGAGAGAGGCGAGAAGGTTGGCTCGCTGCTGATTGTGTGGTGTTTCTGTTTAGGTTTAACCTATATAGCTCCCATCTTTATTAGGTTTTCGGTTACAAAAAATTATATGTGAATATCCCCAAAGTTTTTGCATCTTTTATCATAAAAAGAAAAATCTATTTTTAGTCACTTGAAGTTGTAAAGTCCCAACCTTTGATATCTTTTTAGTGAATTTATTGGTTAATTAGATTACGTCTTCATGTGTATTCCGTAATTAGAACTTGGTAATTGGCACTAGCAAGGTTCGGGGATTTCCTATTTTAGTGAATTTTGTGTGTGAAGCTCTAGTGGGGATGGTTCTTCTTCTAAATTAGTCAATGATAGCGCCACGGCAACATGGTGATTGATCTTCCTTTTTGTATCTTGTTGGTTCTGGGATGAATATAGTATTTGCCCTCTTTTGTAGTATCTGCCTCGCAGCATATTCAGGATGAGGATTTTAAGCCTGCTCTTTTCCCTCATGCGATCATGTAATCTATTGGCAATTTCTCTTGTGCACAATAACATTTTAAAAGATAATATAATTTCATCATGGAGGTTTTTTCTGCATGAAATATTAAGGAGAAATCATGTTTTCTTATCATTAAGCAATTGATTGCTTTTTGGAATGTCTAAAATTCTTCTTTGAGTTTCTTGGAATGATCTACTGTTTGAATAAAACTTATTCCTGTGGTTAGCACAAATTTGTTCTTCAATTTGTTTTTCTGTTTCACGAGAAAGCAATAATGGAAGAGTCTTCCTTGATCCTGGCTAAATGTTTGGTTGTCTTGGAGCCTGCTAGGCCTTAGTCACATTTATAGTGCCATGCTTTTCCTTTGACCCCTATCTTTTTTCATGTTCTTCATCCTAGAACTTAAAATGCTTTCTTTTGGGGTATTCCATCCTCCAGAATTTTTCAAATTCAAGATATGATATGTTCTTAAAAATAAACATGCTATAACACTCTTTTATAGCTTGTTGGTTTCTATTTTTCTCAGTTTCATAAAGAGCCCAGTGGTCCCTTGTTCTGAAGGACTTATGAACCTAGTGAGGGTTTGTAATCTTTAATTGTTGACAACTGACTAATAGATAATGGAGATTAACAGTACTTTGTTATCGTCAGTATATGGCTATCTGTTTTGCTTTGGTATTATGGTCAAAGCATCATTCAAGACTGAACAACTTTTGTTAGGGGACCGTAGAAGTTCAGTTGCTGCACTAGCAACAAAATGATATTATGTTGTCACATGAGTTCCATGTATACAATTTGCAGTTTTAATTAATATCCAGAACCTATGATCTATGTTGGAAGAGGTTTTAATCATGTTTCTTTACTAATTGGCTCACCTTAACTGACCAAGTGAGTAAAACATGGTGGATCAGCTGGGGTCATTAACTGTTTACCAACATAACTAAGGACTTACTTTTTTAGTTGATTGTTTGCTAACTGTTTGAGGAGCTACATCTACGACCTCAGTAGAGTTGTCAGATTTAGAATGTCTGCAACATCTTGATTTTGATGCTGTCTGAGACGGTTTCTATTCTTTTTATACAGATAGATGAAAATGTTCAAAGAGAGATAATTAACCATAGATCATTGAGGCACCCAAATATCATCAGGTTCAGAGAGGTAAGTTCATGTCTGAATATATCGATTTACTTGCTTTTGTGAAGAAAAAATAGTTATTATTAACTCTCTTTGCTACAAATCTTTCTAGGTTATTTTAACTCCAACCCATCTGGCTATTGTTATGGAATATGCTTCTGGTGGTGAGCTTTTTGAGCGTATTTGCAGTGCAGGACGCTTCAATGAAGATGAGGTTCTAGTGTACCTTATCTTTTGCTATTTCATTGTATTTTATCTGATCTTAAATCAGTCTTAACTCTATGCTTTTTTCACTGAAGGCACGATTCTTCTTCCAGCAACTTATATCAGGTGTTAGCTACTGTCATTCAATGGTATGCTAAATAGAACTGTTCAAGAGTTTTCTATTATCTTTATCTCTTAGCTTATTTTGTTTGTGGATTTCTTTATTATCAAGCAAGTATGTCATCGTGATCTGAAGCTGGAAAACACTTTATTAGATGGAAGTGCTGCTCCTCGTCTGAAGATATGTGATTTTGGATATTCCAAGGTATAAATTAGTATTGAGTTTCGATTTTTCAAACAAAAGACAATTTATACATCTGTCTATTCTGGAGCTCTAGTTTCTCAAACAAGAGACAATTCATACACCCGGCGGCACTCCTTTGTTCTCTCTTATCTTGTAACTTATGACAATTAAATTGCTCACATGTTGCATTTTCAGTCGTCAGTTTTGCATTCACAACCAAAGTCGACCGTTGGAACGCCTGCGTATATTGCTCCTGAAGTTCTACTCAAGAAGGAATATGATGGCAAGGTAAATTTTCTTGCAGTATTCCTTGTCGTGACAGTTCGTTTGTTTCATACTGAGAGTAGCGGTATAAATATGGCCAAGCATTTAAGTTGATCATGCATAAAACCTAGTGATGCATTATACCAATATCCAGTACAAGAAAGCAGCCAATTTAATTAACTGTAGAAACAATAGAAGTTCACCATGAAACAATTGTGTATCATGTCATCTGGTCTTGTGTGTGTGTGCGTGTGTGTGTGTGTGCCACTATACTTTTATATCCTACGATTTCATGTGCACTTAGATGTCCTGAGATGATTTACCTAGCATGTGCAATGCAGATTCAACCCTAAAACAACTATTGAGATGGTTGGCTCTTGTTAGATCATCCCATTTAGTGCAAAAATATGACATGTTTCCCATCACTTGCTCTCTACCCACATTGGACTCAACTTTAAATTTTTCCACCAAAATTAGTTCATCTCTTGAAGTTCGTATGTACCTTGCTCTAACTCCCAAAGAGAACCTTAATAGGTACCCTTGCAAGAAAAAGAGTTGTACAGGCTGCCATGTGTTTTATATTCTTCATCCTTGAAAAAATGAACTGGACAAATGGTTGGATGGCTGCATAGGTGGGTCAGGGAAGTAAGCAAATGAGGTTTAACTGCCAGTTAAGCATGGATGGTACTGCTTGAGCAGTCATGAAAGCACAGATTTGGTGGAATAGATAGTGTAATTACATACATGCAAGGAGAGAGATTTTCATGTATACATATCCCATAACTTCGTGTTCAGCTCGATGCTTTCAAGAGTCATTTACTGTCAAGATGATATTTTATGAGTTGAAAAACCCTTTATATAGTGGCAAAAAAATGCAAGTCTTGCACTTATATTTAAGCAAAATATTTATCTGAAAGAAAAAAATATTCATCTCAAATCTATGTATAGAGGTGACCATAGTTCCAGTGACGAAACTATAACATTTTTTATTAACTGTGTCTTGTGCTTCCTAATCTATGATGGTCATAAAGATATTTATGCAGTGTTTTTCTCTATGGTTTTGCTTTGTTCTACCTGCATCCTATATTGTAGAGTTGGTAATAACGAATGCAGTATTGCTTTATTACATAATTTCTTGACTACTAGTCTTTGGTGTCGCGGGGTAATTGCATGCCTTCTACATAAAATTTGTAACAAATACCTATAATCATATAACCTATTCACTTTATCTATTATCATCATTTATATAATTATTTTTGTATTGTTCTTCCTAACTTTTGTAAGACTTTTGTAGATTGCTGATGTATGGTCTTGTGGAGTTACTTTATATGTAATGCTAGTAGGCGCATATCCTTTTGAGGATCCAGAGGAGCCTAAAAATTTCCGAAAAACAATACAGGTAGTGGTTATTAGCACGTTATTGTATGAACATTGCATTATGTTATCTGATTTAATTACTTCCAGTTGCAGCATATATTGAGTGTTCAGTATTCAGTTGCAGACTGTGTTCGCATATCTCTGACTTAATTACTTCCTGTTGCAGCGTATATTGAGTGTTCAGTACTCGGTTCCAGACTGTGTTCACATATCTCTGGAATGTCAACACCTTATCTCAAGAATTTTTGTTGCCAATCCTGCCATGGTATGCACTTAATGACTGAATTATTTTATAAGGACAGATCACAATTTAATGAGAAAGCAGTTTTTTGTTGCATTTTGAGGATAAATACAGGCGGTGACATCTTAGTGCTTTTTTTTCCATTAGTTGAACAACTTGTAATTTAGAATAAACAAACCTTATTATGATGTTAGAGGTTATATGCCTCTATGTAAGAGGGATTATTGATGTTGTCTCAAATGATCAGTACATGTAGTTGGGACCAATGATACAAGGAATCGAAGAATTAACAACCTTTGTAGGTAAGGTAAGAGGAAATCTATTCGTTGTGCAGTTTTCAGGAAGTGTGGGAATTGGTTTTTCCCTTCTTTTTCTTTTCTGCATGTCCCTGAAACATGAATAGATCTTTCCAATGTTGGTCATTATTTTCTTCAAAGCAATATTATCGTTACTGTGGTGCTGCATTTATCAACTTATGACTCTTAAACAAAATTACTGCGAGCAAGAACTAATTTTCTGAGAACCATTTTTTTCTTGTTGAGGAGCATCGTATTTTGATGGTTGGTTCACTGTTCATAGTTATATTCACCGAATGTGTTAATCTGCAGAGGATAACAATTCCTGAGATACGCAACCATGAGTGGTTCTTGAAGAATCTTCCTGCTGACCTAGTGGATGACAAGACGATAACTAATGAGTACGAGGAGCCTGACCAACCAATGCAAAAGATCGAGGATATAATGCACATCTTAGAGGAGGCCACCATACCTGCAGCCGGTGCTCGTGGACTCAATCAGCACCTGATGGGTAGCCTCGATATCGATGACTACGACGACGACGACGATATGGAGGACCTGGACTCAGATCTTGATCTTGATATTGACAGTAGTGGGGAGATGGTTTATGCTATGTAAATTTGTGATGGAATAAAGACACCAAGCCAGAGTCTCGGGCTAAGTTAGGTAGCAAGATGTTTGATATGATTGTAAAACGGGTACCAAATCCCAGTTATTGTCTTCCCTTGATGCTAGAAGGGTCGTGTATTAAAGTTCATACAACATTGGTGATGTTTGCATAAAAACATGGTTGTTTATTGTCTATTAATGCGGTCGTTTGCTGCTGCTTCGGTGAATTCAACCACTTCGTAATTTGCAGAACAAGGTAAGGTGATCAGAAGCTATTTCTCTTTGGCTCAAAAAGTGCATTTTCACATTACACAAGACACATCTCAGAGCAAAAGAAAAGGATTGTAGTATCTCTCCGCCCTTCTGCTTGTGATTTCTTCTAATTTAATTAGATTCAACAACGCAAGATGGATCTGTGGCTCATATCTGTGAAGTTTTCAGTTCATCATCTTTCAGAATCTACCATTGCAAACTTCACCCTTTCAGAGTGCTGTTGGGGCACAAAGTTCCATCATGAGAGCTAGTCTGTGTTTTCCATCTTTGTTGGTGTTACACAATGATGGTGGAGTCTCCTCCATGCAAATAATTCAAGAGATCAATCTTAACCTTTTCTAATGAGTCAACACAAACCACCTCCCTACAGTCAGGAAGTTTGTACCCCTATACAATCTCGACAAGAAAAATACTCACAAAGGTGCTTGCCATTGTTGGTTCAAAGAAAGTTGGGAAATTCATGATACCAGACAAAATTTGAACACTATTCAATGGCAAAAGGATCCATATCAGCTGGCCTTTAGAAAGTAAACTATTGCAGGTTGCTACAGACAGTGAAAATGAGCACAATGTTATGTTACATGAATGCAGTGGAATTGTTTGGAGGATAGCAGCTGACAAGTAATAATAAGGGCAGCAACCAGCATCAAGTTCAGTTGTGCACACTGCATATAACTGTAACACCAGTTGAAGAAAGCATGCGCCACTTAAACCAGCAAAGCATAATTTCCCCAGCAGCTGTTCATCAGAAGCAAAAGTCACACTTATTCTTGCATCGACACAAGCAAAGAGACCATTTAAAGTTTCTCCAAATCTTTCGGTTAATGCATGAGCAGGTTCTCATACAACCCCCATCAAGAATCCTTCGTTTACCAACCATGCAGCGATCCTAATTCCTTCAGGTACCTGCAGACATTATAACATGTTTTAAGTGACCAATTCTATCAGGATGTAAATATAGTTTTGTGCAAGAGTTAAAACTTAATCCTTAGACCAAAGGCATGGATGCAACCCACAAAGTCAGAATTTAAATCTTCTTCACTCAAGGGGCAAACTCCTGTAGGAGATAATGTTTGCTAATTTCTGTCAACTATCGTATAAAACTACTGGTCAAAGATGAACTACTGTCGGTACATTTAGATAGATTGGTCTAGAATTTCCTCCATAGGAACATTCATGACAAACATAGATAGAGAGTCATAAAAATTTGAGTCCTCTGATTTCTGAAAAAACTTTTGTTGTTTGACTATAACGATGTTTGTCTAACTGTCAAAACACAGTGTTAATTATTTGATTGATACAGATCAAGATTTTCTAAGCAATTAGTCATCATTTCTTCCTTCCTACCACTCATCTAGTTCTAGCCTCTTCCCCGCATCTCATCTTTGCACTATCATTGCCATATTCTCCTACTATATTCTCTAAATTGGAGAAACTTGTGTACATATTTGCTTCTTTGTTTCTCAAAATTGTAGCATTATACATGAATTTTTTTGGTCTATGGATCTTCTGTCCAACGTTCACAAAAGTGTACAAACTTTTCGGCTTACATTAGGCAATAGTATAAAAGAACTGGTTAGTAGATTTGCATCCAATATTTCTGTGAAACAGCCAAGACCGAAGTTTCAATGAACGAAAGATCAGCATATATCCCTAACGAAGTATTTAGAAAACGATGGTTATGAGCAACTAATCCAGAAAGGTATGGCATAGTGATGCAACATGTTCATTTGGGAGATTTCATTTCAAAAGCCGTCAGAGGGATATAAAGAGAAACTAGTAAAATTAATTCCAGTATAAGTGGATAAATCATAAAAGATGTCTATTATGTAATCAAACCATAACTAACTAATACAATGCATGAGAGAAGAATTAAGAAACCATCAAGTCAACATTTCACATTCAAAATGGAGTAAGAATACTTATATCCAAATGGCAGTATTTGTTTTCTTCAAGTTATTTAATGACCAAATGGCAGTACTATTACTTAAAAGTTATTAGATGATCATCCAAGTTTTCTAAAATAGCTCTCCTGATCATCTACTGTGGGAAGATCAATTGGGAAAAGAGGAGACCTACATCGGCTTACACCGCGATTCCCACTGAACGACGCCATCTCTTCTGCATCAACCATCTTTTCCATTTTTCCCTATCAAATCTCAATTCCAATTTCCTCTTATCAACCAAAACTCAAAAGAGAGAAAACAAAAGAACGCAGAATAGAGAATCAAGAAAAATAGCTAAAACCCTAGTAATTAAACCAGAGATCTCATCATGCAATGATCATTATTGAGCCAAGAAAAAAGTTCCATCTTTTCACAAGAACTTGGCATACTTGACAGCGAGAGGACTAACTAGCGATCTTGACAAGTGCGACGGAAGGTACCCTGAGAGAGCTCACAGCACGCCCTCGCGCTGACCGACAGGTGGGAGGTGAGACGAGGGGCCGCCACCACGCTGTAAAGCGGAAGGAAGGACTGCGCGCACCCTAATTCTCCCAGAGATCTATGGAGAAATGAACGAACCACCTGGATCAAAAAAGAACCGGAAAAAGCGAAGACCTTTTGGCTAAAAGTTGTTACCGGGGAGGGGAGAGGGGGAGGCGGCGGCGCTGGAGGCGGGGGCCGGAGACGGGCCGACAGGGGAGTCGGCGAACCGCATGCGGCGATCGGGGGGAATAGGACCGCGCGGCAGCGAGCAGCGATCCAGAGATCGATCCGCGCCACGCCATTTGGAGATAGAAGAACAGTAGCTGCGTCGAACGTTTAGGGTTTTCGAAAGGAGCGAGACGACCGGTGATCCAATCCAGGGTGCTTTAAGATTGCGGACGATATGATCCGACACGGGAAATATGAGCTTTGGACGATCCGGATCTGACTAGAGAGGCCTTATATTAATTTAATGGGCCTCACCCGGAGTATGTGGCCGATCCATGGGCCTCATGGGTGAATCTTCGACGACTATGGCTCATTCATCGACAACACTCGAGGGTAAAATGATGGAACGATCAACGGCCAACAACATCATTCACGGAGCTCGAGATTCCAACGCGCACGAATCATAAAGCAACAACATCGTTTTCATCCTGCGTGAACGTCCTCCGTCAATCGGATTATTATGTGTCGTGGTTCGTCCTCTACACCTTGGAAAACGCATCTCGTTCCAATATCACTGTCTTTTCTGTCATCTCTCTTTGGAGGCCTTCAACACCACCGCATATATATTTCCATTTCCTGCAGGAGAAGCTTCGGATCGTCGCCATCTCCTTATATTACGATGCAGACAAAGATTCCCGCACAGTATCTTCTGCCACAATCCCCTATAAGTAATGCGTTTCACCAGTAGAGGTTGATGGACACAAGACGTGACAACAAATAATCGATTGATTGTTACTTATAATTCTTTCAATCACAGATGCTCCCCAAGTAAAAAAGGAACACAGAGATCACAATCTACGAGAGAAAAATCTTGAAATGCAAGCTCTCTTGCGGTTTCACAACGAAGTGCAGGACTCGGTTCATATCCATCCATGCCATATGGGTTGCCATACCTGTGGAAGGTGCAGCGACACCAACTCCATCCAAAGGCGACATCACAGCCACAAGAACAATATGCTCCTACAAATCGATTAATAATACTGCTTCAACCTTCGAGGCGACAGATTGGCATGAACATGAACGCACGTTCCTTTGTTTCTAACCTTCAGCAAAGATGAGTATCTTTACAGTGTATTCCTTTCATCTCTAGGGTGTATGACTTCTACGTAACATGTGGCTTTTGGGGGCTAAGTCGAGACGGGAAAATGGTGTGTGGCTCTCGTTCCTCGAAGAGAAAGGAAAAGGGTAGGGGAGGGTGGAGTAAGAAAGGAGGCAAGCTTTTGAGCTCAATTATTGAGTGCTTCTGAGCTCGACGGACACGAGACTCGGTGGTCCTGTTGGAGTACTGAACTGAGAGAAAAAGGAGTGAGACTCAGAGAAGACAAGATCATTCCATTAGCTTGCTCTTGAGGAATCACAGGGATTGACTCTTTAAAGTATTAGAGGAGAGAGAACCACAGCCTGTGAATGTTGTAGAGAACAAGCTTCCATTTGTTTCTCACCCAAATAAACTATGTTTTACTTTGTGATTCTTTGGGACCAGACTTACCAGGAGATAAAAGTTCAACGAGTGCAATATATGCTGGCATTGAACTCCAGTTCTGGTCACAGCTCTGCTGTTTGATGGCAGGTGTAGTGCTTCGATGGAGCTGTCAAAAGCTTCCATTGCATGGCAGGTGTAGTGCTTCTCCAAAGCATTCTTCAATGCGATTCAGGTCAAAAGCTCGATCTACGCCCCGTTCTAATCGGATCCAATCCAATAATTGCACTGTCTAAATCAAGGAGAGAGATGGGAAAGCCTGTCATGATCAAAATTATGCAGGGATTAGGGTTTCCCTGTGTCACGTGACATGGGCACGTGGGAGCAGCGTGGATCGCTGAGTGGGCGCCACGTGGTTCTCGAGGGGCTCGAGAATACATCAATGGACAGGAGGAGGGAATACCGGAGAAGGGGAAGACGGGGAAGGGACGACGACAAATGCTAGCCGTCGAGTGGTCGAACTTAGGGCCCAGATCGGCCCAGCTCCATGCACGTGGAGGCGAGGCTCCGGTGTCGCCGGGCATCCCAACCCGGCGTCGGCCGTGGCGAGCGACCTCCTCCTCTTCCCCTAATCCCACACGTACATGTGTCCAGCACAGGAATTGCATGCATTCAACGCGTGCGTGGGGGAAAGCTCCACTGCAGTATATATATTAGTAATGAGTACATCTAGCTCAGGATGATGCTATATGCCACAGGAATTTGCTGAACATGAAGAACTTGGAAGTCCTAATGTACAGAGTTGTTTATGCACTGCCAACGTCTGACGTGCCTGGTGGTGGTGTCTTCTTTGATTTACTTGTGTATATTTACTGTTCACCTTGATGGCAATCTTCCAATCGTTCCACCAGATTCCAACTCAGGAACCGCACCATCGGAGACATAGTGGGCAAATTAGGTCACTATCTGTTGATGTCAAATGAACAGTTCTCCTGTTCTTCTCATATTCCAGGACATCTCTCTCTCTCTCTCCCTCCCTCTCTCTTTCTTTATCCATCTCCATTTATACCTACAGCCATTCTTCCCTTCGTTTTCATGGAAGAGGAAAGAGATATTGCATTCTCTCTCTAGGCAACACACCTCTCTCTTTCTTCCTCTGGGTCAGTATCTTTCTTTTCGTGCCTAGCAATCTGCGAATCCAGCAATTATGGCTGCACCTCTTCCGCGATGCTGCAGCATTTATTATTTGCCATTCTCCTATCTCCAGGCCTGCCTTCTCGCTGTCTTGTTCTCTCTCTCTAGTTTCTTTGTTATATAGTCTTCGAACATTGTACCCCTGGAAATCATAACCCACTCATGACCTAATAATCACGGAAAAAAGCTTCTATTTATCCCAGAACTCCCACTCGATTTCCTTCTCATCCCTCACTCTACTCCACCACCTCTGGCTCTCTTTCCAGCCCTTCTTTCTTCCAAGAAGCTGCTCTTCATTCAGGAGCTAATTCTCAGCAGGGAAACTCTTTACATATTGCTGATCCCGATCTTCCACCTTCTGCCTCATCGAGCTCAAATGTCAACCATCTATCCTGATCTCTCACTCCACATCAGTCCACCATCGGTCTCCGTCGACGGAGCTTCGATGATGGGGGCTTTTGGGGGGGAAGCAGGTACGATCTCCGGTAGCAGCGAGGGCGACATGGGACACGATCAAGCCTTCTTGCAGAATGACCACGGCGGGGAGTTAAACCATGCTGAACCGAGGTTGAGCCTAGGGCTCCAGTCACCAGGGTCAAGTCTCAGCAATCACCATGAGAAGCTTCATCGTCCTCAGATCTGTGGATTTAAGCGGAGTTCGAGATCGGCCCATGGAGGGAAGAGGAGCGTTAGGGCTCCGAGAATGAGGTGGACGTCCACCTTACACGCACATTTCGTTCATGCGGTGAAGCTCCTCGGCGGCCACGAGAGTGAGCATCCCAACTCCAGCTTTCACTATAGTAGACATTGTTCTTGTCATGCTCAAGAGTCATAACATCATCCTGCTCGAGTCATTTTGGCACGCAGGAGCTACGCCAAAATCAGTGTTGGAGCTGATGAACGTCAAGGATCTCACACTTGCTCATGTAAAGAGCCATCTGCAGGTACAGAACTAACCACAGAAAATAGCTGCTTGTCGATCTAATATTCCCTAAATTTCCTGCACAACTCCTGGTAATTCTAGTAGGATTAGGGTTTTGTGTTGGGTTCACGACATGTATCCAAGTGCAAAGGACAAACTGGCATCTATTGAAGTAATTAATCTTAGCATGGTGACCTTTTTGATCCTTCCTTTGGTTGCATTACATTAATAGTCTTCATGTGCATGTCGATGCAGATGTACAGAACAGTGAAGAGCACTGACAGAGGAGAGGCAGGTACATGGATATTCCTTCTCCAACGCAGAAAGCCTCCTCCACCAAAATGTCTTTGGTGTTTGTTCCATAAGGGACGCCGATACCATCACCCGGCCATAGCTTGGCCTTTTCTTGCTTGATTTATTAGTCTGCTGTACCGAGAAGCACATCCATTTGGATCTCAGTGGTGGGTGAAATGGTTTGCAGGTCAAGGTCAGGCAGATATGGGCATTAGCCAGAGGACAGGGATGGAGGAAGTGGAGGGAGGACTGCCATGTGATAAAGCTGGGAGTGAGATCACTTCTTCTTATCATTCCCTCGGCACACCAACCCCACCAACCACACAGGTCAAATCTCCTAGGTCAGTCTAATCCTTCCAGATGCTCCTTACTGCATCAGTCTATTCACCTTCCCATTGAATGCCCATGCATGTGGTGGATACCATTTTGCCAGATTGAAATGGTGAATTGATGCTGCTTGAAACAAGTAAGAGATGAACTGGGGGTGTCATCTTGTTCTGTAGGTCACTTAATAATGATTTGTCTCTGTAGTTATTAGTTGATAGATAGCTGTGGTCAAACCAAGTAGTCTTGATCCAGCTGTCCCTGTATTCTTTTACTGAGGTTGTGGTGATTTAAAGACAAAGGAACAGAAGGGTTTCATGTGTTTGACCACTGGATTTGTGCCTACTGTTCTTGTCTTGCACACATGGAGGTTGCTTCCAGGTATTTACTAGGTGTAATGGCATTGTTTAATTGTATAAGACATTGTTCTTATAACCAGATCCAGAAAATGTTTGAATTTGAATGAATCAAGGGAAACCACTGGTTGATGAAAGCATCACAAGATCATGTGCTGTTGCCTAATCTCATCTTCTTGCCAACATAGTTATATGACCCAGTCCATGAGGAAGGAAAAGTTACTCAAGGACTTTTGTCAGAAAATCCCTAAACAAGTAGCTTTTGTCAGACAAAAAATGAAAAGGAAAAATGACTGCAGTAAGCAAAAAAGTGTATGATGCAACATAAAATCCTTTACATTTAGGATATCTTGTCCCATGTAGGAACTCCAGGAAGAGGAAGAGAAGGTTTCCAAGAATTGCTACAGAAGGGATAGAAAAGGTTTTGCACATTGTGTCACACATCTGGTAATCCTTTCTAATTAGTCACCACTTACACTTGGGCCTAACATTGCCAAGGAAGTCAACAAGTATTCAGCCTAGTTTTCTATCACTTGCTTATTATACTTGAGGTTTTATTCTTTTAGGCAGGACAACTTCATTTGGATAATTCTTGGAAGTTTTTGGACACACACATATCCTCATTTTTCATGACATTATTGTTCTATCTTGCCAATTCTGTTTGAAAAGATACTAAAAACTTAATAGAATGTTAGGATATATCTGATCCTTCAGAAGTATATATTTTGATTGCTATGTCTCACTTATTTCTTATTTATGAGGTCCTTAGGATGCCAGATTTCCCCTGCCCCATTTGGATTGAAGGTTCATGACTGTAGGCTACAAACAATGACAAAAGACAACCAAATCAGTTTGTAACTTTGTGAAAGGGTGATGTAGCTGGAACAGTGAGAACTGTGTAACACTGTTGCTGCTGAAACTGGATCTATATCTGTCCATAGCAACGAACATATATATCACATCTAATGTTGACACACCATATCATTTTGTTGCCCAATAAATTTTTGATTTCATTGTCCATCTTCTGTGCAGAGAGATATATCCATCTGCAGAGAGGCATGCTTGGAACCCATCAATCAAACAAAATGGAATGGCATATCCCTTCTTCAGAAGTGATGATTTGCTAAACAATGACTACCAGGTATGCAGACAACACTTACGGTTCCCTTGTGCTGAAATTGATGACACAGGAGAATAATTCAAGTTTCAAGGAAGACAGTAAAATTTCTAAGTAGGAGCTGGATCTGATACTTATTTTACCAAGAGTTGCAGCACTCCTACAAATTTTCAGCTGATATAAAACCTTGAATTTGTAGTTTCATTGGATAGTATGAGAAGAAAGTATAAGGGTGAATTTAGATTGATGAAGCCATTGAATAGGACATGGATAATTATTGTGCCTGTCACTGCTTGCATCCTACATTTTAGTGGAATATCCTTGATCATCTTGATATATTTCTGTTTTTTGCTTTCTTCTTCCATCTCTTATAAGCATTTAACTGTATATATACACACACATACACTGAAAATGTTCAGTATATCTTACTGTTGTTAGAGGAGAAACTCAAGATATAATGTACTTGAACTTGGTGGCATAGCTGGTTTCCTGAAGAAAGGTAGAGATTTCTATACATCATATTCTTCAGCACTAATTATGTGCCTATATTCATTCAAAACAAGCAATTTCAGAATATATGGACAAATACACTATTTTTAAACACTTAAAGGATATCTAAAAGTGCTTTTTCTCTATTTTTGAAGAGTAAACAGAAAACAAGAATGTCTGCAAAAGAACAGACGCCCAAAGTGTTATAGGATGAAATCTGATCATGTTTCACCACATATCTATCTATCACTGATGCACCATTCATATTCTTTCTTTGATCCAACAAAAAAGATCTGACCTTTCTTCACCTGTGAGCAGGCACTGGTGGAAGATGATCAACCACAAGCACTTACCCAGTCACAGGAACAAGGGCTAAACCTGGTGCCAAATTCCATTGGTGCTGCACATACCAAGATGCCTGACCTTGAAATCTCCTTAGGCAGCCATGACGCTTCTAAAATGCTTGTGAATTATATAGTTTGATCATTTAAAGAAATCTGGAAGAAAAAGGAGAAAGAGATCCTGATGGTACTGAGATAACTTGTTTTGGTGGTGTTCAAGTTTTGCTTGGAAGATGAACAACTCTCGCTGTCGAGAATCTGCAGGAGAGCCAAACACAACCGGTGAGTTATGTGCCTGTAAAGTCTGGTCTCTGGATAATTTAGGGTGAGACTGTGTAGATCATTCTGACAAGACTCTGAAACATTTCACATCAAGTAGAAGAAATGTTCCTAAGATATTAAGAAAAAGATCTTTCCCGTTCAACTTCCAATCCAGCATTTATTTGATTAGTCCGCGGGCTTTAAGAACCATGGGAAAGGGAAAGGCAAGTTCTTGATTCAGTGGACAATTACCATGGGTATGTCATGGCTGCTGCTGCTGCCTCCTCACATCATGCTTGCAGTCAAAGCTCAGCAGCAGCAGCAGCAGCAGCAGAAGTCAATTCCTTCCAGCTTCATGTCAATAATGAAGTATAAGGAAAAGAAAATTGTAGGGGAATGAAAAGAAGGGAACATCCCATTAAGAGGCTTCTGCAGTCTCATTCAAGAAGTCCTCATCTTGTTATTTCTAGCAGAACAGGTAGTGACTTCGCCATGTGGAGCTTGATGGAGATATGTAGTGGGGAGCTCGACAAGCTGCGGGACAAACGCCACGACATCTCTTCTCCTGGGAGTTCAGGCCTGAGTGTGGAGAAGGGCGTAGTGACGAGAAAGGGAGAGAGGCTTCTCTCCTTAGCTTCCCAGTTCTAAGCCATGCCACGAAGAGCAAATTGTTGCAGCAATCATAAGATTGCTCTGTCTTTGAAACCACTCTGCCAATTCTTGTAGACGGCTCCAGCATTTAGAACAAGCATTTGAGACATGTATCAGCTTCAAAATATTCGGTATATATAATCTTCCATGATCTAACAACATCAGCTTGTAATCTTACACCTAAAAAGATTATGCTCGTGATGGAATACTTGCCTCCTATTGAACGCATTCTTTCCGCATGTAAAACATATAGAATTTACATCCAAAATGAGGAAGAGGAGATCAATTAGCAATACGTTGGTCTAATAGGGGAAATATTTCTACCAATAAAGGCTCGACATATGGTGGATAGTCGGTGTGCAAGATAACAGATAAATCCTATGAGAATATTTCCCAGGCTAAACCCACTATAAAATGACCACTAGGCCACAACAATCTTGGTAAGTAACTATTAACTATAATTATTTTACCTTTATTGGCTACTGAATTAAGCCTAAGAGAAATCATATTTAGAATATGATCCAACCTCGATCTTTATGTATATCGACTACAAAGCATATACCCGAGAAATTACATTGAGAATCTAATCCAACCTCAATCTTTATGTATATCGGCTATAAAGCATATACCCGAGTATACCTCAACCCCCAAGTGAGCATTGGAGCTATCCTATTGACCACATCAGACTTCTTGCGCATATGAACCCAAACTGAGTTGAGCTAATTCATACATTGCCTATATCATCTCTATCATTTTAATACCAGAAAGAGGTCCCATGTCACAAGAACATTATCTTGCTCAATTGCTCAAAGAGCACAACACTCCACCCCCAACTCATGGCACAATTGACATGGCCCGAAGCATAATCGACATGGCTTGAAGTGTGGCTGACATAGCCCGAGGCATGGTCGAAATGGCCCGAAGTGCTCCCAACGATGATAATGCAACTAACACAACCCAACCACTCTCTAAATGATGATAATGCAACTAACATGACCTAAAGCATGAACAAAATTACTCAATTGATCTTTACAACAATGGCATGATCTAGACAGGTTGAAGCTCTCCTTATGACGATAGTGTAACCTAAATCGTCCAAAGTGTTTTGTATAATAACAATGTGACTGACATAGCCCGAAGTACTCTATATGAAGATAACATAGTAGACACGACTTGACATACTCTCTATAATAACAATATAGTTAATATGGCCCAAAACACTTTCTACAATAATAACACAACCGACACGAATCAAAGTGTTCTCTACGATGACAATGCGGTCAACAAAGCCTGAAGCAGTTTTTATGATGTCAGCATGATCAACATGACTCTAGGTGCTATCTACGATGTCAACATGACCAGCATTACTTGAAACACTCTCTATGATGTCAGTGCAGCTAGCACAACCTGAAGCACTCTCTACAATGATAGCACGATCGATATGACTCGAAGTACTTTATATGACGTCGGTGTGGTTGACATGTCTTGAAGTGCTTCTTTCAATGACAATATAATTAAAATAGCTTGAAGTGCTTCCTTCGATGATAGCACAACTGAAATGATCTAAAGCATCATTCGACGTACCCTTCGTAGACATAAGAGTCTTTGTGCGATGTATCTTCTATAGACAAAAAATATCCTAATGGTTGATACATCTTTCATAGACAAGTATCTTTAGTGCACAATACATCCTTTATAGGTGAGAGCACCTAAGGCATTCAACACATCCATAGGCAAAAAGCACCTTGTGGCCTATACATTCTTTTCCAAACACAAGCATCTTTAACATAAAGCCCACTTATCTGATATGGGCAGGTCAGCCAAGTGCTCGATGTAGGTAGCTCGACTAATGCTAGATATGGGTAAATCAATCGATGTTCGATGTAGGCTGATCAACCAAGAACCCAAGGTGGTTAGGTTAGCCAACACTTAAGGTGGCCAGGTTGGCTAGCACCCAACGTGACCAGGTTAGGCAATGCCCGAGGATGCCATGTTGGTTAGCGCGTGAGATGGCCTAGTCATCTAGCACTTGATGTTGTCAAGTAGGCCTACGCTTGATGTAGCCATGTCGGCCAATGCATAAGATAGCTAGATTGGCTAATGCTTAAGGTGACTAGGTTAGCTAAGCGCTCGAGATGACCAGGTCAGCCAAGTGTCTAATATGATCAAGTTGACCAACACTTAAGATGCACATTAGCTAGACCACACGTGGGCAAATTGACCCAATGCTCAGTGCGGGTAGGTTTGTTGAAGCAGTTAGGGTGACACCTCCCTAAGCCAAGTACCGAATGTTGCTTAACCCATTGATAACCCACTTTGAGCAAACACATGGTTGCACTTTTGGATCCCGTTGAGAGAGCTTTTAAAGTATACCATTGAGAGAGACAAATGATAACCATCGTAAAAAGCCTACTAAGCCACAGCAACCTAGGTCACTAGTGGAGCACGCACCCGAGTCCACCTCAGCACTTGAGCAAATGTTTAAGCCATCCCATTGGTCACATCAAACAAATGATAACCCATTATAAAAGGTCCACCTCAAGAAATATTCAAGCCATCTCATTGGCCACTAGACCATAACAATCTAGGTCAATCGTGGAGCATGTACCCAAGTCCATCTCAACCCCTAAGTGAACGTTCAAGTCACCCCATTGATCATATTAGACTTCTTGTACATACGAATTTGTATCAGAGTTGAGTTGATCAAGACATCATCAATATCATTCTTATTAATGTATGAAATGTTTAATATATTAAAATGATTATGATCCCGATGGAATATTTGCCTACTATTAAATATTTATTTTTGCCTATAAAAATCTAGAATTTACATCTAAAATGAGGAAGTGGAGATCGGTTAACAATAAGTAGGTCAGAGAGGGGCAATATTTACATCCAATGCATGAGGGTGGCTAGATCGACCAATGCTCAAGGTGGCTAGATCGACCAATGCTCAAGGTGGCCAAGTTGACCAAGCGCCCGACATGACCAAGTCAGTAAAGCACCCAATACGACCGAGTCGACCAACACCTGAGGTATAGATTGGCTAAACCAGTCATGGGTAGATTGATTAGATTTTTGATATGGATAGGTCGACTGAAGCAATCAGGATGATGACTCCCTAAACACAACATCCCAAGCTAAGTGTTGGAGGTCATCTGACCCGCCGATGACTAATGTTTCGAGCCAAGCCAAGGCTGCACTTCTAGATCCCTTCAAAAGCTTTCAAAATATATTCTTAGAATGGGGGAGATAACCCGCCATAAAAGGAAGGCCCACTAGGCCATGATAATATATGCCAATTGTAGAGCATGCACCCGGATTCACGTCAACTCTCGAGCAATCACCCCATCGATGATATCGGACTTCTTGCACATTACATAGCCTAAACCGAGTTGAGCTAATCGAGGCATCACTTCTCATTCTTATCAACGGAAATGTTTAATCTGCTATTACTCAACGATCTCTCTCTCTCTCTCTCTCTCTCTCTCTCTGCAAAGCAGGAACATCGCATCCACTGCTAAATCTCTCCTAAAGCAACATAGCTGCAGATGATAAAGATCCATTTCTGAACGAGCCACAAGTTAATGTTGCTGAAATCTCAATCAAAGAGGGGGAAGGATGGAAACAGACCGCCATCAAGGAACTGTGGGCATCAATCGCCGTCTCTTAACGGAGGCGGCGGGCAAGCATGACGCTTCGGCCGCGCCCTCGGATTCGGGCGACAACCCCCACCAGGTTCCCATTGGTTTGGCAGCGCAGGAGAGTAGGTAGCTGCTGGTTTTGCTTCCTCCTCGTCTACTCTGTTTGTGGCCGGACGGACACGCGGCAAGTCCGTCACTTGGTCTTGGAACGAAGCAGACACTGAGACGAACACGTGGACGGATTTGGTTGGCTCCGCTGCTAAGTTATCAGGCTGCGCGCTTTGACCAACCCAAATTGGTCAAAGAGATGGACTCATCTAAAATCTCATGTCAACCACAGCTAATTGAAGTTAACATCAGATAATTCCAATTTAAATATATATAAATATATAATATTTAAAATGTCTCTAAATGACTAACTAATAGAGAATAACTACAGTGAACATATATGTTTATATTTTACAAGAATTTATATTTGTCCAAATAAATTTAGTCGTAAAAATACGGAAATTACTTATTCTGCAGGCGCATATATCTGCATGCAACTTTCCGTAGGTCTTATGAAATTTTGCGTCTAGCTATTAATAGTTTAGTCCTGCCGGCTGTAAAGTTCGTGTTCGACGGATCTTTGATGAAGACTTGTAGAATCTGAATGTGAATGTGATCGAATGCATATGGGAAAGTGGGGAATCGCATCCTACGCTGCACGAATCTCAAAGCATTACTCGGCCACTGTTGGGAAGTAATAGATCCATCTGATCTGACTAACCTCTTAATCACATTCAATTCGGAGGTTAATTATAAATTATCTTTTATAATCAGTTACTTTTAATATTTTAATCTTTCCACCTTCCAAATTTACATTAAGATGATCCCTATAAATATTAAAAAATAATTTTATAAAATAAAAAATAAAAAATAGATGAATTTTATTGCAACAATAATCTATAATTAGCTCTTACTATTTTTTGACCCTATCGAAATTAACTAATTATTATTTTTACTTGAATTTATTTTAAAATTTAATTAAAGAGTATCTAAATCTGATTTAAAAGTATATTCAATCCACGTTCAACATTTCAAGTTCTGTATCTATCTTTTCGTTTAAATTTATATTTAAATCCATAATTCATAAAAAAAAAGAGCTTATTTACACCAACCAACACATAGTTAGTTCATCTAAGAGCAATTGTATTCATTCATGTGAGATCGTTTACTGCTTGTGAGGTCGTTTTCGAAATTTAGTTCATCTAATAGCAATTTTGGGTGGATGCATGTGGGATCGTTTTCCAAAATCCATAAAACAATTGAAGGTAAACCGATGAAGAGAAGAAATAGAGACGAGAAGAAGAAACCATGTCCTCCCGAACCTGGTTTTGCCCCACCCCAGCTCTACATGAACCCCACACTCTCCCATTCCTCCTCTCAGCCTCATCGATATCTCCACCTCGCTGTCGCTGAAGCTTCAAGCAGCGTTTAGCCATGGCTTTCGTCGCCAAGAAGCCTCCCTCCTCCTCCTCCAGCGACGAGAACCAGACCATGGAGGTGGCCCGAAGCCCCGTCAGCAACTCCCTCTACCTCAAGGGGCCGGACGCAGCAGGCGGCGCGGAGCGGAGGTCCCTCGACAAGGACGTCGTGCTCAGCAGGATCCGCCACCGGAAGCGCGTCAACCAGCTGGTGACCGTTCTCCAGTCCCACCTCCGTTCGCAACCGGCCATGGAGAAGGACGGTGAGCCCAGCAGATGGCTCGATGATGCCTTCTCTTGCCCTTGATGATGATGATGATGATGATGATGATGATGATGATGCCAGGACTCTCGATGGTGAGGAAGATGTGAGAGAAGCTCAAGAACAGCAGCAGGCTTACAACTACTTTGATTATCCTCTTGTCCACTCTACACTGCGATCAAACTGCCATGCAAACGCAGATCTGCATTTGTCTCTCACAGTCTGACCTGATCACGATGTACTCAAACATACTGCAGCCTTTTTATATTTTGATGCCTGTGGATAAGATTTGATACTAAGTTATGCTTCTTGAAGATGCCTTATTTTGGCTTGGTTAAGGTAATATATACATACAATTCACTCGGCAGTGATAAAATACTGCATTATGGTTGAATCAAATTTTGGGAAGGAAACAAATAAATAAAAATTTCCTAACATGTGCGGAGTGGTTGGGTGATCCAAGAATAACAAAGACAAAATAGATGTTAGGGTCGGAGCGTCAGTCAGAGGGGTGAATTAGTAAAGCGAATAAAATCATGTCGTTTTTTGGTGAATTAGTAAAGCGAATAAAATCATGTCGTTTTTTGATGAATTAGTAAAGCGAATAAAATCATGTCGTTTTTGGAAAAACTTTCGTAAGTTGAAAGCCGATTCCGAAAATATGTTTACGTTGAAAGTCGATTCCGAAAATATGTTTAGATTGAAAGCGTATGGAAAAGTATTGAAGGTAGTAAGTTATTGAAGGGGTTTGCAGTAAGGTAGTAGTAATAAGTAAATGCAAACCAGAGTTTTAGAGTGGTTCGGTCAAACGTGACCTACATCTACTTTTGGCTTCCTCCTTCGTCAAGGCCACCGACATCCACTAGAGGCATTCCTTCAATAGGCCAAGGCCAATCACCTTTTACACCATTCTTCTCCTTTTGTCGGATTTAGGAGATAACCCTTGCAAGCACTCACACTACTCCTCTCTTACAAAAATCTAACATTTAGAGTAGATGAGAGAATTCTAAAGAAATTATAGTAGCGTTTCTTTTCTTTTAGACTCTCTGTGCTTGTATTATTTAACCAGGGATGGGAGGGGTATTTATAGGCTTCAAGTTGATTTAAACTTGGAGCCTAAATCTTTCTCATCTCGGGTTTCCCGGGTACGGGCAGTACCACCGCCTGCGCTGGGCGGTACCATCGCCCAGTGTCAGTTTGACTAACACCGTCCTGGGTGATACCACCACCCAGGTCTGGTGGTACCACCGCTTGGCACCCTATCAGGGGTGGTACAACCGCCCAGACTGGCGGTACCATCGCCTGACAGTCTTGAAGATTGTGCCACGACGGTGAGACTTCTTTGGGCACTGTTTGGACTTCTTTGGGCCCAATAAAGTTCTTACATGGGCCTAATTGACCCTTAATTGGGTTGGCCCAAATCCAAGCCAATTACGTGCTAACTACGAAATTCTAAGACATTTGCTAAGCTAAACAAGTCCTTGTGTCTATTCTTCCAGCGAACTTTCGGCGAACATCTGACGAATCCTCGGCGATGCTCCGACGGACTCCCAACAAGCTCCTAGACTTCATGACGATCTTCTTGGTGAGTTCCGTCGAGCTTCTCTGGTAAGCTCCACGACTTATCGGCTGGTTCCTGCAGAACTTTCGACGAACTCTCGAACTCCCAACATGATCGCGTCATTGACTCCGGGACTTCATTTTCTTGCTATCGTAGTTAATCCTACACATGTAAAACATATTTCGATCTAGACAATTAATATTAAGCATTAATCACATTGTCCGGTCATGTCATTGGTCCCTCGATGCTTTGTCCGATTCTTCGGCGCATCATTCTCTCTTGTGACCTATTGCTAAATCGGACAGTTGACTCTGTAACTCCGATATCCTTGGCGCAATATCCGCTCTTTTTGGCCCGATGCCCGAATTCACGACCTGAAGCCTTCTTTCGATACGTCGACCGATCCACCAGCCCGACGTCTAATCTTTTGACATGTTCCTCCGGCACAACATAATTTTCCTACTTTAATTGTCTCATCTTGATCGAAGCAACCTACATCACTCAAAACACAAATTAAAACATAAATATTATTAATTAATTTCATCATCAAAATTTGAGATTCAACCATACACGATAATTAAGCATCTTTTTTCATATTCATTTCGGAACATCTTATCTATGTTCTCACCATCACAATTGGAATTTCCCAATCAGACATATGTTGTGAACATTGGATGATAATATCAAGGATTTTTATCCATGATATATTTAATATATTTTTGGCCCTCTTAAAAAAAAAATTAAATTTTAATCATACAAAAAAGTTCAACGAAATTATAATTTTTTTTAATAACAATAATGAAATCTCCATGGGAACATATGAAAGTAACACGCGTTGGTATTTAGGTTTTGATAAACTATTTGAATAGTTACTTAAAACATTATAAAGCATATATTTTCTTTTGTGCAGTTTTCTGCTCACGAGGGCTATGGGTGAATCCATGGAGCATACGATCGATGATAGTTATTATACTTTCTCTTTTCTTATGCGAGGGTTATAAACAATAGTACCGATAAAATAAAGGGTGATGATGATTCTTATGCATCCGTCTTTTTTTTGTAAGAGGATTGTGAGCAATAACTCTAGTAAAACTTATTGAGAAGAGGAGAGATGATGCAAAATGATAATAAAAGGGAGGAGAAGGTGATGGTAGATAATATGACAATGCAAGGAGGAGATGATGGTGAATCCGATGATAATAACGAAAGAAAGATGGATGAGATATAATTTGGATAGTTTTCGAGGATATCTTAAATAAAGTAAATATTTAAAATAAAAATATTTTTTAAAAATAATTATATATATAAATATATATATAAAGTTGGATAAATTCTCAAAAATAAATTTCTAACTTTGAAAAATTTTGATACATGAAAATATTGTTTTATCGTTATTCTCATCGGACCCACCAGGGGTATTGTTAAAATATTTATTTAAAAAAAGTTATACGAGAATTTCTCAAAATAAGTTGTAGATTCTTTTCGATACTTTTAGAAATACAATATTAATATTAACATAATATAATATTGAAAAATCATGTTACTTTTTATGCGATGAGGGTTTCGTGTAGTAGTAGTCGGCCACAGTGGGTTTTTGGATTTCCAAGCGACCACCGCATCCGGAGGAGATGACGACGCGGCTACAGTCCGTTTGCTGCGTGCACCACCGCCTTCTCCAGCTCTCGGCTCCTTCCTCTACTCCTCCCTCCTGCCCCCGTCGCAGAAGCCTCTCCGGCCCTTCCGCCGTCGTAAGATCTCGTCCCTCCCACCGCGACTCCGAGAATGCAAAACCCCCCTAAAACCCTAACCCCACATGCTCCTGACCCTTTTGGACTTTTTGGATGCAGCTTCCTCCTGTTAACCTTCGATGGTACGACCGCAGTTTCCGCTTCCGGAACGCATCCACAGGTAAATTCTCTCGCCTCCGGCGACCGAATCTCAAAGAAAAATGGGATCTTGATGTTGCTTCGGTTGATTTCTGAAAGGTCGATCGATTCTGCCGGGAAGGGTGTTTGCCTATTTGCCTGATTCAGAGAAGTCCAACGGCGCGGTAAAAGAGGCGAATCCGTCCAGTGTTGATTCGAACGTTGGATCCTTGGTTAGCGCGAGGGATTTCGACGTGGTCCTCCGGTCTGGGTCTCGCGCGAGGGGCAGCTTTGACCCCTTTCGTGGGAAGTCGGGTTCTGTGTCTTTCTGCGGATTGACTCACCAGATGGTGGAAGAGAGGAAGCTGGTTTCTTCCCCCTTCAAGGACGGAACAGGATCGCTCGTGTGGATTTTAGGTCCTCTAGCGCTGATATCTTCGCTCGTGGTTCCACAATTTTTTCTCGGCAACGTTATCGAGTCAGTTCTACGTGATGAGATCCTTGCAGGTACATATCGTTGTTCTTGGCAAGAACTTAGTACTTGATCAATTAAATTCTTTGGGCAGTGTTACAAGTATCAATTAAATTGAACGTTAGAAACCAATAAGATTAGAATTATTTCAACAAGAAAAAATTGTTGCTTAACTATGTCATTTTTTGTCTTTCCTAATGTATAGAGGCCACTTTGTTTTTGATATTTTTTCCTGAAGGATATAACTATTTTCTGCAGAAATTGTTGCCTCATTGTCTTCAGAGGCCATATTCTATGTCGGGCTTGCTGCATTTCTGTCAGTAACTGATCGTGTACAACGCCCATATCTTGACTTCAGCCCAAAAAGATGGAGCCTTATCACCGGCCTCAGAGGCTACCTTTCCTCGGCTTTCTTCACCATGGGTTTCAAGGTGTTCGCTCCTCTTCTTGCGGTCTATGTTGTTTGGCCAGTGATTGGTCTCCCTTCTGTGGTTGCCGTTGCTCCATTTCTGCTGGGTTGTGCTGCACAATATGCATTTGAGACACACCTCGACAGACGTAATTCATCTTGTTGGCCTGTATTGCCAATAATCTTTGAGGTATCGGTTACGATCCTGTCTTGAAGTCCTTTTCCGATTCAAATTCTAGTACTTGGACTGATTTTATATTGCAGGTATATAGACTGTATCAGTTGAACAAGGGTGCACATTTTATAGAAAGGTTATTGTTTCTAATGAGAGGATCGTCTACGAACACTGCAGTAATGGAAAGAAGTAGCGCATTCATTTCCATGCTAGCCGTTCTCCAAATCCTTGGTGTTGTTTGCCTGTGGTCTTTAATAACTTTTCTTCTTAGACTTTTCCCTTCTAGACCTGTGGCAGAGAACTACTAAATGTAAGTGCCTTGCTTATTCGGCTAATTAAAATTGTTTAACCTGCTAGTTAAGTTTTATAGATTCACAGTACCTTTGATATGCCAGATTCTTGAAAATGGAACTTAAACTAGCATAATATGCTCCAAGAGTAATTGAAGGTCTACATTAAAAAAGAAAATTTTGAAGTTATAGTTGATATGAAGGTGGATGTTTTCTTTTATGAGACACAATAATTCTTGAGGAGCAACCATTAGGTAAAAAGGCAAAAGACTCGTAGCAGATGCATAGCTCTTATGAAAAATGTGATTTAGAGACCCATTTGAATCCTTATTTTGTATATTCTTTGTAGTCTCCAAACCAATAGGATATATTATACTGCTGATGGTACTATTTTCTGTGCTAAAACACATGAAGTAACCAGTTTATGGAGATGACATGTTGTGCCAGCTTTGTCAGCACAAGCATGTTCCCTCACGAATTCTGGTTTGGCAATGCAGTCTTTTGAGCTTTTCTCAATTTGTCATGATAGTGCACATGAGCAGAGCAGCATGGTTCCTGAGGAACTGGTGGTCCACTGGCATGACTCAAATTTAATAAAAGAACTTATTGCTTGTCTGATCTAGAAATTAAATTATCCTTGATCATTCCTGCAGTGTGATTGGTGACTTTGATGATGGATGATTGTGACGAAATAGAATCCACCTCTTTAAAAGCACTAACTGACAAAATTAGCTGGTGCCAAAATGGACAGTATGGGATTTGAAGGTAATCTGGTGCAGTTGTTATAATTATTGGTATATGCAGATAGATTGCTGATTGAGTGTTTTTAACAGATGAGAAGTGTTGATATTCAATAGCAAGTCTCTTTTACATTTTCTTCAAGACAAATAGAAATTCATACGAAAGTAAATGTTGCATGATTTGGGCATGAAGGGTAGAAGAAGGTAATGTTTCAGACTAAGATTTCTGTTTGATGTAGGTATAATGTATGAAATCTGGGGACTGTGCATACCAGTTAATGATTAATGAAAAAGGAATTGGTAAAATGGAAAAGAGAAGTGTTAAGATGTTAGAACAGCAGGCCAGATCTATAATGATATTAGATGATTCAGAGATGTTTTCAAAAAGGTTGACTTGTTGGGTGGCCAACCCGGACATTGAATTGTCCAAGATTTAAGACACAATCTCTGGGAAATAATCCATCAAGAGATTGGATACGATGAACGTAGTTTTAAAGCTAAATTCATGAGCTTGCCTTGCCCATGGAAGTGGCCAACTTTTCCAGCCAGAATAAAAAATTGAATTTCTTTTGTTACTTTTGGATTAGTTTCATCATCCACTGAAATGTTGTGATTTTAATGCTTACTTAGGTGCAGTTTAAATGCCTATTTGTTATTTTGTGTATATTTTTTCTTGGATAGAGTAAATTGATAGATAGTAAATCATGGCACATTCTATTCCAGCTTGATTGATATTTTTTAAAGTCATTGCAAAATTTAGATACTGTATACATACTATAGATGGGAGAAGTAACAGATGAGAAGATTAAATTTATCAAATCATTATTCACATTCTGTTCCTGAGAACAATTTGTTACAATGCAGATGAAATTTTTAGTTTTTGTTGTTGTCTCAAGAAGTGCACATCGAAACTTCCGTAGGTCTTCAAATGCGTGCAGAATACAAACTAATGACACCACCAGAAAGCAGCAAGTGAAGGCTACAAAGTATCCTGCATCATCTGTAATCGTGAGAGGTTCAAATATTAGCATCCTTTGCCAAAAAGAAACATTTGAAGTGAAGACAGAAAAAGCTGCAAAACTGCAACCCAAAGAGTACAAGCTCCCATGATTTCATGTATGAAACTTCTAACATTTGATCTAGCTTTCTTATGTATCAAGATATTGTATTTCTAGTGCATGGATAGCCAAGTCTAAATGTATTCTTGTTTCTTTCAGTGTGAAATGTCCTTTGATAAATATAGATTAATGTGAAGTAATAGATGATAAAGCATTAATTGCTTTTTTTATCACTCTGCCAATATTCTTTACCAAGCCAACTTCTGTTATGTGAGTATGAATCAAGTCTTCCTACTTTAGAATGGTGCAAAATCTAAAAACTATCGTTTGACACAGAATCTCAGTGCACATGCATGCTATTCTGATATGCCAGTTGTTTGGAACTGTTCTCCATTCATGGCACTTAAGCATGATATTTGAATATTTCTATCATCAAGTGATTTGAAAAGTGTTAAAAAAACAATAAATTTCTCTATATTATTTCAATTTTTATCAAATTCCTCCAAACATATATTTAATCATCTAATATTCATACTTATTAACGTCAACATTCTTTCCTTATTTGTTAATGTGGGACTATATTTTAAATATTTTTTCTAATATTTTTATGAATTCTTACATATTTTTTTGCAAAGCTCTATGCTTGTCAGTCATTATTGCGCAGGAGGCACCCTAATCTTTAAATATTTTTCCTAATATTTTTGTGAAATCCTATTTGTTTTTCATGTTTCACATAGTAGTAAAAAAAGTTTAGACCATTTCTTAATTTTTATGTGTCAGCCTTTTATTATTCGTCATTCCTAATGTGTTCTGAATTCTCTTTTGTTTTTTAATTACAAATCTATATGTTTGTCATAAACCTTACTTAGTTCTATCATTCATGTGTAAGAGTCATGCTAATCTTATCTATATCGTTTCAATTTTATTGATGCTAAACTATGTTTGTTCTGTCAGTTGAATATTCGTCAATTATTACTAATATTTTTGTGGATTCTCATTTATGTTTCAATTTCAAAGCTTATGCTTGCCATAAACCATATTTACTATATTTCGTGGAATAGTAAAAGAAATTTTAGATCATTTTTTAGTTTGTGCATGTCATTCTTCGCAAAAATCATACTAATCTTCTCTGTATAATTTTTAATTTTATTGATTGTCCCAGGCATTTAACCTATCTAACATACACATTTATTAATGTTAATACTATATTTTTATTCATCGATATAGTACTTACTATATTTCAAATATTTTTTCATGTGAGACTATATTGCAAATATATAATTTTTTCTAATAATTATGTGGGAGGTCTTATTTGTTTCTCAATTAGCAAGCTCTATGCGTGCTTTGGTGAGATCATATTATTCATTTAATTGAGAAGATTTATGTTTGCAAATAAACCTACTTACAAATAAGTATTGATTATTTCGTGATTTGTGTGTTGTCATGAGGCCATGCTAATCTCTTTTGTATTGATCAAATTTTATTGGATGCCTCCGAAGAGATTAGTACACTTATTAACGTCAATATCCTTCCATTATTCACATATTTCAAAATTTTTTAAAAAATAAATTTCTCATTTATTTTTCAATTGAAACATAAATGAGAAATTTACCATAAAACCTTCTCTATATTTACCATAAAACCTACTTACAAGTATTTCATATAGTAAAAGAAATGACACCTTTTCTTAATTTGTGTATGTCACCTTTACACAAAGACCAAGCTAATTTCTTTAAGTATTATTTTAATTTTATAGTATGTCTTCCAAGAGATATTCATCCTTTATTATACCTTTTATTAATATCGATAATTTACACCACTGTGTTTTAAATATTTTTTAAATATTTTATGAGTTCCTCATTTGTTTTTGGATTGCAGATGCTTGCCACAAGATGATGAAGCATCACAAAGAAACATGATATATAATATACAAGTGTGTATTCCATCACAAAAAAAAATTCATAAAATAATAATAAAAAATCATTTCTCGAATTGTATGTGCAATCCTTGTGCAGAGGCCATGCTAATTTTCTTTGTTCTCTCAAGAGACATTTAGCCTCTTCTCTATTCTCCAAAAAGATATTTTTCCTCTTTAACATACACATTTATTGCTTTAAATGTTTTTCATAATATTTTTTGTGAGTTTCTCATTTGTTTTTCTATCGAAAAGCCTCTCTCTCTCTGCTTGTCCTAAAACATAGTTTCAATTGCAAATCTTCTTGCATTTTTAATTTCGGTGGATATATTAAATTATTATCATAAAATTAAGTTGGATTAGAAGATATAATAGGTAGTGTTCTACTGGAGACTCTCAACATGGTGATGAAACATCCTCCTCCCCAAAAAAAAAAGACAGTCTCCACAAAGAAAGCATTACCTTTCATTCTCTTTTGAACAGTTTTGTTTTGCCTGTTCAAGGAGCAACAACAATTCCACCATTCTTCAGTAGTGTCAGTTCACTATCATCTACTTGAGAATGAAATATGATAGGCTATGATGTGCAGCACACAGAACTGATGCCCAGATGCAGACTACTGAAGCAGACATCATCTGCCTCCAAAGCAAGTTTCCATGAGCAAAACACAGCAATGATGGCACAGTAAGTATTCTCAACAGTAGCATCTATGTTTATAGTCGATCTTAAATAATTAAGAGGATGATTTAAACATATAATGAGGAGCTCTCATAGAGAAAAAGATAAACTAGCAAATAAGAAATCAAAAAGTTATAAGATTTTTACTGAATTCATGAAATTCCACTTCCTTCAAACAAAGAAAAAGTGTAAAGAGGTGAGAAATGGAAAGGAAGATAACATGAACTAGTGGAGTAGAGATAGGAAAGATATAATTTACAGAAAGCTATAATTTACAGAAAGTGTTATAAAGTGATAAACATGTTTAATGTAGCTGGATTGGCAGCAAAATTATTGTATCATGTCAACAAATACAACATGGCTGCATCCCAGCAATCTGATCTTTAACCTCAAGCATATTCCTTCTCACAATGGAGGTTTCATGCAGCAGAAATACTCGCATAATTCCCATGACTTCTAATGTTTGATTCAAAGATAAGCAACTCACACTATTCATCATTAACTATGCATGCTGATTAACCCAGGATGGATTAGCTATGATACTTCACAACTTACCACTTATTAACCTACTCAAAGTATTTCAAACTTAATGTGAGATGACCAAATCTATCTATTCTAGCCACAAATATCACAAGAAAAACAAACAATTGCTAAGAGAGACTTCATATGTGAGACTGGAATATGATTTATTTATATAGGAGAAAGCTTTTGTTTTGTATTGATATCCAAGTTTCATGGTTGTGTTTCATAATACCATAGAAAAGGTCTTCTTGCCAAGTGACAATTAATTATATTCACTTTTTTTGTATTTTGTAAAAATCCTAAGAGAATTTTCATGTGGTGAAATATAAACTTATTTCATTGTTTCAATTAAAATTTTAGGAGATTTGGTATATCATTGTATCACATAGTGAATGAGAGGAGGAAGAAGAGATATATTTAAACAAGATTATGAGTGAAAAAAATTCTTTTACTCAAGTAATTTAAGTTTAGGGTCTTAATTGGATAAACTTGAAGTTTAGGGACCTATTTGAAAATTTTCTTATTCTTCGACACAAAGGCGTATAAAGAGTGCAGCGTGAAGTGTAAGCGGATTCCGCCGTCGACGGCGATGCGCACAGCACGGCGAGGCCTTCCTCCAGAAGCAGCAGCATTTATGCTTCCTGCAAAAAATCAAAGATGGGTGTTTGGGGCCACCGCACCTTTTGATGCTTCCCTTGCAGACGCCGCACTCTTTTTCGGGACTCGAGAATCACTTTCCCAGCTCGATTCCGCTCTCCAGAAAACCTAGGAGGTGGCGGCATTTGTCTCCGTCGACGCAGGCAGATGAGCTGCTAAGCTCAAAGGCGTAGAAAGTAAGCTCTCTTTGGACTACCGAGTCCGACGTCGTCTTCCTCGCAAATCACTTTTTGTGTTGGGTTCTGACTTTGGTGATCCGAAAAGGAGGGAGAAAAAACGAAAAAAGATTCGTCTTTCTTTTGACTTTGGTCACCGATGAGATAATCAAGTTCACGGCCATATTTTGATCTTTTGGAATTACCTTGACCTAATGGAAGAAAACAATTCCTTTTTTTTCCCTCTTGTGGAGGGAAGTATAAAAGAGGGAATATGATCCCGGATTGATTTGATCTGGGCATCAATTGCAACCCTTCTTGAGGTATGAATTGTACCAACAATGAGTTCTTGGTGTTTTAGCCAATTAAGAAGTCGACATTGTTTTTGAACTGCAAAGGTATTGTGAGCCTCAGTTAGATTTCTCGCGTATTATTGTGGGTTTTTAGCCAATTAAGAAGTTGACATTTTCTTTGAACTGCAAAGGTGTCGTGAGCTTCAGTTAAATTTCTCGCGCATTATTGTGGATTTCAGTAGACCTTTAACCGGTCAGTGTGTGTTTTGCTCTGCTGGTATCGGAGTATCAGCTACAGATTGTATGTTCTTGTTGTTGTTGTTGGTCTTAGTTCTGCATGTTTAAAGGTTTCATCTTGCATAATATTGCATATTTTTGTCCTCCTACTGCAACTAACGAGCATTGCTCCTTACCATTAGGCATAATTTTAAGAGATGAGAGGCTTGTTGCTCAGAGAAATTTTCTGTAGTAAAATTATATTACGTTCCGTTTTTTGTCTTATGGGTATGTGACTATGAATCAGGATCTTCTGTTTTTCGTTTTATGCATACATGAGTTTGAATCAAGGCCTTTATCACCTAAAGATTTGACCTTTTTGTTTTGCGGCAATGTTCTACATATCAAAATTCTGATGATAATTTATCATTTTGCGTAAAGATTTAACTTTTTTGTTTTCTAAGTCTTGCATACTTTGTGCAGGCAGAATCTACTAGTGATAATTACATCTGGCTCGATGGTCTGGTTAAACAAACTCTTTAAAGGTTCAAATTTGAAAATTTCCGCTGGCCAGTACCATGGAAGACATGCGGATGATGGCTTTTGGAATGAACCCTCTAGTTCAGTGGTAACCAAACTTTCTGCATTTGTCCTCCATAGGATCTCTCTTTAATGCAATCTAAATGTTTTCTTTGGAATAAAATTTTTAATGCTGTCAAAGACAAAATTTGTTTCTAAATAATCTAGGTTGTAATTGCAATCTTACACAGTGCATTTATTATGTACTTAGTATTTATTTTCTTCCACATCCCCATGCCTAAATAATCTGAGTAGGCTATCGTTCCTGTATCTTTGATTGCTAATCACACCTCAGGAAATTCTGGATGTTAGGGTATCCAGCGGGAGTATGATGACGAAGACATTGATCAAGCTCTAGCACTTTCACTATCAGAAGAAGAGCAGAAGAAAGGCAAAACTATTGGTTAGCACTCTGGCATTGCTATAGCATACAAGCTGTTCATTTGCTTTCTTGTGTGAGCTAATTGTTTCAAATGGCTTATGGATGTAATGCAAAGACAACTAGATTGTTGTGGAAGATCTGATCATTTTAAAAGCTCCTGGATTTTATTGAACTTTCCTAGACTTAACATTTTTAAGCATTTTTCTGTTTATTTTTATCTTTGAGAAGAGCAGATATGCTACTTCCTGATTTATAAAGGGGAAATGACATCCAGATGTTGAAGACATGACAAACTCTGTGGAAAATAAGAAATACCATATAAATGATTTGCTTGGGCGATAGGAAGGAAATGAGAAGAATAATATCAAACTTAGTGCCCTTTTGTCAACAAAGAGCACCGGATGGCTAGCCAGTGACAGAAGTGATAACAATGAAGCTCATAATTTATTAACCACTATGGTTTACAACTGAGGGACCATTCTTTCTTTTTCTTTTGTGGAGCAACTGTTGGTTTTTTGTAAAAAGGAACTTCCAGGTGTGAGATTTCATCAGAAACATAACTGCCACTGTCTTAACTTTAACATTCTCAAAAATTAGCTCATCAGCAATGTCTTTGTTTTTAGATATTTATGCATATTTTACTGAGGCAGTCAGGGAATTGAGAAACTTAGCAACAAAAAAATATGTTCAACAAGCTTGCATGGTAATCTTAGTATATCACGTTCCCATATGGACCTTCTGCTTTTCAGAAGGCCCTTAATTATGTATTCTCTAGTTAGGACCCTATGGTTTACATTACTATTGTCTCCACAAACTGATCTGTTGAAAACCATCTTTGTTAGTAATTAAATTTATTATAAAGCCTATTCAACCATCGCTGTCTGATTAACTCACTTCATGGATTCAGATGGTTCTTCTCTATGATCTACTTTATGTTATATCTCTTTCGTTCCTACATTTCTGCCAATAGCATGACTTAGTTCACTTTCTAACCCTCTTAGCTTCAGAACATGGAAGTTACCTCAGGTCTTCATATAATCTTTTTCTTTTTTTATAATTATATTATTTTCTTTAAAACATCATATATTTCTTTTCTTTAGACAAATCTCTTCTGGAGGAAGACGAACAGCTTGCAAAGGCTTTACAAGAAAGTTTGAATGTCGAATATCCACCCCGTCAAAATGGCCAAATTTGTCAATCTAATCCATTTTCCTTTCCTTCAGTCTCCAGGTACTTGTTTTAGAATAATTTGCCTATTTGTCATTTCATTTCATTTCTTTTATGTTATCATTAGTTCCACAATAAATCATGACAAAGAATGATGAGTTCAACCAGGTAGCAAGTCTCTACTTCTAGTTATCATTCTGTCTTAAAGAATTGAAGGGAAGCTTTTGTTTTTGAGATATCTGCGATAGACTTTCTATTTATTTTGATCCTTGGAAAGATCAAGATCTGTATTTGGATAAAGTTCTTTATTAGAAGATAAAATTATCCGCTCTATCAGTTTGATTTGAAAATTCCTGTTTAAGGTGGTCTCAGACAACTAATACCTAGGGGGTTTACCTTTTCTTCCCCATCCATAATCTCTTGGCAAGCAATCCATGAGGGTTTCTCTCCACGGTGTGTAGAGAAACAGCTGCTGCAAGGAACCAAGGATCGACATACTGTAGTATGTGTAGTCATGAGGCAGCATGCTGCACTATGCAACATTACATTATTGTTCCGAATTCGTGGACATGGACATTAGACATTGTTAAAGAAATGGCAGTGTGAGACCATTCATATCAGTGGTACACACAATATCAAGGCTAGCAGCAGCCCATTTACCTCAAATTACTCGTCATATGGGTAAACATTAGTTCAAATTGCCAGTGTCGTATGATCATGATGCAATCCATATGTCACCAACTTGACCATCCTTTAAGAAATTAACTTCATATTTTAGGCAAAAATTTTAAGGGTTCTGTAATATTATCTTAAATAATCTATTGCGTATTCAGTTCTCAGTATCCATCCATTCTGGATCAGATCCTGCAGCTTAAGATCAGTAGAAGAAAGCTAGGTGCTTCATTTTTTTGAGAAATCGTAACTTTATATTTTAAGATGCATAACTAACTTCCTTGATCTAATATCTGGTTAGGAGATGTGCTGGATGCAATAAAGAAGTTGGTCATGGTCAATATTTGAGTACCGTGGGTGCTGTATGGCATCCAGAGTGTCTCCGTTGCCATGGGTGCAATAAACCAATAACTGACTATGAGGTGAAGAATTGACTATGTCATTGTTGTCATCTTTGGGTTCTGTTAAATCTCATTGGCTTATCTGATGCAGTTATCTTTGTACGAAAATCGTCCTTATCACAAATCTTGCTATAGGAAACTCTACCACCCAAAATGTGATGTCTGCAAGCAGTATGTAAGTATTTATTTCTATATTGCTACTGAAAACAGCACCCTTAGCGAGTATATGCAATTTATCTATATGAAACAATAACAAAAAAAACTATCGTATTAGATGCAATAATATTTCGACTGACTTGCATCTCTGATGATTGTCATGGAAAGAATAACACTATTAAACTATATGGAATAGGAGTTATATTCAACTATGAGAAATGAGAGATCATCTATGCATCTAAGAGACATATATGCAGAAGCAATTGAAAATATCCAAGTGTTGTATAAGCCAGTTGTTTTTATTTATTGTATGGCATACCTAATACATGAGGCTCCTGCCAATATAGGATCTGGGGAGAATCGATGTAAGTGGTCTTATTTCTCAAACTAGTCTCCCAGGTTGCAAAGAAACAACTTTACAATTGTACCAAGGCTCACTCTAACAAAGGAACAAAACAATCTTACCATTGTACCAAGGCCCGCCCTTTTGTTATCGTTTATTGTTGGCTTTTTAGTTATTGGCTGCTTATTTCTTGAAGGCCTGACCGGTGAGTAAAGCATATGGATGATTTCCATTGCATGTATATATAGTTCTATTTTTTATTGCTTTCATGAAAATAAACTGTTATCTTAATTCATAAGGGTACCGAAGGCTCCTCAAATTACTTTGAAAAACCTTCATCTCTTTTAAGTGGCTAGATTGCTTAGGAAAAAAATAACAAAAATTAATTAGCTACCTACTCCTTGATTTTGGTAGATGGCATTTATAACCAAGTATTTTTAACACTTCTATGAAGCTTTGTGCTTACACCAATTTGACGATACCAGAAATATTTTTAACCTTCTTTCCATTTACAGAAGTAATCTGTAGTCATGGTAGCATAACAATTGTGAAAATCACATATTACAACTCTTGGGTTCTGAGTTTCATACTTGTACATACTACATAGTCCACACAGAGTTTTTTGATATAAGTCAGCACCTGACTGTTATGCAATGCAAGCCTAAAATAATTCAACCAGTTTAACTTTGTTCATGTTATTTATGTCCTTAACTGGAACCTTCTCCCCTGAATTTCTGATTTGTGGATACATCATAATGACCTTTTCTGCAGATCCCTGCAATAAGAGATGGCCATATCGAATACCGGGCTCATCCTTTTTGGGGGCAAAGGTATTGTCCTTTACATGAGTGTGATGGCACTCCTAGGTGCTGCAGTTGTGAAAGAATGGAGGTTTGTAAAAGATAGTCACTCCATAATTTCTCTGCATTTTACTATAGTTATTGTCGATCCAAAATTAGTTGTATCATGAAGCATAATACTATTAAAAGACTCCCAAGGTCGATTCTGCTATTGTTTATTTATGTTCAAGTGCCTTATATTGTATGCTTAGTTGTGCTCTCTCTTTGTCTTTTACTTATGCCGAGTTTCAGCAAAGGGACACAAAATATGTTACTTTGGATGATGGCCGGAAGCTTTGTCTTGAGTGTCTTAATTTTGCAATAATGGACACAAGTGAGTGCCAACCCCTTTACCTCAGCATAAAAGAATTCTATGAAGGTTTATATATGAAAGTGGAACAGCAGATTCCGCTCCTTCTAGTTGAGCGACAAGCTCTAAATGAAGCTATGGATGGTGAAAAGAATGTAAGTCAAAGAACAAAACTTTGGAGTTAAACAGCATGCACTTTGTTCCTTTTGATTGGTAATAACAGTCATTTCATATGCTTCTGAGGACAGGGGCATCATCACCTCCCTGAAACTAGAGGTCTCTGTCTTTCTGAGGAGAAGATTGTTAGAACTGTAAGAGTTCTCAGTTTTAGAACTGTTATTCTCAGTTTGCTAGTGGTTTTATGAGTGAATTATGTTAATATTTTTATTGAATGTCATAATCACTGGTGAAAAGAAAATCATTAGGTTTTTAGAAGGCCAATAATGGGGTCTGGACACAGACTTACAGATATGATAACAGGGCCATATAGATTGATCAGACGGTGTGATGTCACAGCAATTCTTATACTGTATGGTCTACCAAGGTATCTTTCTATTTATTTTCCACTATCCAATCTACTTTTGTTAGCTTAGATGCCTTTTCTGCTAGCATTTTCTTAAGATTCTGTCACTTTTCAGCTAAATTATCCTAGCTACACATTCAACTCTGATTCTTTTCTTTTTTCCAGATTCTAAGACAAAAAAAAAGATATTCTTGTCAAATATATTCTCCTTGGAAAAAATGATGTTAAGTTTCTATTTATTTAGTATCACACTAGCAAAACTAGTAAATTATTGCATCTTCCCATGCAAACTTTGCTTTAATATTTGAGTTCTCTCTTGCAGATTACTAACAGGGTCAATATTGGCTCATGAGATGATGCATGCATGGCTACGCCTTAATGGTATGCAACTCATTCTATGCTCACAGATGCCTTAACAGTTTGCTTTTTTTTATTTTGGCAACTCATGCTAGCACTGTAAGTATGATTCCAGATATTAATGGAGCACGAGAATAGGACAATGTAGCAACGCTATGTAAACAATGACCAAAAGGATTATACTTCATCATCAATGAGTTGCTAGTCTTACTTATCCAGTGAAAAGCTAGCCTTAACACGCTTCTTTGTTTGATTATATGGTTTTGTTTAATTAGATAAGATATATTATAGATCTCATTTGATTCTGATTATAGTTATCGGTCACTAGAAAGGAAGTCCAATTATAATAGGATTTCTTAGGAGATGATCTTGATGAGAGGAACTCTCATAATTACTTATCCTAGACCCTTTGCTCTCACCTATATATAGACAGGGTCTTCTAGGGACTCAACATGTGATAATATATAAAAGAGAGATTACATATCTTTTCTCATCTCCCCTTAATCTCTATTGCATCGCTTATTGTGAAAAAATAGGAAGAGAGAAGAAGGCGAGACTAGTTCTTACAAATTGGAATCACTATAGCTTTTGGATCGAATGATGACGCGTTTGCAGATCAGATAAAGGTTTTATGAATGACACCGAAATGTATGTACATCTAAATTTCGATCTATGGTTATTTGATTTCAATTCTTCACATTAAATTTTTTTCACATACCAGAAGCATGATTACAATTTTTATCTTACAATTGGTATCAGAGCAAGTTGTTTTGAAATCAAATACCTTAGATCGTAAACGTATATTAGATCTATTTATTAGCACCTTTCGCTTGCGGAAAATATGTTATTCAATTTTGATTGTACGATGCTTGAACGATCCGTCTGTGTTATGGATTCGCTTTCTTATCTCGTCTGTCTTGTCGCCTGCTTACAAGCGTTGCAAGGTTCCTCGCCATACGCAGGTAGAGCTAGGGACGACATGTTGCTTGTGTTTGATCGGTTAGTCGTCGTTGGCAGCTTCTCAGTGATAGCACTATTAAGGGCGACGACCTCCGTTGGTCGTCGGCCATAAGACTGGACGGGCAATTGTTGCACTCAGCAACTACTATGTGCAGCAGCCCTAGCAGTGGAAGTGCTGCGACGATGTTATTGCGTGCGACAGTTGCCACCATGAGCAACAACAGCCTTGGGTGGCGTCGCTGTTGCCTGTGGGGGTAGAATTTAGCCGCAGGTGGCACTACACATGTAGTGGTGCCATTATGTGAGGTAGCATAGGAAGGCAGCAGCCCTATTGGGCGCTGCCTTTGACCGATAACTGCATAGCAAACATGTCGTTGGGAAAGGCACAAGCTATGACAATGTTTGTTAGCTACGGCCAGCATCATTGGCAACGATGAAGGCCATGGTTCATAGCAGCTACGTAGGGGCCATTGGTTGAGCGTGGACACTGGCGCTACTGATGTGGGTTGCCCAATGGTTGTGTAGTGGCCAAATGCTGTGTAGTAACGACGGATGGTGACCCTGTGAAGGAGATGTCATTGTAAGGATGCACGACCGATAAGGACTCATGCGGTGGTGATATTCGCGTGCGTGGGAATGGAACGTCAATGAGGGATTAGCTGTGAATGGTGGTCGATGGGCGACGACTACGTTGCGTCACTGAATAGCGTTGGTTGCCATTGAAGATCGATTGACTGCGGAGGTGTTCAAGCAAGTGGTATGTAGCAGTAGACAATTGCGCATCGTGACGGTCGTAGGCCTTGCGCAGGCCAGTCTACGAATTTTTTAACCTATTAAAAGATTATTTTACCCCTTTGAATTTTTCTAATTCTAGTCAGCGTCCCCTTGACAGTTCTACCCTTCGAAAATCAAATATTTTCAATATATATCCGAACAAATTATAGTTTTGCCCTTCGAAAATAATTTTTTTTGACTTATATCCTTAATTATAGAATTGACCAATTTGACCCACTTTAATCAAATTTTGGTCGAAGCCTAATTTTAGCTCAATTTTTTATCAATCAGCTTCTAAATTGGATTTTTTGATTGAACCCAATTTTGATTGGTTTAATTGGGTTGATTGTTGGGTCTAATTTGAGCAATCCAATTTTGGCTTAATTTTGGGATGTCCAATTAAATATGATTCATTGACTCATTTAGGTCATTTACAGAATTAAAAAAAAATTATAAATTATGGTTTTATTTTCTAGTTTTCTTATATGACATATTAGTAAAATTTGTGCTTATGATATTTAAATTCCAATTTTTATTCTTGGATATTTGCGTAGTTGTTTACATGCATACATTTAAAATTATGAAATAATATTTATTTTTACATAAATGCGTGATTTATGTTTTATCATGATTATAGTCATCTTGAGTTTTTTTTATACTAATTAATATTGAATAATTATTATGGTTATTATTTTATTATTAATAAACTTTTTTTTGTATAAATTAGATTAAATGATATTTTATAATATTATTTGTAACTTATATCCTTAAGTTTAATTTAATTCATAGTTGTCAAAGTGGCTTAGAATGATAGACTTATCGAATATGAATTATAATAAACATTTAATTATTTATAAAATATTTTAAATTATTATCATCTGAATATCTACACAATAGCAGAATTACTAAAATTGGGATAGAGAAACAGTAGCAATTACAAATTATTTGTGATCTGTCTTGGTTTTCTTGTTCCGCCAATCTTCACTAGCTGCATACTACCTCCACTGTCAATCTTGGGTGATTCATGAGGTTATATCGATAGATATTATTGCAGCGCCTGATGTTACTCCATCCTGAGTTTGCAGGATATGGATCTCTCAGTCTAGAAGTTGAAGAAGGCATCTGCCAGGTGCTGGCTCAAATGTGGTTGGATTCTGAGATTGTTGGAGGTTCAGGTAGTAATGTTGCCTCCACCTCATCATCATCCTCGACTATCAGGCCCTCGAAAAAAGGTGCTCGAACTCAGTCCGAGAGAAAGCTGGGAGAATTTTTCAAACACCAAATAGAAGCGGATGCTTCGCCGGTATATGGAGCTGGTTATAGAGCAGCTACCAGAGCGGTCAATCGGTATGGTCTCAGACGTACTCTCGACCATATCAAATTCACAGGAAGCTTTCCATATTGAAGGAACCCATTTTGCTGGGTAATAATCTCTCGTTTTTGCTGCTATTGAATTCTATAGCTGAAGCTACATGTGGTCAAAGGAAAAGAATGTGATGACATAAAAGAAAATTAAAGGCAAAGGATAAAGAACTCTCTCTCTCTCTCTCTCTCTCTCTCTCTCTCTCTCTCTCTCTTTTTGTAATCTGGAGATCTTGAAGGATAAAAGAACTCTACTTGCCTGGAGAGTTGCTTTCAATAATAGTGTTCTAAATCATATAAGTTAGCTACTGTCGCTAAATTGAGGTTTCTATCTGCTCAAGTTGTGTGTGCAAGTATGACAGAATCATGTTTGCTCAAAAGACATGCCATGATCATGGCTCTTATACTTTTCCATCTTGAAGAATTCACAAACTTGTACAACTTTATTACATTTGAGGATCCACAGTTTTTAGCACGGGAAGAACACCAAGAAACTCATGAACTAAGAGATTCTGTGCTCAGCAACCATAAGTTTTGATGTAGTCGATCCAAAGTTTTCAATTATTAAATTTCCGAGGTATATATAACGATTATTTTGAAAAGAATATGAGGAAAAAAAAGAAAAATTAAGCTTAATTTCTATGTGGTGTCAGCATCTCCTGAGCAAGCTGTCATGTACTCATAATGTAATAATTATCCCTTAATAAGACGTCATTAAGATTGTCTCGTGGTTATGCTCGACTTGGTCGTCGGGCGCATCTGAGCCATTCTTAGACGTTTGTACGAATCTCCTGACGCTAGCATCAAACTTGGTGTGGGTTCACCCATCGCCCACCACGGCGTACTCCATGGTCTATATCTGTGGGACCCGCTTCTCTGTCCCCTCTCCCCCCTTGCTATTATTGCCCTCTCACGTTGCCTGGACCTCTCGTTGGCTCCTCGGCCACGTCGCGCATAAAACTCGGCCCTCGTATGTTCGAGTTGCTTACAAATGCCATGCCAATGAGGTGGGGAAACGGGTAATGGATAAATGGGTTGCCATAATATTTTTTATTTATAAAACTATATCCTACAATAATTAGACCTTTTTTTGGCAAAAAATAATTAGTCATTTTGAGGTAATTAACAATAAATATTATTTATTATTACAATAATTTGTCTTCATCAAACTTTGCTCGTCTCCGGTCACATTTGCCACGTCTAAGGTTGACAAGTATATGCAATTCTGATCCATGCTACATATCACATTAATTATTCTTTTATTAGAAAATTTTGGTAATATTTTATGGATAGAAAATAAAAAATCTAATCAATGATGATTTAAGTATAATTTTTTTAAAATATAAATCATATCCGATGAGATTTCAAGTTGCCGGTAAGTCAATTTTTCTTTTTGACTCACAAACTATAGTTATCCATGATTATAAGTGGTTAATCTAAATTTTTGTGTGTGTGTGTGTGTGTGTGTGTGTATATATATATATATATATATATATATATATATATATATATATATATATATATATATATATCAGTTAAAGATAATGTTGGTGAAGGATGAGCCCATAAATTCAAGTCTTGAATTTGAAGTAAGCAACTTATGTAGTAAAAAAAAGATAGTTTCATGGGTTGAGACATTTCAAAAGCTTAATTTTAGATCCAATGCCAGCCTCTGGTGGAGAAGATAGTCATCAATTCTCTCACAACAGCCATAGATTTTCTTTTTCTTTCTATTTTCAATTTTATGAGGTTCTACACTTCTACTCATGTCTCTTTCAAAGTTCAGAAATAATATATTTGTCCTAAAAAAATTATGCATAATTGTCCCTCCAAATATTAAGTTGCTAATCACTCTCATATTAGTTAGTTTGAGTTTGAAAGACAAAAAAACAAAATATCTAAACCTTTTAATATTCTTGTCATCACAGGAGTACAAAGATGTCTATTAGTTGTCAAGACTAACTACAAAGGCAAATTCATAATTGTTTTAGTTTTGTAAGTATATATAAAACTTTTGTAACCATAGGTCTGATTAAGAACATACTTTATTCAAGACCAATTTATTTATATTTTGTCTCTGAGAAATCAAAAGTTGTTTCCTTTTGTTGCAGTTGCTTTTATGGTGAAGTTGTTCTTTTTGCTCCCAATAAATGTTGTGTTCCCTTTTCCTCCTCCCTTTTAACTTTGTTATTTACTTCTGTTGCTTGTGTCATAAAGTAGTAGTTTGCTGCAGAGGGAGATCAAATTGCCTTTTAAGTCAGAAGTTACATGAGTTGGGTCAGAATAAAGTCTCTCCCTTTTTTCTCATGCTTTTAATCCCCAGCAAAGACTGTAAAGAAAAAGAAAGGTAGGGAAAAAGAGTTAAAAAGGCTGCAGATCTTAACATCAGTCAAGTCCTTCTTAATTATATACACTCCTTGATTTCTGCAAGTTCAGTAACCATTTCTTTACATCCTACACTTGCAAGAAGACATCTTGATGTAATCTTTGAATTCAAGAAGTACTCCTGGTTTTCTTTTCCCCCCCACCCCATTGTCTTTCCTCAATAAAAGGACATTCAAGAATCATGTGCATTGAGGAAATAATTCTTTTTTATTTTATGATATATATATTCCTAAATGGATTCCTGGTAATGTACAGGGAGTTGCATGTCAGCTCTAATTCCATGTGTCTGCTAAATGATTAAAAGAAAACAATAGCTACATGGTGGCATAGCCCACCCAGATGTTCTTGAGGGGGCAAAGCAATCAGCTTAGCAGCATTAATTAGCAAGGACTTGCTTTGATGAACAGTTTATGTGGATTTGTGATGGTCTGCTGGTGGTGGACATGATGCCAAACAGAAAATAGCCTCATATCAGAGTGCAAGACTTGCATCAATCAAGAGATAACATGATTCAAGGGAGTCAATCTAACAAAGAAATCTTTCACAACTCTCATCATCATTGACTTTGTCAGGAGTGCAGATTTAGGGTATATTTAATTGGTTCATCTGTTGGCCACTTTAAGAGATGGTGTTCCATCCCAAGCAGTTTGTTCTCTTTGGCTTTTCATCACCTTTTCATGTACATGTGTCACTATTACTGTGGCTAAGACTAAGTATATTTAAAGAGAGGTGGGAGTGATTGTTCGCGGGAAAAGGTGCAGATGTTCTTGGACTCGAGGTTGAAAGGTAGAAACAGTGTTTGGACTCTGGGGAAGAAGAAGAAGAAGAAGAAGAAGAAGATGGCTTTGAAACCCTGAAGACTTCCTCTTTCTTCCATGATGGTAGGCACCTCCCACCCACCCATGACATGCGTAGTACTGCTTTGAGAGTAGAAGCCAAGCCACCATTACCACCAGACACAAATCCCAACAACAAATCAGTTCAATCTTTTCTACTGCCACTCCCTCTTGTCATGGACACATGGTTGCTCCTACTACCCAACAACCAAGTGGGGACGACTAGATACTTGCCAAAACTCTCTTTTGGCCAGGTTTTGGGCATTTGGTCATTGCATGTTTCATCAGAGCATCAGCCTTCCAATCACCGCCTGTGAGCTGGTTTTCAGTGCAGAGAATGATGTTTTTGTTTCAGGGCTCAGTGCGGAATGTCCAGATTAAAGGCTTGTGATTCCTTCCTTCCTGGTTTGGCTGGGTTCTTGCTTCGCATACATTAGCAGGGAATGGGCATCTACTTCTTCTTCTCCATCCATCTTCGTCTTCCCTTTTGATATTTAGGCCATTCCTGTCTTCTTCCTTCGAGTCTGGAGTCTGGAGACAAATGGCTTCTGTTCCCAAGCCAATGCTTCATGGTAGGAGGCTCTTTGAGCTGCTGGAAGAGCAGCAAGAGCCTTTTCTTCTGGACGTCTACCTCTTGGAGCATGGGTACTCGGATAGAGCAATGAATCCCAGTGCCGCTGCATTCATGTGCTGGCATGGCGGTGCTTGTAGGCGGCTGAGAAGGTTCAGCACCCATGGCTGCAGGAGGAAGAGAACCGGACTTCTGAGGTGTCTGCTGAACAAAGTTGTCTACGGCAAGGTGATCAGGAAAGCTTGGAGGTGGGATGGTGGAGCTATTGGCATCGGAAGATGGAATGTCTTGAGATCGTTCTTCGAGATGAAGGGCAAGAACAATGCTGTGGAGTTCCGCCGCCTGTCTTGTTCCTGTGGCACCGACGAAGGTGATCCGGACAGAGAGGAGCAGTGGAGAGCTATGGGCGGCTCCGATCAGCGCAGCCCTGTGTCAGTCCTTGAGCTGCATTCCGATGAAGGTTGTTTCTCCTCCTCTTTGCACGCAACATTGATCTTTGTCTGTCTTGTCCGATTACTTCCATGCGGATTTTAGGTACATTTGTCTCTCTTGTTTCACCGAATGATATGCTTCTCCCTTGTGTTCCTCGTTTGCAGTTGAGGAAGAGGTGCCATCAACCTCAGGTTTTGATTCACCCAAGGACACAAAGGAAGCTCCATGGATTGGCTTGGAAGAGCACCCCAACACAAGGAGCCAGTTCCTTCACCCACACCGTTTTCTGTCAGACTGGCTGAAGGAGGTAGAAGGAAGGCTCTCGACATCTCATGAACGCCCAAGTCCAGAGAGGAGTGGGAAGATCACCGAGGAGGGGATGATGATCCTGTCACGGAAGAGTCGAGGATGTGCTTTGGGCAATATATCCCAGTTGATAGATTTCGATTTCTCCGAGTCCAGGAAAGAATGGAGCCATTTTCGGCATGAGATAGGAGAGGTTGGGGCTGAGATCGAACAGAGCATCTTCGAGGAGATCAGCGAAGAAGCTGTGCTCGATGTTCTTCATCGTCACTCCACCTTGGAAAGATGTTGATTCTATTCATCAGCGCCATGTGAAATTTACTTGCTTACAGTAGCAAATCTCTGAACATAATGCATGCCACAGGAAGACACAAATCCTTGCTTCAGCTGCTTGCTTGCAGTCTACCGGATTGCTGCTTCAGAACCAATGATGGATTACTAGTCTATTGTAATACCTGTTTAAGGTTATTGTATGCTGAGTCTAAGAAGAATAAGTGTCATGTACTTTTGGTTACGATTGAAGATAGATTTATGCGATAAGCATCAGAAAAACTTGGTGGTGTTACAGTTCATCACGAGCATGTCAGAATGTGGTGGCAATTCAAGGCGTAATTGGCGGTATTAAGGACCACATAATGGAATTGAAGTGACTCGAAATTGCAGAATGATTTGATGCGCAATTCGCATTTCGTCCAGCATGTAGAACAGAGAGAGAGAGAGAGAGACGAGTGATGCTTAGGGCAGAGGATGGCAGAGACAGGGGAGCTTCCACTCGAGAGCCATGTTGTACTGCTGCTGCAATGGCTGGTAGGTGGAACAGAGTTATTTGGAGGTGCGATGGTCCAGCGTAACAGAGTTATTTGGACATGTCATGGTCCACGGTTCTATCAAGCCATGTGCATATTAATTACAGACGATCCATGAAGGATGCACGATGATGTTGATCCCTTAGACCAGTCTAAAATACATGATTAAAGAGATTGTGTTGCCGCTGTTGTGCCACGGGAGTTCCCTATGATTCGAGCTTGTGAAATCTGCGCCCTCGACTCTCGAAATCTCCATTTCCAGTTCGGTGAAAGTGAAAAGCCTTCGTCGGACTCGCCGATTGTCACATGAATTTTTCTGCCCGCCTTCTTTGCTTACTGGCTTTGAAGATTCAGGTACACGAGACATTAGTATTTCTGCAAGATGTTGGCCTGAGTTACTGTTTTCCGGTGGATGTTACGGAGGAGGAGAGAAGCCAGAACGGAACTGGAAGATTCGGATTTATGAGACATCAGTGTTCTTCTTCTGCAAGCAAGATCTTACCATCGGCTATTTGTTTCTTGTGGCGAAGATGACATCTTTGGATGAGGGAAGTCGGAATAAAACCAGAAGGTACACCTGAGGATTCATTCATTCGTTCATTCACATACATACATACATACATACATGAGACATCAGAATTCTGCAACATCTTAGCCTCTGAGCCATTGACATCTAAAAGCTGGAAGCTGGAAGATACGCCTGAGGGAGGGTTCAACTCTAAAAAGCTGCACCAAACTTCATGGAAAGTTCTGATCTTTTTCGAGGTGATTTTGATGCTTGGATCAAAGTTCATCTGTGGACTGTGACAAAAATGCAAGCCTTGGCTTGGAGAATACAATAATAGCATCAGGACTCATAGTTTGTGCACTTGTGAAGAACAACAAGTGTTCACCCACATCTGACTCTCTTTATTTTTATAAGGGGAAGGCGACATATGGGGCCTTCCTATTTGTCTCTTCCTTTGGATGTGTGTGCTTCTATATATACAAAGCATCAGTCTCAAAAGACAGTTGAGGTGGGAGCCCAACACAAACTAATAGACAAAATGTCATTAGTGCATCTTATAATTTGGTACCCACTCAGAATCCAAGAAACTAAATTAACACACCTAATCACACTTTAGAAACAAAAACGAGTGAAGATTTGACTTGGACCGGAAAAACTATCCAAGGCATCCATTTGTAGCCAAACTATCCAAGAAAACCACAATTCTTCCTTTTTAGAAATTATTTTAACTATACAGTCAGCATACCCAATATCACGAATTTAGCTAGAATTACCTAAATCATATGACATACTTACGATATATATCTATTCGTAAAAATATCAATGTAATCTCACATGTAGCTCAAATGACTTATAAAACAAAAACAAAAAAAAGATTAATTAGTTTAAAAAATAAGTGATGGAATTGTTGCCTCAAGAAACAACAACTTTAGTCCATCACAACTTCTTGAAGATGTAATTGTTGCCTGTATTTTGTATCAAGAAAAAGACTAGTGTTGCAAGCCATCAAAAGATGTAATTCTTCCCCTTGGAGTTCGCAAGAACCCTTTTGGGCTCCTTCAACCTCAGTATGACACCCTCCCGAACCCCAGAGCTGCTCCTGCAAGACAACCCAAGCCCACCAAACCTCTCGAGCACAGCCCAAACATCTCTCTTCCTCTCCATGGCTGCCTTCCCCTGTTTCCTGCTCCTGGTGCACTCCCTGTAGGCTGCAAGGAAGGGGTCTTCCCCCTCCTCCTTCTTCGTGAGAATCTGTCGCGGAGGCGGCTGGAAAGCGCAGGGCGGAAGAGGCACGTATATGCCGTGCGCCGACAGCTTCGGGCTATCAGACTGGCACGGCGGCGGCGGCAGCCTGACATGTTTTTGTGCGGAGCTCTGCTCTGCATGTGGGGTGATCTTGGAGATCCCCGGCTGGTTCTCCCACGAGAAGGGGATGTTCACCAGGGAGTGGGACTTGTGGAGGCTCATGGTCTTCTTGCTCCGGTGTTGGGTTACAGGAGGAGAAGTGGTGCAGTTATAGAGGAGCTTTTCATGCACTATTTTCTCTACCGGTCTCTATGGCTTTGCGAATTCGACAATGGAAAGCACGAAGGAGAGAAGATGGAGGAATTTGTTCGGCACTGAAAGTGAGATGAAGACCGCACATATAGTGCAAGTCTACGTTCGTGGATTGCTTTGTCCGGTGGAAATGTGACCCCTGACAAGCCAAAGGAAGACTTGAGAGAGAGAAGGTTGAATGGAGGGTTTGACCGAGTCTCTGAGAAAAGTAGAATGTGTCTCAATTAAATTGCATTAATCTTCTATTGATTCATGGGAAGAACGCGGTGAAGTGAATGCTGCTGCATCCGTGCATCCGCCAGTTGTTTGTGATCATAAATGCTGCAAAAAAGAGCCAAATTACTTCATCTGATTCATCCTCACAGGTCGAACAAAAGTACAGAGCATTAAACATTGTTGGTGCTGCAGAGATGTGTGTCAGCAGCCAAACTCGGATTAGCCATGGAAACAAACAACCTTCTCCGGCAACTATTTTAATAGAGGACGGCAAGTGCAGCATTAATAGATTACAACCCTGATGCAATCCAGTCAAGCAAGCATGTTCATAGAGATTTGCTCAAGAAACTATAGAGAAATAAGGAGATCAACATCAACTAGAAGAAGTGGAAATTGATCTGTGATCAAGACAAATAACCGTGTCAAAGCATTGAACTTTCTTAATGAGTTGTAATGTTGGTTTCCACAGCAGCCTCTCTGGAAGTCTAACTCAAGCAATTTCCTTAACAATCTCATGTGGAATCTCATCTTTTCCTCACCAAAAAAATTTATGTGATAAATTAATGACACATCAATTTTCTCATCTTGGGAATTTGATCAATATGTGAAGGCCTAATTCGTCAACTAAGTCAGCTAATTTTGTTTGGCCTGATGAAGACAAAAAGTGTCTAGGATTCTAAATCAATTAACGCGTTAGCTTTGAAATTAGATTTGCTTCCCATTATAGTCATTCCATATTAAAATTAGGTTAAAATTTATTTTAGCCATATGACCAAAGGTTTTGGTGAATCACTTAAACACTTATAATTTATTTAGTGAGTTAATAGATGTTAGAGTTTGCTTGTATAATATGTTAAATCATGATAAATCATTAATATAATGATACGTGTAATTTAAGTTTTAAAAAGGAATTAAGATCCATTTTAACCTATGTGATTTTGTCGTGAACCACTTAAGTCTGATACAAATAATACATACATTTTTAAAAACATAGTATATAAGTTCATCTCATCAAGTCTAAATTAATAGATATTAAAATCCGATTATATGGTATGCTAACTTATAATAAAATTATTAATATAATAACACATATAATTTAAGTTTAAAAAAGATTAATGTTCATCTTATCGATGAAGAGGAAGCGATAAAAACCGTAGCGATGGACCAAGCTAGAGAGGCAAAGATAGAAGACATTGGAGGTGAAGGTGAGGAAGAGTTGGATCACTAAGTCGTAGGCATGGTGTATGGGGGTGCAAGAGAATACAAAGTGGGAGGTAGTGGGGACGAAGATGCCTAAGAGAAGGAAGAGAGACCAAGATATCATTACATGCCTAATATCGAATTGGTCGATACACATCCATCTAAGGCAAGACCAGAAGTTTCTGAACTCATCGTTAGCATAGAAGAGGCTGTATGCGTAATATGCTTGTTAGGCAATAGTGACTTGGTGCTGCTGTTGGTAGTCACTTTCACGATAATGTCTCCTCTCGCATGGTCTCAGATTTTTTTTAAATTAAATTACATGTGTCATTATATTAATAGTTTATTGTGAGTCAGAATATCAAGTAAGTAGATTTTAATATCTATTAACTCAAACTTTACTAGAGGAATCTATATGTAATGTATTTAAAAATATATGAGTTATTTTAGATGCGAATAAATCATAAGAGTTTAAGTGATCCATAGTCAAAACCATAGGAGCTAAAATAAACATTAACAATATATATGTATATATGTATACATGTATACATGTATATGTATATATATATACATGTATATATGTATATATGTACATATATACACATGTATATATACATAAATATATATATAAATGTATATATATACATGTACATATATATACATACATATATATATACATACATATATATACATACATATATATATATATATACATATACATACATATACATACATACATACATACATACATATATATATATATATATATATATATATATATATATATATATATATATATATACATACATATATATATATACATACATATATATATATATACATACATATATATATATATATACATACATATATATATATATACATACATATATATATATATACATACATACATACATATATATATATATACATACATATATATATATACATACATATACATACATACATACATACATACATACATACATACATACATACATACATACATACATACATACATACATACATACATACATACATACATACATACATACATACATACATACATACATATATATATATATATATATATATATATATATATATATATATATATATATATATATATATATATATATATATATATATATATATATAATATCTTAGGAGAAAAACTTCATGCAATCCTAAACCCTAACTTGGTCGTGGTGGTTTCATCTGCCACCTCTACTGAACCATCATTGCCATCCCCATCACTGAGCCCAACATTGCAGGCCATGGAAGGTTTGCCCAGCCCAACTAAGAGATGCCGATTCAACCAATAATAGATTGACACCTGTCGAATGGAACCTAGGGTTACGTTTTTCCTATATAAAGGACGAGAGCTACGCCACAGCAACCAAATCGATCGCTCTGCTCCTTTGGTTTGCGCAGGCGCCTTCGTTTTCTCTTCTTCAATATGCATTGCTTCTTCAGAAATTTCTTCGCTTTTTGTCTTTGGATTACTTCAACGGGAGTCGTTGCCTTGTCAGTCCGCTCATCGCTTCTGAGATCGATGGCGCCGGCTTGTCCTTCGGCTCCCATATGGATCGGAGGCGTTTAAAGCCCTAAACTCACTGATCAAGATTGGTTTTTGGGTTACGCCCGCCTCTAAATTTCTATGTTTCTATATGATTTCCTTTTCTTCTTCTCTTTCACGAATTATCGCCGTGATTATAGATCTCATTGTTTCCCCAAAACTTGTCGATAAAGATCGTTTCTTGGGTTGCGCTCGCCAATAAATTTTTAGGGATATTTTGGTTTTTTTTCTTCAAGAACTAGTATGGCCGTAACTATTGATTTCGTTTCGTGATTCTAATATATCTTTGATTCGGGGGTCTCTATAGGATAATGTAGTTGACGTAAAAGGAAGATCTTTGAGGAATTATATGATCGAGATAGGAGTCCTTCATTACTGTGGTAACTTGGTACGCAGATTCTTGGTGCTGTGATTATAAAAAATTCCTCGTTCTGAATGCTGTAGAATCGGCATGACAGACTCTTCTAACACCCATAGAATATGAGCACCTCTCTGCCTTCTATCTTTTCGTATATATCAGACATTGTTTGCTTAGAATTTATCGATAAAGATCGGTTCTTGGGTTACGCTCGCCAATAATTTTATTCGGATTTTATTTGATATTTTTAATAACTAGTATGGCCGTGTTTATAGAATCCATTTCTTGATTCTAAGTATGTCTTTGGCTTGGGGATCCCTACAGGATGTGGTAGTTGTCATAAAAGGAAGATCTTCGATGAGTTATATGGTTTAGGTGGGAGTTTTGATATCTGTTGTATTTTGGTGTGCAGATTCTTGGTGCTGTGATTATAAAAAAATTCCTCGTTCTGAATGCTGTAGAATCGGCATGACAGACTCTTCTAACACCCATAGAATATGAGCACCACTATCTATGCCTTCTGGGTTTCTTCCGATATCAGTCATTGTAGTGTTTGATTTCGTTGTTTTTGTTTTGTTTGATTAGATTTCTCGTTGGGAGTTTGATTTTTCTTACTAAGACAATATAGCGGAAATTTCAGCAAAATAGTATTTGCTTGGGAGAAAATAACTGTGCTGAATGCATTTCAATCGTTCTAGTTTTTTGAGGAAGAACACACTAAAAACAAGGATGTTTCAGATTCATCTAATGTCATCTGTTGGAAACAAAAAGAAACAGTGTGCATAGATAAGATTAATCAACATTTACTACTGCATGTCTAACAAATGATTTTATATTTTGAATTTTTCTTGGGTATTCTTTTGGATGAGATTTCTGCAACTGCTACCTGCAGCAATAGAGCGTATCATGCTTTTAGAGTGAAAAATGCTCCTTGTAGAACATTGAGGTTACCCAGGACTAGTGATGACAGATGCTGCTATCTGATGTTCTCATGTCTCTCCTTGAATGCTTGAAGAGTTTTGTATGGCACTGTGCATCATTTGGAGAAATATTTGCTCTATGGCCAGGTGACATTGCACAGATTGGTGTCGGGAAGTTGCAGAGGGAAAGAAATGTTTCTTTAGATAACAACTCTGTATCACTTAGATTTTCTTGTCAATCAGCTACACATTCAACAGTGTGTTACATGTTTTTTTGACAGAATGACAATTCTATGTACCTTATTGGGCATGTTGAGAAATGGTATTCCGCAAACACAATTAGATATTTTGTTTGGTGGACTGTTATAGAGACTGAGACAATAAAATAAGATAAATAAAATAGCCTGGGTTAGTGTCTGAACCCCTACATCAATTCTCTAAAAAAAATCTCTTTTTGAGACTTTTTCTAGAAGTATTTTGCATTCTAAAAATTGGCAAGCAATTTTTTTTCTGAATATTCTTTTTCCTTACCTTTTCTTATAACATAGTATGAAATTATTGTAACATAATATTTTTTTATAAATTTTATAAAAATATTATGTTATAAGATTTTTACATTGTGTTATAATATTTTTGATAATATTAAAGTAATACTGTAACATAGTAATTTTGTTTTCAACAATGCTAGGAAATACTATAATATTGTTATAGTGTTTTTATATTATGTTATAATGTTTTTCTGATGTCCTTGAAAACACTAACAGAAAATTCATAAGTGATTAGGGTTATTTTAGAAATTAGGAAAAGAGAAAGATTCTGCAATTGGATGGGGAAAAAAAAATCTCCCATAGATTGCAGGATATGCTGTAAGCCTTTTTTTCCTGTTCAAGTTTACTGATGCTTTGGCTTATATGGGAAGGATGCAGAAGAACATTGATCAAATTTGCATGTTTCCAGGATAATAATATGTTTAACCTCACATCATCAATGAGGTCCAAAGCCTGAATGAGGAAAAAAATGCACTTAAAACACAACTATAATGTGACAATAGTATCTGATAGAAGCAAAAAGAAGAGAATTTTCACTTTGGTGAACATCTCATTTTCCTGTAATAAATAGTGTTGGAGCTGTTACATCTTCTTACTTGGGAATTCACATGGTAGTGATTCACCCAAGTTTATTTTACTCTCTAACATCAAAATTTCTTACAAATGAATGATAGCTGAACGAAAAAAAACATCCTTGTTATCTCCAGACAGAAGAAGTATTACTTGCAGTGATCCCTCTCCAAAGTAATGTTCTTCAATATCATGCAGTTCACATGATGAGTGGCTGTACTGGTAAATCCAATCTTCACCAACTCCTTCAATCGACCTGCTCACCTATCAGATCAAGACCCACCAGTAGAAATGAGAGCCCCTGGAAAAGGAGGAAGTAGAAATGGATACCCTGCGCCGACAGCAAGCTCCGAGCTGACGCAGTTAAGAGTAGGAAGGCAAGCGCTAGCTCCTTCCGATAAATCCTGTTATGCTTTCTCTTCATCTCCCTTTCAGGCTGCGGTTTTCCGTTTGCAATGGCTTCAAGATTAGGCAGGGAGACATGTCGTTGCTGCTTGAGCTCCTTCTTCGCGAGAGAAATAAGATCGCCCTCGGAGGAACGACCAGACTTCTTGGTCACCACCCACTCGTAGGCACTTCCGAGCTGGAAGAGACCCGAGATCATCGCGTTGAACTTAGTCACCGACATGGTGTTCTCGAAGAGAAGATACGGGACGATAAAAGGGAAGGATCTTGCGGCTGGGAGGATGTTGAGGAAGGACATGGTTGCAGGAATGTAACACACCACCCATGCAGGGAGCTCAGCTTCCGGAACAAACATTGTTAATGGAAGGACAATGCAGAACAAGGTGAAGGAATAGAAAGGTAAGATGAGTTTCCGGAGGAGGAAGAACAGAAATATCAAGTTGGACTTCTTCCAGAACCCAATCTGAAATAGATACAACACTTGTTAGCTCAAAAGAAATCGCATTTAACCTACATTTCAGCAAGAAATATTCGGTAGTAACATGATCGAGACTTAGTTGAACTGCTGAAAATTTCAGTAGCTTTAGCTCTATGAAGTATCAACACACAGTGATAAAGAGACTGCAAATAACTACTCTAGAAGTTGCGGCAATTTGCATTCCAATTCAGCAAAATAGAAAAGAGAACCGGAAATAAGTGATCGAAACAGTTCAGTTATCAAAACGGGACAATTGCATTCTGAACATTACAGTAATCGAATTGCCAACTTCTGAACATTATAGTAGTCTTCTGCAATTTCCTAACAATTGTACACATGCTCGAGAGCAAGATCCTCCCAAGTATAGCATAGATTTGTACAAAGTTAGTGTGTACATATCTAAACATACAACATATAATGAGGAAATCATCATTAGGTCGATAAATAGATTAAGGCTTATGCGCTACGATAGTATCTTCAGATATTGCCATTGTAACTAAATATAGCTGAAAAATATCATGATAAGAACGCATATCAGCGATCGAGAATGCAGTAACTATTCAGTTTTCAGCTAATTTATGCACTGATGCTAATGTATGTCAATTAAATTTGATCAAAACAGGAGCTCAATTGAGATGGTCATATCCTCCAACAATTGACCGGCTGGTTGGTTATCTCTAAGATAAGATAATCGACAAAGTTCAGAAGTATAGAATAAGTTTCAATGCTTTGGAGTAAAGCTTCTCAGATTCTGGTTTGTAGATCATACCTTAGATCTGAGAATGTCCGGCAAGCTGAGCCTAAACAGCTGCATAGGACCAGAGTGCCATCGATGCTGCTGCTTCCTGTAAGCTTCGTACGACTCGGGCAACTCACATTGGCACTGAACAGAGTGCAAAGACATGAGAAGAAGTCTAATACTTCCATCAAGCACTGCAAATTCAAGAAATGTCAGGTTATCCAAAGAATTCTCGTCATACCTCCACATCGTTGAGGAATATGAACTTCCATCCTTTGAGATGAGCTCGCACCGCGATGTCCATGTCCTCGACTGTCGTTCTCTCCAACCATCCTCCTGCATCCTCTAGTGCCTTGATCCTCCAGACTCCTGCCGTGCCATTGAACCCAAAGAAGTTGATGAAGGCCCCATTCACCTGCTGCTCCACCTCAAAATGGAAGCAGAGGTTAATGTTCTGAAGCCGGGTCAGCAAATTCTCATCTTTGTTCACGAATGACCACCTTGCCTGCACCAATCCCAACTCCTCGTTGCCCTGTAAACACGAGCAAACCAGAGTTACCATCAAATGTTGAGCTTTATAACCAAAGAGATGAAGCTGAGCTCAGACGACTAGATACCTTGAAATGAGGCACAGTCCGCTTCAAGAAGTCAGGCAATGGATTGAAGTCGGCGTCGAAGATGGTGACGAACTCGTAGTCCTTGACGTAGGTACAATTCATGGCTGACTTGAGGTTTCCAGCCTTGTAACCATCTCGAACCACTCGGTGCCTGTAAACAATCCGAGCCCCGTTCTGCTGCCACTTCTCCACCTCCTCCTTGATCAAAGCCTGTGTTGTGGGATCGTCGGAGTCATCCAACACCTGAATTAGAATGTTGGACTTTGGCCAATCCAAATTACACACTGCAGCAATCGATTGCTGATACACCTGCAAAATGGCAACAATAATCCACAAAGATGGTAATTTTGGCTCAAAACTCCCAAATCCAACTCGCAAGGATCCAAGCTTTGTACAAAGCTTACCTCTTTCTCGTTGCACATGGGTATCTGGACGAGAACCATTGGGTAGTCCTCGCCGCCGGATTCAAGGTCCTTGGAGGTTCCCATGGCGCTCTTGGTAATGGGCTTTATCCCTTTGAAGCGTATCCAGAAGCATCCGAGGCAGAGGATGAGGCGGTCGGCGCTTTGGATGACGAAGAGGATGACGCAGGCGTCAGCGAGGAACTGGAGCGGCGGAGCGATGTACTCCACGCGGAAGCGCACCCACCCGCCGTAGAGCGACTCGAGAAGCCCCCGGACGCCGAGGGACGAATGAAGAAGCAAATGTTTCGTCTCCGCAGCGCCCAAATGCCAGCCTTTGAAGTACGCCGCCACCTCGAGCCCGAGCAGGACGACGGAGAGGCAGAGGAAGGCCTTGATGCAGGAGTAAAATCGCGACCGCAGCAAAGGGCTCTCCTCCGAAGAGAAGAAGGCGGCGTCGGAGTCCGTCCGACCGGACGCGACGCCGACGGTGGTGGAGGCGAGGGAGGTGAGACAGCCCGCTGCGCGGTGGGCCTTGAGGAGGAGCACCCACGTGATCTGCTTCGCGTTCCTCCCCCGGGCACCCTTCCTCGCCCCTCCACCGGCGGCGGCGAACTCCTCGCCGGCAACGACGGCACACTCATCGTCGTCGTAAGGGGACGATATCTCCGCGATGGACCAGTTGGGGTTCTCCATCTTGACTACCACCGGCGTCCCCCGGTGGGCCTCCTCGTTCCACCTCCCGAGCGGCGGCGTCATTACTTACCTTCCCTACCTTTCGAACACGATCAAGAACCAAACTTTCTTATATACCCGGCGTCGGGGGTTGACTGACACCTCGGATCCGAGCGGTTGTCGGCCGGAAGCGAGGGTCACGACAGCAATGCGACTTCGTCCGCCGGAAGCGCGCGAAAAGGCGGGGGGACTTTTGCCTCAGAGGCTGAGGGAGGAGAGTGTGTCTAGATAGGAACAGGAGAGCCTTCTTTATAGGCGTGTCATCGCGATCTCGTGGTCTGCGGCCATCCATAAGACGGGCACGACAAAGACAACCCGAGGAAGGGAATACAAGAACAGCTCAGCACGTCCACTGCCGATCTCCACAGAACAAAATACAATTAAAGAACGGGAGAGAGGTGGAAAAGAAAGCATCAGAAAGCCGAGATTTTTACTGCCTCTCGCATCATTGGTGCGCCGAATTAAGACACACATGGATCGAGCTAATCAATCAGTCAAATTAATCTCATCATCATCTGAAGAACTCGGGAAGATTAATGAGGGAGAAGGAAAGATACGGTAAAAATCTTGAAATTACTAATCAACCACAATCAATCAATAGCTGGGATTGACATCCTACAACTGGTCAAAAGAACTTATCAAACTGGAGCATCCAATCATGCTTTTGTTGCTAAAGATAAAACAATAAAAAGTCGATCCTTTAATAGCTGGTAATCAGAGCTTTCACGGTGGAGAACGGTGCAGCGTGAGCACCGACACATGAAGGTGACAACAGACTCGTAGTAAGAGGTGCTTCCTCTTGATGACAGCCACAGCCACAGCTAACACACAAATCAATAAGCCTACCGCACTAATTTTGTACTGTTATGCAAAAACAGATCATAATCTTTATAAGAACTAAAAAAAATTAATTAGGCCATCTGGCACGTCGAGAAACCTTTCGGAGACGAGCGGCCGGCGCTGTCTCGACCGGACCGGTTCAATCGCCGGCCTGTCATGGAGGAACACATCACTCCAACACAGATCATCATGCATCGATCGGCCTTCACTGTGAGATCTCAGAGTCTTCCTTGTTCGTCTTATCACCTTAAAAAATGTCCTTCAGCTTGTCAACAAAACTGTACTCTGTTTTGTCTTCTTGCCACTCTGGTCCGCAACTGTGTAAGCCTAACAAGTATATATATATATATATATATATATATATATATATATATATATATATATATATATATATATATATATATATATATATCCTTGTTGGTAAAATGTTGAGGATGCCATGTGTTGGACTGTCACCGACAGGGCTTGTTCATAATGTAGTGTTTGACTCAATAATGGAGACTAAAAAAAGGAAGCCATTTCTAATGGAACACTATATATATATATATAATTTATTTACCTACAGGATAGGAAGATGTTTCAGAGAAGATTCTATGTATACTGATTACTTAAAGAGGGTGTTTGACATGAACAATTTATTTTCTTGACATGTATTATTTTTTTTCAAGGTCAAAAAAATAACCAAGTTTTTAAAAAGAAATCACAATTTTGTTGCACTACAATTAATCACTTCAAACATATTTTAAGGTGAGAGTGTAGAAAAGTCAAATAGTTTTTCATGGCTGTTTGAATGTCAAACCCCTATCAAAGAAAAGTTGGGGAACATAATTGGATTAAGCTATATAAAATAAAGATTGTGATCTAGAAGAATTCTGTGAAAAAAAAAGGGGATTCAAATATAAGGGATGTCAAATGGAAGATCTTAAGAAACAAGAGGATGTGATTCCCACTTATTCCGAACATTGAGAATTAGGTGGGTCAAATATTATTTGTGCACCACACTCGTAAGGGGACTAAGTCAAGATTCCAATTGGTTGATGTTGTGAAGAGCATTAAGTGCAGTCCATGGTCTTACACTCTTCAATTTCATAATAGCACAAAGAAATATATTTTTGTATATGCATATGCTTTTGTAGGATGGTGTAATTGCTTATACATACAAATGTATGTAATGTTAAACTGCAGTTTTGCATCAATTTCATGATCACTGCATGCAGAACACATTTATGAATCTTTGTTCAGACTCCAATTCAATTGCTACTGTTCATGTTGAAGGAAAACATTAATCTCTGTGCATAAATACAAAACCACATGAACTCACATCTACTCTTTCTGTATGGAGATTAAGTGGTTTTTGAGCACAGAGATCTGAAAATGATTGACATCTACAGAACCAAAACAACAAAAAAAAAAAGGAGCTTTCATCTTTTCAACCACTTAGCTCCCCCAAAAAAGTAGAAAATATGTCTTCTTCTGATCCAAGTCAGTATTATCTTGGAGAATCCATGAAAATGAAAACAAAGGAGTTGGTTGGTGATGATGATGTACTAGTTGATCATGTATAATTGGTACTGAGGGAGTGGATTAGATGATGTAAACATAAAAATAATCAAAACATTTGCCACTTTGAAACTGTGAGTAACCTATTTAGTGATCCTGTTTCTGAACTAATAATTGCTTGTTAATCTCCACAAGTCAACTCTAGAATAGAGCAACAAGTCAACTGTAGAACAGAGCAATGTACTCGAGTGGCAAAAGCTATACTCCATCTCCATGTACATGTATCCACGTACACAAACTCTACATGTCTACTGCAGATATTAAGGACCTGCTCATGTCTTATCACTCCCCCCATCTATGCCCGACCTTCGATTTGGCCATCGTTGTATCGCAATGCAGTGATGCTCTGTCTATAATAATCGTTCGATACGTGACAAAGAACCTCAGCCAGTAGTCGTGACTACTACACACACAATCGTTGCAGCACTTCCATTGTCACTGTCTGCCATCGACCATCATTGCCGCACACCATAGCACCGCCACACATAGTAGCATCAACACCCAATACAGTCGCAGCGCCACTGCTTCCCTTAGCAGCAGCCGATAGCACCACTTCTTGTGCTACCGCATGTAACCGATGTTGTCGTGCCACCACTATGTGTGTAGTGTCAGCTGAGTTCTTCTATTGCCTTAGTGGCAACCACCCTCAATAGTGCTTCTCGATAATATAGATGAATCGTTCAAACATCATATAATCAAAATCAGATAATATCTTTTTACAAGGTGTTAATAAATAAATCTAAATATAAATTAATATAGCTATGATACTAACCATAAAAACTGTAATTATATTATTATGTAAAAATACTTTAATACTAGAAATTATGATTGCATATCTTTTGATACTCTTTAACAAATTTTTATTTGATTGCAAGTAAACCATTGTCAGAAAATAATAATAATGTCGATCTACAAAGAAGATTAGACTCGCCTTCTCTTTTCTTTTTTTTCTTCAAGAATTATTTTAAATAAAGAAATTAAAATAAGAACTAAAAGAATATTATAAAAAAGAGATGAGAGAAGACTGAGTTTTTTTTAATCGAAATTATCTAGAAAATCCTATGAACTTACTTTTCATTAATCGATAATTATAATCAAAATTTAATTAGATCTATACTTATCTTACGATAATTATATAAGACTATATAATCTAACAATATCAGCACTAAATAAATTCTCTCTTAATATCATCAAACCCATAAAACTACAAAGACAAATCCACCTCAAGATCAACAAATCTTCAACCCAGGTAGAAACCCACTCATGTGCCCTCGTCAATCAAATGTGTTTGGGTCAACAAGTCAATGTTACAGATGACTATTTGTCCTATTTCTTTTCCCTTTCTTGAGTAGAAAAGTTTATACGGGTCAATCAAATGACTATTTGCCCTCGTCAATCAAATGTGTTTGGGTCAACAAGCCAATGTTATTCTTCCAGCCCTCAAACACATACAGATATCAAAGATGACTATTTGTCCTATTTCTTTTTCCTTTCTTGAGGTTAACAGGTAGAAAAGTTTATACGGGAGCTCTCATCATCACTACCCTCATCATCTCCCTTCCTTGCCACTTCGTAAGCACAGCACTGTTGATCACGTGGCACATGCATGTATGAATCACTTCCTCCATTGTTGCGTAATTACTTAGATTTGCTTTCCCATGGAGACCAGTTGAGTAGAAGAATTGGATACCGATGGATGGGAAAGTAGGATATGCTTCATTTTTCCATGAAACGACAGGCACGGACTCATCTCCTTAATTTCCACTACGATGCAGACGGATACCATCTCGTTGTGGAAGAAAGATGGACTTTTATGATTCCAGGCGGCTCTCTTTAGCCACGTTAAGCCTGAAATTTTTCGCACCGCTATCGTCTATAAATACCCAAGCTATGATCTCAGAGTCTAGGAAAAGAAGAGGAAGGCGATCGAGTAGAATGAGGTCCTCAAACTCAGCTTTGGCTATGCTCTTCGCCGTGGCTCTTGCCATGGCCTGCACCAGTACCCTAGCCCAGAACTCGCCCCAGGACTTCGTGAGCCCCCACAACGCCGCCCGCGCCGCCGTCGGCGTCGGTCCCGTGTCGTGGGACAGCACCGTCGCGGCGTACGCCCAGAACTACGCCAACCAGCGGAAGGCCGACTGCCAGCTCGTGCACTCCGGCGGGCCGTACGGTGAGAACATCTTCTCGGGCTCCGGCCGCGACTACACGGCGGCAGACGCCGTCAACGCCTGGGTCTCCGAGAAGCAGTACTACGACTACAACAGCAACACGTGCGCCCCTAACAAGGTGTGCGGCCACTACACGCAGGTAGTGTGGCGTTCGTCCACGGCCATCGGCTGCGGCCGTGTGCGCTGCAACAGCGGCGCCATCTTCATCACCTGCAACTACAAACCTCCGGGCAACTATGTGGGGCAGCGCCCTTACTAAGATCACTCAATAACTACAAGAATAAAACAGTGTGTTCTTGGGATAAGAACATGGTGCATGCCATGACAATAAATGTGACTTGAGAAGGAGATACATGGATGATGCTTAGATGAAATCAGCTTTGTCATACATGATACATGGTACGCAGATACATATCATAGCATATCTATCAACTTTGGGTAGTATACTTTACTTGATCAAAAGTAGACAAGTATACATATACACTTACAACTTGAATTCTTGCAAATGATGATCAAGTAATATTTCTAGTACCTTAGTCTTCTATAACATTGATTCTTTTTTACATTGTTAATTTTAGATTAGTATTATGAACATATATTTTTATATTTTCATCCTTAGCGATCGATAAGACCAGTTTCAACGTAACCTTTAATTTCATATAGTCACATAATAATTTTTTTTACTCTTTTGACTAATTAACTTTATATCATTTGTTATATATATATATATATATATATATATATATATATATATATATATATATATATATATATATATATATATATATATATATATATATATATATATATATATATATATATATATATATATATATATATATATCAGAGAATAGAAAGCAGGCTGGCAGCTCATCTGGAAGTTGGCAGCCAGGTTGATGGTAGCATTATGCTGCTTACTCACCTGTCATCTATCTTCTAATAAGAAAACTCACCATCACAAGAAAACCAGCAACTAGCTGCAGTACTATCAACATCAGTTGCTCTCATCTTTTGCACTTGGGCTTCTAAATGAATCCTCAAGAACATCACAGACCTGTTTAGGACATTATTGGTATAATTGAATACTCATGCAACGAATGATCAGTCATACAGATGAAATAAGCTCACTAATAAAGAACATAATATCAAGTTAACTAGTGTCTGATCATCACATTTGTACATATATGGGGAAAGAAAACAAAGCAAAGCTTGCTTACAGTAGCTAATGCTGTTGGTAGCTTTTCTATACCTGATCTTTACCCTTGATTTGTCAATCTGCTAAACAACCTTGAACAGGAATCAAAAGAACAAGGATACTTGCAACTACTTAAATGACTTTTATATGATGCAATCAATATTAAGGAAGTTGAATCCAAATCAGTGTCATCCATTTGCTCCTCAAATTGCAATGAAACATGTAAGCACATGATGCCATAAAAATTGATAAGTTAACAGAGTAATATTATCAAAGAGAAAGATATCTAGCAATCCACCATTCCAATTTCTCTGCAAACACAAAACAGAAGAGTTGCAATATGTTTGGTTTTAGAAAGCAAAAGAAAAAAGAAAGAAACTTTTTGTAGCAAAGCTCACATGTCTTGGATGAAGAAAATTGCTGACACCAAAGATGTGAAGCTCACACCCATAAGCAACAGGCCTTGTCCATATCATACATCCTGGTTCAGGTACTTGAGCAGATCATCTTAATAACTTCATTGAGATCCTCAAAACCCTTTCTGTGTCATCCTAAGTACGAAGAAACACATAATCAAAAGTTTTTCTCACTTGATCTTGCAGATGTTGCAACTAATATGCTCATCTATAACACCATAAGAAATATCCCATGGATGCAGCATTAACATTTGGCTAGCCTCTCAGGATGCATGCTGATTTATTTGAAGCTTTAAAGACATGCGAAGAAAAAACATGCAATTCTGACAAATCACTCTCAGTTTGCCTCTTACTTTCCTTCTCTTTTTTCTTTTAACATATATCAAAACTGAAGCATAGTACTTCAACCCTGGGGCAGATCTAGTGACAAGATATGACTGGATCTTGCATGTCATTTATCAAAATTCGTATAGCCCATATGATATGATGGTGCTTCAGCCTCTGTAAAATAGCTTCAGCCAATAGGAGCCCTAAAATTTTACAGAGCGTGATCTTGGAGATCCCCGGCTGGTTCTGCCATAAGAAGGGGATGTTCACCAGGGAGTGTGACTTGTGGAGGCTCATGGTCTTCTTGCTCCGGTGGTGGGTTACAGGAGGAGAAGTGGTGCAGTTACAGAGAAGCTTTTCATGCACTACTACACTACATGCAATCAACACAGCGCAACCCTGAGCTGCGTGACGCAGCCCGCTATCGAGTTCGTCTACCAACCCTCGGCGACGCCATTAGCCCTGTGCGGCTACTGCCCAACCTTCGGTTTGGCCGCCATTGTATCGCGACGTTGCAATGCTCTGTCTGTAGCAATCATTCAATGCATGACGACCAGCCTTGGCCAAAAGTCGTGACTACTACATGCAAAACCGTGGTAGCACTTCTTCTGTCACTATTCCCCATCGACCATCACTATGGCGCACCATAGCACCGCCACACGTAGTAGCAACACCACCCTATACAAACGCTGCCCACGGTGGCAATCGCCACATGTAGTGCCACCGCTTCCATCAACAGTAGCCAGTAGCAGCACTTCCTGTGCTACCGCACGCAGTGGACGTTGCCATGCCACCACTGCATGTGCATCACCGCTTACGGCCAAATCCTACCATCGTAGGTTGGAGCAATGCCACCCAAGGCAACTGTTGCCGGCCAAATCCTACCATCACCGCTTGCGGCCAACTGTTGCCGCCCTCAATAGTACTTCTACGGACAATAAGCTGCTAGTAGTATCCCACCAAACAAAAGTAGGCATAACGAACACGGAAGAATAGATTTATAGACGACGTAGAAAGGGCATATCGACAATACAAATAAATCTTTCAAATATCATACAATCAAAATCGAACAAGATTTGTTCAAGCGAAGAGGGCTAATGAACAAATATAAATATAAAATAAATTTGATATACTTTTATGATATAAGGTATTTCATTTCAAAATATATCTATGATACTAATTGTAATTATAAAAATATAATTATGCTATTATGTGAAAAACTTTAATACAAAAAACTGAAACCAAATAATGATAGATCAAAGATTACGATTGCATACTTTTTTTCTACACTTTAGAAAATCTTTATCGGATTACAGCTGCAATATTGTCCGATCCGAAAAAATCAACGACATCAATATGCAAGTAAGACTAGACTCGTCTTCTCCTTATTTTCTATCATTCAAAAATCACTTTAAATGATGAAATTAAATTAGAGACTAAGAGAAGATGATTAAGAGGAGATAAGAGAAGATATGTAATATCTTAATATATAACTTAACGTTAAGTCATGAATTAAATCTCTAGAAACTTCTATCTATTTATACGCGAGAGCATAAGATATAGTATAAGAAATTAGGAGAGCTTCTCTCACCAAGATTATTTTCTAAGAAATCCTAAATAATTAAATTATTTTTTATTAATCGATGATTATAATTAAAATTTAATTAGGTCTATAATATATCTTATCTGATTAAATAAGATTATATAATATAACAATATCAGCACCAAACAAATTCTCTCCTGATACTATTCTGCTTCAAGTCATCACACCCATAAAGGCGACAGAAAAATCAACCTCAAGATCAACAAATCTTCAACCCAAATAGAAACCACTCATTGTGCCCTCGTCAATCAAATATGTTTGGGTCAACAAGTCAATGTTATTCTTCTAGCACTCAAACTCGGACAGATCACAAAGATTACTATTTGTCTCTGTCAAGGCAACTATTTATTTTCCCTTTCTTGAGGTTAATATGTCATACGGGAGCACTCATCATCGCTACCCTCTTCTATTGCTCCCACATCCCCCTTCTATTGCACAGTACTGTTGATCACCTGGCACATGCATGCATGAATCACGTCCTCCATTGTTACGTAGTTACTGAGATTTGCTTTCCGATGGAGACCGGTGAATACAAAGGTTGAGTAGAAGTATTGGATACGGCTGGATGGAAAAGTAGGATATGCTTCATTTTTCCATGAAACGACAGACAGGGACTCATCTCCTTAATTTCCACTCCGATGCAGACGGATACCATCTCGTTGTGGCAAGATGAACTTCTATGATTTCAGGCAGCCCTCCTTCCACGTTAAGCCTCAAATTTCCCGCACCGCTATCGTCTATAAATACCCAAGCTATGATCTCAGAGTCTAGTAAAAGAAGAGGGAGGCGTTCGAATAGAATGAGGTCCTCAAACCCAGCTTTGGCTATGCTCTGCACCGTGGCTCTTGCCGTGGCCTGCACCAGTACCCTAGCCCAGAACTCGCCCCAGGACTTCGTGAGCCCCCACAACGCCGCCCGCGCCGCCGTCGGCGTCGGTCCCGTGTCGTGGGACAGCACCGTCGCGGCGTACGCCCAGAACTACGCCAACCAGCGGAAGGCCGACTGCCAGCTCGTGCACTCCGGCGGGCCGTACGGTGAGAACCTCTTCTCGGGCTCCGGCCGCGACTACACGGCGGCAGACGCCGTCAACGCCTGGGTCTCCGAGAAGCAGTACTACGACTACAACAGCAACACGTGCGCCCCTAACAAGATGTGCGGCCACTACACGCAGGTAGTGTGGCGTTCGTCCACGGCCATCGGCTGCGGCCGTGTGCGCTGCAACAGCGGCGCCATCTTCATCACCTGCAACTACAAACCTCCGGGCAACTATGCGGGGCAGCGCCCTTACTAAGATCACTCAATAACTACAAGAATAAAACACTGTGTTCTTGGGATAAGAACATGGTGCATGCCATGACAATAAATGTGACTTGAGAAAGAGATACATGGATGATGCTAAGATGAAATCAGCTTTGTCGAACATGATACATGGTACGTACATACATATTATAGCACATCTATCATCTTTCGGTAGTATACCTTACTTGATCAAAAGAAGACAAGTATACATATAAACACACAACTTGAATTCTTGCAAATGATGATCAAGTAATATTTCTAGCACCTTAGTCTTCTATAACATTAATTCTTTTTTACATTGTTAATTTTAGATTAGTATTATGAACATATATTTTTATATTTTCGTCCTTAGCCCATCAATAAGACCAGTTCCAAGATAACCTTTAATTTCATATAGTCACATAATAATTTTTTTATCTTTTGACTAATTAACTTTATATCATTTGTTATATATGTATATGTATATGTTATATATGTATATACATACATATGTATATATATACATACATATGAATATACATACATATATGTATGTGCAAAAAGATGTGCTGAGATATATATATGTATGTGTGTGTGCGCGCGTGCAAAAAGATGTGTGTGTGTGAGAGAGAGAGCAGAAAGATGTGCTGAGGTAAATAATCAGAGAATAGAAAGCAGGCTGGCAGTCATTTGATGGTAGCATTATGCTGATTACTCACCTGTCATTTTCTAATAAGAATCCTCAACATCACAAGAAAACCAGCATCTAGGTGCAGTACTATCAACATCAGTTACTCTCATCTTTTGCACTTGGGCTTCTAAATGAATCCTCAAGAACATCAAAGACCTGTTTAGGACATTATTGATATAATTCAATACTTATGCAACGAATGATCAGTCATACAGATGCTATAAGCTCACTAATAAGAACATAATATCAAATTAACTAGTGTATGATCATCACATTTGTACATATATGGGGAAAGAAAACAAAGCAAAGCTTGCTTACAGTAGCTAATGCTGTTGGTAGCTTTTCTATACCTGATCTTTACCCTTGATTTGTCAATCTGCTAAACAACCTTGAACAGGAATCAAAAGAAGAGCATGTAGCAGGCAGTTAAAAGCACAAGGATACTTGCAACTACTTAAATGATTTTTATATGATGCAATATTAGGGAAGTTGAATCTAAGTCTGTGTCATCCATTTGATCTTCAAATTGCAATGAAACATGTAAGCACATGATGTTGTAAAAATTGACAAGTTAACAGAGTAATATTCTCAAAGAGAAGGATATCTAGCAATCCACCATTCCAATTTCTCTGCAAACACAAAACAGAAGAGTTGCAATATGATTGGTTTTAGAAAGAAAAAAAAAGAAAGAAACGTTTTGTAGCAAAGCTCACATGTATTGGATGAAGAAAAATGCTGACACCAAAGATGTGAAGCTCACACCCATAAGCAACAGGCCTTGTCCATGTCATACATCCTGGTTTAGGTACTTGAGCAAATCATCTTAGTAACTTCAATGAGATCCTCAAAACCCTTTGTGTCATCCTAAGTACAAAGAAACACATAATCAAAAGTTTTTCTCACTTTATCTTCCACAGGTTGCAACTAATATGCTCATCTTTAACACCATCAGAAATATCCCATGGATGCAGCTTTAACATTTGGCTAGCCTCTCAGGATGCATGCTGATTTATTTGAAGCTTTAAAGGAATGCGAAGAAAAAACATGCAATTTTGACAAATCACTCTCAGTTTGCCTCTTTCTTTCCTTCTCTTTTTTCTTTTAACATATATCAAAACTGAAGCATGATACTTCAACCCTGGGGCAGATCTAGTGACAAGATATGACTGGATCTTGTTTGTCATTTATCAAAATTCTTATAGGCCAGATGATATGAAGGCTTCAGCCTCTATAAAATAGCTTCAGCCAATAGGAGCCCTAAAATTTTACAGAAAAAAGTCAAAGAGGGACAGAAGAATGAAGGCTTCAGCACGCTTGCTGGAATCCTTGTCCTATTGAATCCAAAAATTTAACTAAGATACTCATTAACCACAAGGTGGATATATCATTTATGCTCAAGTTTGATGCTCGATGTTGTGAGCATCAACATCTAAAGTCTATCTAGTAGATATTCAGTTTTGGAAATTTTGAAGAAAAATACAAAGCTGCAGAATACATGTATATCTTTTTGACCAAGAATTATGAACATCCACTTGTTAATGATGACCAAAAGGAAATTAGTTTTGCTGCCTTCATCTGTAAATCCATGAGCTTGACTGGTAGGTCCATTCAGAAGAAAGAGACAAATCCTAACTAAAGAGAAGAACAAGTATGTTTCTAAAGGTACTCTTTAATTGACATTTGGATCTCATCCAGACAACACGATGTTGGGAATGCTTGGCATAAATCTGAAACATCATCAAAGCAGAAGTGGAACAAATGCAAACCTGAGGAAGCAAAACAACTAGTAAGAAATACCAGTCTACTACTCCATATCATTTACATTCAAAAACAGAAACCTTTGGCTTCCCACATAAAAACTAATCTGTGCCTTGGTCTTCTGTATCCTTTACATCATTTTGGATGCAGATAAGGTTGACGGACCAATACGAGCATCTCTTGCTTCTTCTATGACCATTCTTTGTGAAATACCAGCTGAATCTTCCTCAACTGTGTCTCTATTTTTATTCACAGAAATAGACATGGCAGAGAGTACTTCAGAGCTATTTTGTAAAATGGTTGTGTTGGACTTCTTGAGTTGTTCATCCACCATTCTTCTCAAGTTGGAGTTATCTTCTTCTGAACTTCCCAACATAATCGTGGTATTTTGACCATGAACTGAGCTCCCGCTAAGAGTTACATTCTCAATAAGCACAGAGTTAGTTTTTCCTTTGGTTTCATTGCTAGTGATATGTATTGGTGAATCAGTCTGCAACATTTTCACTTGATTATCAGATGAAATTGCTATCGTAGAGTTGGCCTGCAGCTTTGTTTGATTGTCAGCAGGAGAAAGCTCTTGCTCAATTTTTTGCAAAGCAGTCCCATTTATGATTAGATTATCGTTCTGAATGGTACCATTGCCCATGGTGAATACAACAGAAACACTAGTACTGTTGTAATCCTTGGAATCATTATCCTTTCTGCCAGTAGTATTTTCAGTCTCCACATCCTTCTCATTGTTCATCAGTTGCTCCTCATCCACACTGTGAATTATTTCTTCTGTTCCCGTCACCTGGTTTTCTTGATGCGCAGAACCGGAAGCATCATCTCTTTTATTTCTTTCTTCGTGTGACTCCTGGGAAGAACCCTCCTTGGGTTCTTGGTCATCCATCAGCTCAGATACCTCAACTTGATCATCCCTGTTTTCCTCATTAAAAAACTCTTCTGCATCTTCAGCTTCCTCATCTGCTCTCTCTTGATCATCCTGCTCGTCGCCTTGCTCATTATCTTGCTCATTGATGTCATCATCTCCAACCCCTTCAGCTTCCTCATCGTCTATCTCACGCTGAGCTACTCCATCTTCTTCCTCCTCGACTTCTTCATTTTCTTCTTCCTTCATATGGCCTTTATCCCCAGAAACCATCATCTTCTCATGTGGGAGGTCCTTCCTACCAAGGTCTAAAATTTCCAGCTGGCCATCGACCACATTGTTCAAATTCCTCGAGTCATGCTCATCCAATGCCTTCTTCCTGTCATATGAGTGCTTCAGCTGATAAAGCAACCAGAAGCACACAGCAGCCAAGAGGCAAATCTGAAGAACATATCTCACTCTTATCCGTTTGTTCCTTTGATTCCTACTAGATGCCTGCCTCATCATGGTGCTGATCTCCCAAAACAGCTCCCAGGAATTCTATAGGCTGTCCAATTAAAGGATTGACCAACCACAAAGAGCTAAACACTTCAGTACCTGAGGAGTCACCCCCTGTATCTGAACCTAAATAGACCCAAAGAAAAATCAAGAAAAAGAATCACCCAGGTCAATAGCTCCTGATACATGTCAAGCTAATTAATCTAACCGAGGAAAATCACCCCTTTTTTTCCTTACAAAAGGAATGTAATCCTAATGATATAAATGATAAAAGTAAACTAAAAGAAAAAAGAAAGCAAGATTCCAACTTGCAAGAGACAAATAGAGTGGAAGAGAAGGGAACCCAAGTAGGAGCCTATCCCGATTTCAACAGCACCCACCACCTTCATCCAATCGCACTCCCCAAGCAACATATCCACATATAAACAAAGAAAGAAAAGAAAAATGACATCTTTTTCATGTATATTATCCAAATCATTTCCTAAAAATTCCAAGAAGAAGCTCATAATAACAGGAGAAAGAATCAAAGACGACGGAAGAAAACAATCTAAAGAGGAAGCACCTTGATCAAAGGTGCACTGATATCTGAGGAGATGAGGGTAAGATCGGCAGCTACAATACCTGGAGGAGGGATTCTTCTCTTCTCTTACTAGTCTCCCTTCAACCATACGGTGATGCAGAGAGGTGGGCGAGGGGCAGAGAGCTTCCTGCTACGGTGGATTACCCGCAGAAATAGAGAGAGAGAGAGAGAGAGAGAGAGAGAGAGAGGTGATAGACATGACGCCATTAAAAGTGCCTTTCTCATGGAAGATGGAATCGGGGCCCACATGGGCCCCTTATTTCATCAAATCACAAGCTAGGTAGTTTCAACTGTGAACACCAACCGGTCTCATTAGTACTTCTAAATTTGGTATATTAACTCTCTCTCTCTCTCTCTCCACAGAATGTTGAATTCATTTCATCTGCAAAATATAGGCTTATTATTGGATTTAGCCCAACCAATTTGGATAATGTGGTTTAGGTGAAGCTGGCACTACATCCACCTACTCTTAACAGATCAAACAAGATCATCAATTTGGATTGGGTTATGCATTTGGATTGTTGTTAGGGCGGAGAAATTGGAACTTGAGACAAGAACAAGGTATGAGGGCCATTGTTTATGCACACACTTGCACATATTCAAGAACAAATTAAGGAAGAAATAAATAATAAAGTCTCATATTGTGTTATTTTACCAGAATGGTTGTGGGGCATGAGATAAAAAAGCTTCTGTTATTTAAGATGAATAAATTACAATCTCTTGTCACAAATTCCTCGTATGTTAATATAGGAGGATATGATGATCACATCTATTCTAATTATTTTATCGATATATCGACCGATGGGTCACATGGTCTAATTATTTATAATAACTTTATATTATTAATTTAAGCATAAAAAATATTCTTAAGAGATAATTATAATTTTCTATAAAAGATAATTAATAATAAAAGATAAATTTTATTTTATTCATATTTGGGGAGAAAAATCTCTAAATTCTTTTAATTATAATTCTTGCCCCACTTAATGGGTGAGTAATGGAATAGTTTGGTTTTGCTTTAAAAAAAATATGTATATTATTGATAATACGAATATAATTAATCAATTTATCTAAAAACCTTAAACTGATAATAAAATATGAATATTATTGATATATAATAACTTCGATTTGCTTATAGTTGTTGAAGAGCAACCATCGCAAATAGATGATGGACTACGAACAAATCTGGATTTTAGGCAAGAAAAATAGATGATAAATTGAAATATGAATTAAGTAGTACCATCTCATTACCCTAAGTGGTACAAATAAATTATTTTTATTTTGAAATATATTATTGATCTTTTTTATTACGCCATGTTGAATGTGTCTTTGACTTTTTCAGCATGTTTTTTTATTTGGACTCTCTCTCTCTCTCTCTCATATCTCCCAATTAATCAGCTTCCAATTTTTCCTTTTATCTTAAAATCCTTCCACCCTAATATTTCCTTTTCTCTACTTGTGATCTTCCATATCACGATTTGGTGCAGTTGGCCCCATTTGATTCCTTCAATCATTAGGCAGGTAGCATATCGGGTAATTGCAGTTCGGCACCAAAACTGTTGCTCGGAGAAGTTTACGCCTCGAGAATTGCGTTTTCTTTCACCAATTTTCATCGAATCTTACCCGTGGGTAACACAAACGATTGGAGATCATGTCGGGGCCCACCTAAAATTATCCATTTGTACTCGTGCCGTGTGAGTAAGGTGGACAATGGGTAGAAACGTCGCGCTTGTTGTCCTTTTTTTGCTCTCCCGATACGAACCCAAATCCCAAATCTTATCCAATTCTAATTAATATTCTACCGTTTTGAAATATCTCCGTTTGCTCGATAAAATTCACCCCACATTCCATCGGGTCTCCTACCTTTACCCCATCTCTATTCCTCACGCACACATTGGCTTCCATCATCGAAAGATCGAGAAGGGTTCGCCATGGCTGGTTTGCTCCCAAGCGACGCCCTTTTCCTCGGATTCGACAGCTCAACCCAGTATGCGCCTTCTTCCACATCCGTCTCTGACATTTTCCAGAAATTCTTTGTTTTGAATATGTAGGATTGTCGTAAAGTTGAAATATTTCGTGCTTATTTGCTGTGAATTTAGTCATGTGGTTACGTAATCGAAGTTTCGAATGGAATGCTCATTGCTCGCGTTCGGGATTTAGGATTTTGTTCCGATGATGTTCCGCCTGGAATTAGGGCTTTCGCGTTTGATGTTCTTTGGGATGGAAGTAAGGGGATCTAATTAATTTTTGGTTTTTCTATAATGAGATTATCTGGTATTTTCAGAAAAGGTGATATTTTGATACGCAAATCTTGGATCTTGAGAAGGCTTATTACTCGTTTGCAGTATGTCCAAGAGGTCTTAATCACGAAACAGATTGAGATAATCAATGTACTTATACCTCAACCACCTGCGGAAATTTTTTAAGATCGGGTTATCAGCAGTATATTGTATTCTTATTGAAGTAGTAGTCGAGAGATGCTGATCATGAAACCGAGTCAAGTAGTTAATCTATTCTTACCAAGTTTGTAATGCATTGTATTGTTTGTGATTTTCTAATGAACTAATGACTTTGGAAACTCTTTGAATACTGGGGGCGGAATGTTTTTTTTCCTGTTGTCTTTGTTTAAGTTAGAAATAAAATTGATGATTATCAATTTCCAAGGAACTAATTCATGTTTTTTCAGAATTTACTAATTTGTTCTTGTAATAGTTTCCCTTCGAATAGTCTAAGTCATTGCCAAAAAAATCAATTCAGGTCACTTAAGGCTACCGTGTTGGATGGCAACCTTGTTATTGTCGATTCGGAGAGTGTGCATTTTGATACTGAACTGCCACACTATAGGACCAAAGATGGGGTATACAGGGACCCTTCTGTAAATGGAAGGATTGTTTCTCCTACCTTGATGTGGGTGGAGGCTCTGGATGTCTTACTTGAGAAACTGAAATCAAAAGTGGACTATGGTAAAGTAGTGGCTATATCAGGGAGTGGACAACAGCATGGAAGTGTGTACTGGAACAAGCATGGTAAAGCCATATTAACTTCTTTGGATCCTAAGAAGCCATTACGGAGTCAACTGGAAGATGCTTTTTCGGTTAGGGATTCACCCATATGGATGGATAGTAGTACTACATCACAGTGCAGAGAACTAGAGAAAGCTGTTGGTGGTGCTTTAGAGTTATCAAAACTTACAGGATCTCGTGCTTATGAGAGATTTACTGGGCCTCAGATACGCAAGATATATCAAACACAACCAGATGTTTATAATGACACAGAGAGAATCTCTCTTGTTAGTTCTTTTATTGCTTCCATTCTAATTGGAAACTATGCTAGTATTGATGAAACTGATGGAGCGGGGATGAATTTGATGGATATCAAACAGCGTGTCTGGTCAAAGACTATTTTGGAGGTTTGTTCTATTAATATTAATCTCTGTTTTTAAAATGAGACAATTATAACTGTAACAACTGATAACACCTTATTGGTAGGCTACAGCACCAGGTTTGGAAGAAAAGCTTGGACACTTGGCACCTGCTCATGCGGTTGCTGGTTTGATATCTTCATACTTTGTTGAGAGGTAATTGCTGGTTTGATATATTCGTATCTGAGAGGTAATCTCATTGGTCTGATTAATTTTGTATTTGTGTAGATTCATACTTGGGATGTTGTCATTGTTCATCGGCTTTCAGTTGAACTGTAATGTTTTTACGATTTTTATATGCCCTATGTCAAATTGAAGGATGGAAGTTACAAATGGTGGCTTGTAATATTTCTGGCTTTACCTTCTATCTGCTCTGCAGATATACATTGCAGTGCTTTCTGCAGTCCCAGTGAAGGTCTTAACTTTTGCTACCCCACTTTTATACTGGATGCTGTAACCTATTGATCATAATTTGATAAACCACATTTTGAGTATGAATTAACCTATTAACACAAGTCATTCGATATAATTTCCCAAGTTCTAAGAGAAGCCTGACTAACCATAAGGTTGTGTAATTAAGATTTCATAGAAATTGTAATTTGGGATGAATTCATTCTCTTGGAAGGCTTTTATTATTTAGTTTTGTAGTTTATATGGATAGATAATTTATGGCAGTGTATTAGAGATGTAGTCTGCAGTCTGACAAATCTTTGCTATGTTTTAGTTCTCCTATTTACTGTGATGTTGTATTGGCACTCAGACTCTATCCATGTGTGGTAGTTTAACTCTAAACAATGGTTTACATGTTTTCTTCTATCTACATGTGCCACTGTAAATGGAAGACCAATTAATCTCTGGATGCAAAAGAAGAACAACTTATAAGATCCCAACTATTTCGGGCTGATCACTTGGATCAATATCAGTAATTGAGATTGGTTGAGGACACTCACCAGTTTGAGTTAGAACTATCATTTTTCTGTTATGCCTAATAAATTAGCTTCAGATATGAATTTATTAAATTCATCTTAGAGTTTGGAATTTTTTATTTTAAAGAAATGTTAATTTATGGTTAACTTTATTAGCCAATTTTTTCTTTAAATATAGTTCTTCACATCTTTCTTTGCCACAAGTTGTTCTGAACGATAAATTTGCAAGAGTCGATATCAACCAGAAATCTGCCATTTATTAATTGCACTGAACTTTGCAGGTTCCACTTTCAAAAAAGTTGTATAGTTATTCAGTGGTCTGGAGACAATCCAAATAGTCTTGCAGGTGTGTGTCTTATCCTATGCTTGCATGTGTCAGTATCACCGACTTCTTAATGCTGCATGGTTCTAGTGGTGCATTATGATATATAGATTAATTGCAAAGGACAGTGAGTATCCTCTACAACCCAGCTTGTGGAGATCAGCCTGAATATGTCGCAGTCTTGTAATTTTCGCATTTTTTTAATTGTAATATCTCTTATACCCTTATGGCCACTTTCCTTATTTGATTTCATTTGGAAGTTACACTCACTTCCAAACCAATACGAAGGTGATGTGTCGCTGTATTCTCTACAATCTAGGTTGTATAGGATTTGAAACACATTGAAAACAATTTATTGTTTTAACCTTTTTCTGGTTGCTGTACAGGTTTGACTCTCAATACTCCTGGTGATCTAGCTATTAGTCTTGGAACTAGTGATACAGTAAGTTGCCATTTCTGAATTTTCTTCCATGTGGGATGCTACAGAATGCACAGACTATCACAGGATGACTTCTGTTGTCTTTGACTATTTCCTTGCTCCTGTTTGTTTAGGTCTTTGGAATAACTAGTGAGCCTCAGCCCAGTTTAGAAGGACATGTGTTTCCAAACCCTGTTGATCCAAATTGCTATATGGTTATGCTGGTTTATAAAAATGGTTCACTTACCCGAGAAGGTGTTGCTTTTGATTGTTCACATCTTCTTTAATCTGGAAATACCTCCAAGTTAAATCATAATTAACTTCATGATTTGGACATGGGCACAGATGTGCGTAATCGGTGTGCAGAAAGCTCTTGGGACACTTTCAACAAGTATTTGGAGGGAACACCTTCTTTAAATGGTATTTGCTTATTCTTGGATAATGCTGTTAATTTTATGCTTGTCTTTTGTACTCTTACTTTTGGTGCGTTCTCATGGAAGCGGATTGGAGACCTTAGATATTAGGAAAATTATGCTTGAGATTTACATCAATCGATAGAGGGCAAGTAGCTATGTCGATAAGTTCTACTGATTATGGCATGCTGATAGGATTACTTGGTTTTTTACAGCAAATTTTTCTCTTAAATTCTTTGTTATGATATGCTTATAAGTTATAAATTTAATCTTCATTTTTTCTGGAAGATATCTTACTATCTGAATTCTGAACTACTGCTCTCCTTTAGGAGAACAGAACTATAGACATTCACCCTGCTCTTTGGAGTTCAATGTGCGTGCACCAGCTTCTGTTTTACATATATCATTTTAATTCTTATGATTTTTGACATACTAGTGAAAACAAATTTGCATTTTCTGTTGAAGTCTTCATAGCCTTGTTGTTATTCTATTTTCTAACAGGCGGAAAATTAGGATTCTACTACAAAGAGCATGAGATTTTGCCTCCCCTCCCAGGTAATTGACAACTTACATCTATTTCCAGCATTATGTAATTTCTTCTGTGGTTCTTTAATTTTCAAATGTAGTTTGTGCAATTTGTATTCTGACATGGTATAATATGTATAAAGTTGGATTTCATCGTTATGTGCTCGAAAATGTTGACTCATTAAACGAGACAAAAGTCCTTGAGGTCCAAGAGTTTGATCCTCCATCAGAGGTTGGTAGATATCATAGTAATCTTTGAAAGTCAACAAATGACAACCTATGGGGTGCTAATCTGAATGGCAACTTACTGATGTAGGTGCGTGCAATTATAGAAGGCCAGTTTCTTTCAATGCGAGGTCATGCCGAGAGGTTTGGTATGCCAACTCCTCCAAACAGGATAATAGCAACTGGTGGAGCATCAAAAAATGAGAGTATTCTTAAGTCAATAGCTAGCATTTTTGGTTGCCCAGTCTATACAGTACAACGACCTGGTAAGTAAGCTGTTTTTATGTGTCTTCACTCTATTTGGAAATTTTACTAATGTTATGCCTATTGCCTGCCTTAGGTAACCTACATTTGTGTTTTTGCAATTTTGACATAATTTTTGCTATTTAGTTTGATTTTATGAGTCTTTTGGGTTTCTCTTTCCTATCTCAGCTGTTTATAATTTTAGTATATTCATAAGGATCAAAGAGACTATTACTGTGGGTAGATGTGGCCAAACCAATTAATGGGTAATCAGTAACCCAAGTAGCTTTTGTCAGCCAGGCATAATTAGAACAACCCCAGCTCCTGACACACAGAAAACACGATAGAAGTGCTGAAGATAAATCTTGGCATCAAATATAATTGTGTTATTTAATGACAGGCTGAGAATTGATGCAAATTTGATATGTTTATTTTGTGATTCTGTTTACTATTATGTAAATAATTAGTAGCTAACACTTTAATTATTGGAGCATTTATCAATGATTGTAAATCACTGATATATTTGCACAAATGTGAAAAAGAAACAGTAGAATGAAATTCCATTCTAAATGTTATGGATCTGTGCCTTTGCTTTTTAGTTAATTACTTAATATTTGAAAATATAGAATTCTTCCTGTACTTCTCACCTGTTATTTGCAATGCATTTAATCTATACTTGTGGAAACCTCTTTGATCCACATATGTTTTCTGGTGTGTTGACACATTTATCTTCCATTGTATGGATTTCATTTCTGTATCACTAAGCATGCAAATTTCTGTAACTTATGGTATACCTTTGTGGTTGGTGTTTGGATAGCTAAAAGATGTAAAAGGGTTTTTGACCTTGCCAATCTTATGTGGTGAAACATTCTTTTCACAGTTGTTCACAGGGTTTTTATCAGCTGGACTTTATTATGCAGTCATTCTTTATTATGCCGTATTATTTGACTTCAAGACTACAAATTTGTCAGGCTGAATTAATATAGAATTATGGGAACTTTCACCTTCATTAATTCTCACTTTTCTTAAAACATCAAGTATCATACAAGAACCATATGAACAAGAGGACAATCTAAACCGACAATGTAATAATTATTTAGTGATTTTACCTTCTTGGCAACTAGGTTGCTAATTCAGGTTGCAGGTCTGTTTTAGTGCCTATTTGCTTTAAGTTGTTTAGTTTTATGTGCAATAAGAATGGTTTTCTTATAAATGAGCTTAATTTTTATCGTTTTCTATTCATTCTTTTTATGATGAGTAATCTTCTGTCTTGTTCCCCAGATTCTGCTTCCTTGGGAGCAGCTCTAAGGGCTGCTCATGGATGGTTGTGCAACAAGGAAGGTCGATTTGTGCCGATCTCATGTTTGTATGGGGACAAGCTTGACAAAACATCTCTGAGTGCAAAGCTTGCATTCCCAGCTGGCGATGCTGACCTTCTCTCCAAATACACCATGCTGGTCAATAAAAGAATGCAGATCGAGAAAAATCTTGTGGAGAAGTTGGGGCGAAGTTAGTCTGGCCAATGTGAATTTGTAGTTGTAGGTTTCATGGGCATCGTAATAAAGTCAAGGATGGAAGAACAATGTTGGACAGTGTTTAAATAAGTGTACAGAAAATGAACTATTTGAACACAGTTTTGGCAATAACAATTACTAATTTTGATGATTTCTGTTGTTGCAGAGAAAAAGAATTCAAGTGATTGTTTCATTAGATCAATGCTTTAGTTACTTATTAGTCTAAATATTGTCTACTGCGATGGAAGATGTGTAATCATCAAACTAAAGGGATATTAGAAGAAGAGGAAGAAGATGATTTGTCTCATGTCATTCTTCATCAGAAATATCTCTGTTCACCAGAAAAATCCAGTCTTTATTGGATTTGGAAGATGTGTAATCATCAAACTAAAGGGATATTAGAAGAAGAGGAAGAAGATGATTTGTCTCGTGTCATTCTTCATCAGAAATATCTCTGTTCACTAGAAAAATCCAGTCTTTATTGGATTTGGAAGATGTATAATCATCAAACTAAGGGGATATTAGAAGAAGAGGAAGAAGATGATTTGTCTCATGTCATTCTTCATCAGAAATATCTCTGTTCACCAGAAAAATCCAGTCTTTATTGGATTTGGAAGATGTGTAATCATCAAACTAAAGGGATATTAGAAGAGGAGGAAGAAGATGATTTGTCTCATGTCATTCTTCATCAGAAATATCTCTGTTCACCAGAAAAATCCAGTCTTTATTGGATTTGGAAGATGTGTAATCATCAAACTAAAGGGATATTGGAAAAGGAGGAAGAAGATGATTTGTCTCATGTCATTCTTCATCAGAAATATCTCTGTTCTCCAGAAAAATCCAGTCTTTATTGGACTTGGTTACCCTACTTAGTATATATACTATATGGTAGAGATAAATTCTCGGAATACAGTGTAGAAAACAAAAATAATAATAAAAGATACAACCAGATATAGGAATCATATTATATCTTCTAATAAGGATAAGTGAACTTTATGATAAATCGTTAAAATCTTTACCGGCCTTGAATAATCTTATGATTCGACAAGTTTACTTTTGTCACATTAAAATAAAAAATATTCTTCCCAATAATAGAGTTGTAAAATGTTATTAGAAAGAAAATATTCTCCCTAATAATCGAGCTGTAAAATGTCATAAAAAAGGACCTTTTTATAAGTGGTTTGGCAATGTTTCATTAAGAGAAATCAATGAAACTGATGATGAAAAAGACTCGAGGGAAGCTCATTTCGAATGGTTTGCTGACTCTCTCAGTTGGAACAAAGAGAAGAAGGCAATAGTTACTTCCCTACGACTTCATTGTAGGTGGGGAGGGTGTCTGTCTTTAGAACACACACTGCATTCATTGGTTGCTCATCAAAGGATGATGCATGCCCTCATTGCACGTACTAGTAAAAGTGATCAAACATATGTGTGATCACAGACAAGAAGAAACAAAAGAAAAGATTGTTTTTTCCCCTCTATTATTATAGAGAGTTGTTCTTTACAAGATTGTGATCTTTATTTGGATAATTACTACTAGGAATTTTCTTAAGAAGCACAGCAACATGTGATAGAACTCATCAACAGATGACAAGCTGTCATGGTATCTATAAAGTACAAGAAAGCTAGCTGCAGGCAAACAAGAAATATGAAATGAGGATCTGAAACCTGGACATTAGAATCACTACTAGTTTTGATCCCCATCAAACCATCTGCCAGCAGCATTCACAGCCAAAATGAAACACCAAAATTGTTGTGCATAACCCCTGCGCTGTGGATAAACACTAAGAGAGAGCTTGCAGTCAACCATGCAAATAATATACCCGAAGCAAGTTGCAGGAAAGTGCGAGCAGTGGTAATGGAGATTCTTAGAGAGAGATGACTTTGTTTTCTTGACCATATGAAAGAAGGAGCTCTTCAAGTACTAAACTTGTACAGTACCACCTATTAGTTCTGGCTTTCCAAGTCTACTGACAAGAGAGAACACCACCACAAACTCCTTTAGTTTCCTCACACATCGACTCTAGGTCAAAGCGGATTTTAGCTTCCTCACAAGATCCTTCGCTGTCATGGAAAATTTCTCTTCTATCTGTTACATCAAGAGAAGTGAACTGATTGAGGTTTCTTGTAGAGATCAAGCTTATAAGAACAGGAAAAGATAGGTCTTGCCTGTGCTGTCACTGTAATGTTGATGGAGGAGCCTAGAAATGGCATGACATTGGTGTTGGTTATGGTGAGGTTGAGGTGCTCGATCTCGGACAAGATCTTCACAAGAACTCCTTTGCGGTTCTGGCAGTGGATTCTCACGAGCACCATCTTCCCGGAAACCTTTGCTTCGATCTCAGGGAAAGGCTTCTGCCATGGTTGCCCCTCGAAGTTCTCATCAGAGGACGAGCCACCATCGTCATCAGCAGAGAGCTGAGCCTTCGTGACGAGGACGACGGACTCGACAGTCCTTTCCATGTTCTGATCTTCCAGGGCCTTCACCCTTCCTTGAAGCTCTTTGACGTATCGCACTGCGTCGCCAAGAATTGAAGCTTTGTCTGCCTGGCAAATGGATGAACTGCACTCAGATCTGTCTATATATGCACCGAAAGAATGCGACACAACTCGAATGGTTTAATCAAGTGTTTATTGTCCTATTATTATTTCATGCAAAGAACAAAGTGAAATGAGCATTTCGATCTCTTCTTTTCTTGTTTCCCTGTGATAAGAAGTTCTTCGGCAGGTGGAGATACCTTCTTGAGGGCAGGGATGATGGCCGAAAGTGCAATAAACTTCTGGTTGAGTTTCTCCCTTCGATTCCGCTCCGCGATGATGTGCTCCTGAGCTTGAGACAGTGTTGCTCGCTGAAGAAGCGTTCCATGTCGCTGTTTGGAACCGCCAGGAGCACAAACCCTAATCCCTTCCTTCATCTTCACAGCTCTTCCAGGGACACTATCACTCTGTGGACTTGGTTTGGGCAACAGGAGAGATGGTAGGGATGAGCCACCGGGATCCATTTTTCCTGCACCGGGTGAGAAATCCCAGCTGATGATCTCCTGACTCATACTTGACCCTGCAACAAACCCTGGGCTGCTCACAGGACGGAAAGGGGGAGAGGTGTGGCTCTCGGAAGAGAGGGACTGTGGGATTAAGCCTCTCCCAGGTGCAGGTGCAGGTGCAGGTGCAGCTTGTGGGATGTCTTGATTGGGTGATGATATCTCCCACTGGCGAAGAAGGTTGGACTCATCCATTCCCTGCAGATTATGATTTCTCTTGATGCAAAAGTTTGTGCAAAGTATTGATGCATGCATGCAGTTCCAAAGAGGTCGATGGCAGTAGTCTTACACTTGGTGTGAACCAATTATTCCATGGTGTTTCCATGTTCTTCTTCTTTGATCCACTTCCTTCAACGAAGATGATCCTGAGACAAACCACTAAGAATACAATTAAGGCAGATGGTGTTTCCACTAAGACTAATAAGTAACTAAACCACTAAGAATACTAAACCACTAAGAATACAATTAAGACAAACCACTAAGAATACAACGAAGATGGTGTTTCCATGTTCTTCTTGTATGTTGCACACATACAAGAAGTAACAAGGGAAAGAGGGATGAATTAACAGAACAAAGAGATCAGATTAACTTCCCCACCAAAGCAATTAAGGCAGGATGCTGATCAATACAATTAAACTTCACCTTCCATATCATCAATTACCTCTTTCTCTCTGGCTGAAGATATCAAAGAACAAACCCCACCTTCTTCTTCTTCTTCTTCTTCTTCTTCTCTCCCAGTGGAAGCACAAGACTGCTCTAATATTGTATCATCTTTGATTTAGGTAGAGTCGTCTCCTCGTGTGAACATCCCCTGGTGTTCCCTTTTATCTGCTTATTTGGAGTCTCTCTCTTCTCACACTCCAAGCTTTTAATTTACATGATGTTATCTTGACTTTATACTGGTATATAAGACAAGCATATGAACTTGGTCAAGGAAACAACTAAGAATACATACCTGCGTGTACAAGTACATATCCAGATGTTATATTCACAACAATAACTAGAAGCTACTACAGAAAAATCTGGTGAAGAAAGAGAGGCAATTCACCATCTTGAGAACCCAAGCATCCCATCAGCGTTTGGTGGCATCAGCAGTGTTCTCAAGCTCTTCTTATGTTGTTGTATGAGGTGATCCTCACAATATTGTCAAGGAGATCTTTTAGTATCTCATTCATGCATTTAGTAATCATGTCTGGTGTTAGTGGAAGACATTGAATAAATCAGAAATGGGTCAAGCTGTCCTCAATCATATGTGGTCATATGAACAGATCAAATGGCTTCTGTGCATTGCTTTTGTGAGGATGATATGGAATATAATGAAAACCTTGCAGTATCTTCCACAAGTATCACATGTCAATTCAATTTTTCTATGATTCAGTTGTTGACAGTGATCATTACTCCACCACAAGACTCGCAAGTAATTAATTACCTGTTTCCTATTTTCTTGGAGCTGTGAACATTAATCACCTTCATGAAATCAGTAAGAACATGCAGTAGCTGTGGTAACATTTATGGTTTGAAACTGGAAGCCAAATGCCAGACATGGAATGAGTACAAAAGATATGAAGTTAGGAAAAGATAAAGATCAAAGGCCAAACATACACTACAAAACCAAAAGCCTTCCTATTCCTCTTACCAAGGAATCATTGTATAAACCATGATCTCCTGTCAAATGAATGCAATAAATAATGGTACCATCTGTTCTTGGCTTTTAGCTTTGGATTACAAAGGAAGCAGCCATCATGCTTTCAGGGGAATGATTAGACAAATCACAGTGTATCTGTAGCAGATCTCTTATTAAATTTCATTACCATGGAACTAATCCATGACTTTGCAACTCATTTTATGCTCCTCATGTGCCTTCCACCATCCACCAGCAAGGACAGGCTGCAATCATACTTGTACCTAAGAATTCATTTGGTCATAACATTACATCTCACATGTCTCGTAGTATCAGAGAAGAAGATTTGCTACAGCATCAAGTGGTAGTAACAAAGAGGGATCCATGCACTAATATAAACTGGAGTAGCTGCAAAAGGAGATATAATTAAGTGATGAAGGCATACCAACCAACATGATATCTCTCGAGGCGTATCTTCCTATGGATGATGATCAACAAAGAGGCAACACAGCCAAGAAAGCAATCACAACCTACGAAAAGTTATTGCAAGGCTCTAATCCATATACAAACCTGCTCTACTCATATATTATCTAATAATATGTGTGCTGTTCTTCCGTCTTCTTTTCTTTCTCTATACTGCAAGAAAGTCTTAGACTCTCTAAGCTTATCAACTTAGTGTTTCATGAAACCTATGAAAGTTGAGGAGGACAACAACTCCTCATTCTTTTCCATCTCTTTGACCAAATGGATTGATTATATGGCTCCATGAAATACATCAAATATGAGCTTTGATCAAAATTAATAGATCACACTACTTTGTTGCTGCTAAACAAGCAGTAAAAAGAGGGAGAAAAAAGCTACTTCAATGAATATAACATTATGTTAGCTTAGATTATGCCCCATGTATAAAATTGTCTCCACATTCTCACTTTAGAAACATTATTTTAGCAGTAACATTTAGTTCATATGTGCTAGCTTACATTATGGTCAATGTCCTTCTTTTGGCTTCATTGTTTTTGTTATGTGCTAGCTTAAGATATGTGTTATGGTTCCATAATTTGATTTTGTGGGTGAAATATATTCTAGCCAAAACCAAAAAATAAAAACACTGCCTCTTTAGAACATGTCATGCTTGCATCACAATTAATAATAAAAAATAAACTCCATATTTTGGTGAAATGTGGTAATTTAGGTTTAGCTTAATTAAAGAGGATCTTGATTTTGTGTGTAAATATTGTAAAATAATAAAAAGAATATATATATATATATAACACTATATAAACTATATATAGTTATAAATATTACTATATATAACACACCATGTTCGAACGATTTCTTGTTCCAGGCCAGACATGTTCCAGGTGTTTGTACCAATCAAAAGCTGGCTTATTAGAGCCCATTTTTCCATCTATTGGGCCTAACCCAATAAAAGCCCAACCAAATCACCGTACGCGTTTCCCCACGGGAAACGGATAAGGGCCGATCTCTCCCCCTCCCTTCGAGTCGGAAGGGAAGCGTAGGGAGGAGGCAAACACTGCGAGATGTTGCTGTGCCATGGCCACCGTCACCAACCCACCGTCCTTCTCCCCTCGCTTCTCCCCCCATACCCTAACACTGTCCTCCCGGTTTGCGGTACTCTCTTCTCCCGCAAGCCCCTTCTCTTTTCCTCCGTCCGCGCCGCCCTCGACTCCAAGCACCACCTCCAACCCCTGGGACCGGACGCCGAAACGGACCCCCTTCGCCTCTCCCGCCGGCAGAACGCCCTCCTCCTTGACCGTTCCCATTCTCACCCCATCGACGGACCTCCCATCGACGACGAGGAGCGGGAAGATGAGCTCACGAGGAAGAAGGTCGTCGAGGAGTACTCCCTCGCCACCCGGAGGGTCCCTAGGTTTCCGGGCTCCATTGACTTCCCCCGGTCCGGGGGCCTCGACCTGCCGCCGCCTGATCTCCGGCGCGTGTTCGATGGGGATGATCGGTCCCTCAAACGCGCCCTTGAGGTTCGGCGAGGGGTTGCCGCCGAGACGCTGAAGGATGCCCTGCGAGCCGGGAAGATGAGCATCAACTACTCCACGAATCTTGTCTCTCGATTGACGGAATTTGTGGACCGGGTCGTGATCGGAGCCGCGACGTTGAAGGCGGTTCCGGAGTTTGCGCACCTGTCTTTCAATGCTCGGGCGAAGAGCTACATCCAGCGCTCTTGTGTCGTTTCTCTGGTCAAGTATGCATCTTTCTCTCAATTTTCATAGGATATCAGTCTTTGAGTTTTGATTATGTTCTGTATGCTGTAGGTGGCTGAAGCACAACCATATGACATACCCCCAAATTGCAAAGGTAATCTGTATGTGTCCTGGTGATCTCCAGCTGGTGAGGCGGATAGCCCAATGGTTGAAGTCGATTCATGTGAAGGGGGAGTCTATTGGGGTTGTTCTGGTGAAGGCAGGTCCCCTTTTCGAGCACAGTTTGGATGAACTGGAAGAGATTGTTAATTATCTAGAGAATAATGGGGTGAGGAAGGATTGGATGGGCTTTGTTGTTAGCCGTTGCCCCCAAGTTTTGGGTTTGACCATGGAGGAGTTGGAGTCGAGAGTTAAATTTTATTTGGATATGGGGATGAATGAGAAGGACTTTGGCACAATGGTCTTCGATTATCCAAGGGCCCTCGGATTTTTCAGTTTGGAAGAGATGTCTAATAAGGTGTTTGTGCTTCGTGAGTATTCTTTTTTGTTTGTTTGATTGTTTTTTTTTTTTATCCATTGTTGTATCTGAAATCCAACATATGACTGAAACATATTCCAGAGAGGGTTCCCTGAAGCAGCAATCAATGACAAACATGCCCAAAGTGTTTTGCTTATTTCAATATATTAATTTTCTTAAATTTGGAATTTTAGAAAATTGAGTCTTTGGTTATCATTGTAAATGTTGTCATCTTTGTTCCAGGTTCAGTACCTTAAGGAGTTTGGACTAAGCACAGAAGATGTTGGACGATTATTAGCTTTCAAGCCCCAATTAATGGGTTGCAGCATCGAGGAAAGGTGGAGACCTCTGGTGAAATATTTATATTACCTTGGTGTTCAACGTGATGGGATGAAGAGAATACTAATTGTAAAACCTATGGTTTTCTGCATTGATCTGGAGACAACTATTGCTCCCAAGGTATGATTTTCACAATATTCTGTTATCATTATTGAATTCTACATACCTCTTGCTTTAAGCTTTATGATTCTAATCTCCAGTACAGTGCTGTTGCATTAAGGGACTATGGAAATTTAGACATCGTAAGATATCCAGAGAATGTTTCTATGTTTGTCCATCATATTAATGTTTTCACTTGTCTGTGCTTTTCATGCCATTGTTCAGGTGCGATTCCTACAGGACATAGGAGTCAGAAGTGAAGCCATTGGTGGCGTCCTTGTCAAGTTTCCTTCGTTTCTAACATATAGCCTGTACAAGAAGATACGGCCAGTGGTTTGTTATTTTCTGTTATTTTCTTCATTTTGTCATAAAATTCTAGATATTTCATGATACTCTGAATGAGGGTGAGCCTTGGCACCTCAGTTAGGTTGTCATTTTATGACTAGGTTTAGGTCATGGAAATAGTCTTTCTACTTGCAAGAGTAAGATTGCATATATCAACCTTTCCTAGTTCTCTTATTAGTGGGAGTCTCATTTAGTAGGCCACCCATATATTATGATGCTGTCTGTGGAATATTAGTAATTGTTACTTCTGGTGGTTTGTTGTTTGGATTTCTTCATCAGCACTTGAGTTTCATGTTACTAAGAAGTAAGAACTACTATCTGCTTCCTGTCTCATGATGGGTGAGTAAGGAGCTATAAACTCATCTTAGTCTGACAATCTTAATTTTGTTCTCTTGGAACTAAAATCTAATATATACATATATATATATCAGGTTGAGGTTAAATTAATGTTGTTCTGATCAGGTTTGTATATTTGGTGATCGATGCATTTGATAGGAACACCAAAAATTTACCTTGATAGATTCTAGTCAATGTGTGTGTAATATCCATTAATTTTAGAGGGGAAAGAAGAATCCTGAATTCTGGGTCATTAACATAAACAATTATGGTTGTCCGTAAAGAGCATGATACAACAACAATGGTAAATCCAACAAGGAGGATAGTAGTTACTCTAAAGAAAAGAATCACAGTGACAGTTTCTTGGCTGGTTTGTTCTCCTATGCCTGGAACTTAACCAAATTATTTTTTTACAGTTTGACACCAGGTTGGAAATGAGTTTCCATAGTGATTTTACTTTGGACATATTATTTTTGGTAATTGTGAAGGATAGTTTTTAGTGGATGCATTATGGCTTATTATTGTTATTGTTGGGTGAATACCTTGGTTATTGGTTCTGAAGCAAACCAAAACTCTGTTATGTAGCTCAACTTATATGGGGTTAAAAAGAAACATTACGAGACAGTATGTTATTGAATAATATTGATGCAGACCAACCAACATTAGAAGGATATAACAATCTGTTAGATACGAAGGGACAAACATGCAAAAGCTAAAGGGTGGTATGTGGAAAAGTCCAATTTGACTTTGCTTGCCATGCCTCCTAATAATTTTGACATCCATAGTTTCCTCTGTTTCTGTTGCTTATGGCCTTAGGCTCTATGTTGATTATATTTCTGCTGGGCTTCAATTTTTGTCCAAATCTGTACAGGTCGTATTCTTAATGACAAAAGCTGGAGTAACTCAAAGGGACATTGGAAAGGTTATTGCCTTGGACCCACAACTAGTTGGCTGCAGTATCACAAAGAAGCTAGATATCAATGTTAAGTACTTCCTGTCACTGGGAATACATCTCCAATCATTGGGAGAGATGATTGCCGACTTTCCTATGTTGCTTCGATACAATATTGATATTCTCCGGCCGAAGTACAGGTACCTTAGACGAGTTATGGTCCGGCCACTGCAGGATCTTATTGAATTTCCCAGGTAATCCTTTATCTCGCATGCTTAATTTTTGTCCTAGTATCTGGTGTCTGGCATTTTATTATGCGAATTGTATCATTCTTATAATGAAGTTGTCAAGCTTGAAAACAGCCAAGGGTGATGATGTAAGAAAATTATCACATATAGCATTATACTTTAAGCAAACATACAAAAGCTTGCTTAGGCCTTCAAATGTGATGAATGCATTTAGAAAAAAATAGTGAAGTATGTCCAATACATTGTCGTTTGATCATGGTGCTAATTTTCTTTTTCCAAAGTCCTGTTATTATATGCTTTGTTAACTGCAGGTTTTTTAGTTATTCATTGGACGAGAGAATAATTCCACGGCACAAGATTTTGGTTGCAAACAGAGTAAACTTTAAGCTGCGGTACATGTTGTCGGGCTCCGATGAAGAGTTTAATCAGAGAGTGCAGTTTGCTATCGAGAAAAGAAAGAGGTTTGAATCTGGCTATGCAAATTTAGATGCTTCTGACGATGAATCGAGCCATGTGGTTCCAGTTGCTTCAAGCTGATAAGCAGGGGAAGCTTTCGGCTGTCTACTGGTCCTTGTTGACTGTTTCGAGACCAAGTTAGGTGGGTGGAGGTGGAATTCCTCGAAAGAAAGAGCCATTGCACTGCAATCAAATTGAAGTTAACTGAGTGATATGTGAAATAGTAAAATGAAATGTTAACTGATTCATATATATATATATATATATATATTGAGAGTTGTTGTTGTCTAACATCCACTGTGTAGATGAACAATAAGAAGTCATAATATTCCAACTATTTGTATGGATCAGGGACTTCTGTATGGACAAGTCCAAAATTTTGTAGATCTATTTTGGTTCTTTGCTCGTCAATCTTGAAGATCTCTTTTTTGTAGCGGAAGGGGAAATGGAAGGAGAGCACTGTAAAACAAGAAATTATAAAAGCTCTAGCGGCAAATAGTTCAACGGCGCCTGTAGCTCAGTGGATAGAGCGTCTGTTTCCTAAGCAGAAAGTCGTAGGTTCGACCCCTACCTGGCGCGTTTTAATTTTAATATTTATTGGCACATTTAAATTGTTTTTTAGGCTTTAGTTTTTGGTGTGTTTCTGTTTTTTTTTTTTTTTTGGGCACAATTAAATTGTGTATGCTTTATTTAGTTTTGGGTGAAAATTTAATAGTCTTTTTAGTGATCTTTTGTTGCAACCCTTTTTTTTTTAGCTTTAGTTTTTGATGAATTCTTTTTTAGTGTTTTTTGCTGCAAGCAAAACGTGCTATAAAGTTCGGTGACAACCTTTTTCTGCAAAAACTTACCATTCTTCATATGTTTTTAACAGTATTATCCCCTTCATTTAAAAACAATATATTTGTTATTGCTTTAATGGATTTTGGGTCTTTGCAAAGTGTTCTTTCTTTAACGCCATTGGTGAAAACCTTTATTTATTATCAAAATTAGAGTGTTATATATATATATATATATATATATATATATATATATATATACACACTTGAGTTGTTTGAATGCAATCTTTAGTTAATTATTAGGTTATCCTTTATAATTAGTTATCTTTAGTATCCAATTTTTTATAATTTAAAATATTATATTGAGATTCTTATACTTATAAAAATAAAATATTTAACTTTGTTTCTCTTCATATTTACTTTATTAACGGAAATACTATAAGATTTACCGTTGAGCAAGTGTTAACTTTACCCTACTTTAATTTATCACTGAGCATGTGCCGTATTTCCATCAATAAAGTTGTTGAAATAAGAAAAAATAAAATTAAATATTTTACATTCTTAAGTATATAAATTTTAATATAATTTTTAATAATATAAAAACCGATATGCTAAAATAATGATCTCTATAATCTCCTTCCTCACATAACCATCCTTCTTGACTCGAGAGACTGAGAATTCAAGTGAGAATAATAAAATCTATAAATCTATAAAATTCAGCATCCTTTACTTGCAAGTAAAGGAAGAAAACTGAAATTTTCAACATGTGAGAATAATAAAATATAAGTAAAGATCTCTTACATGAATCAATTTAGACTTAAATCCAAAATCCCTTTCACATAAATTTTTTATCTTAACTTTTCTAAATTTATTAGATAAAATTCATAAAAATACTTGAGGGTATTTTTTGTTTGGTAGCCACATCAAAACTTTAACATACTGTTTATAGATCAATACAAATTCTTTATATCATTTTAAAATAATTTATTTTCAGTTAGTCAATCTAAAAAAAATGGAGAAGATATGAAAGAAGAGACATCACAAGAACTAGTTTGCATTTGTTTCAGTAAGAATATCTACAATAATGACTTCAAAGGAAGAAATAGAAAGAGATCTTTACATGTCTTGAATTGAATTCAACACATGTTGATGCTGACACTACCCTTCTTACTGTAATTGCAGACGGGGCATGCGTCGACGGCCGGGCCACACGACGCGCAGAGGCACAAGTGCCGGCACGGCAGCAGCAGAACCGACGGCTCGCGCTCCCGGCAGCTCCGACAAACTCTCCTCCACTCCGCCCTCGCGCTCGTCTTCTCCTCCTCCTCCTCCTCCCCGTTGCCTGCGCAGCAGCAGGACTCGGCGTCGTCGGGGGTGGTGGAAGCCTCCTTCTCCGCCACCCTTACCTGCGCCGCGACGACCTGCTCGAGGTTGGTCCGCAGCACCATGGCCGTGGCCTCGCTGCTCCGCGCCAGCCCTTGCCACATTTGGTTCTCCTCGAGGAGGCTCTTGATGCGCTCTTCCAGCGCAGAATTGAGCTTCCCGATCCTGGCGATCTCTTCTTCCCTAGCCTTGAGACTCTTCGCGACGCCTTCCTCCACCGTCGCCAGGATCTGCCGCGCGAACCGCTTCCGCCTCTCCGTAAGCTCCACTTGCACCCTCTCCGCCTGCCATTTCCGATTCCAGGGCATCAAAACCGCAACCTTTGATCAAAAGAAGCCAACAGAGCCCATCGGAATCGGGAGAATTACGTGTTGCAGGATGAGGCGATCGACGTCGAGCATCTGCTGCAGCTGCAGGTGGGAGGATATGTCGTCGCCAAGAAACGACACCGGGCGTGACCGCTTCCTCGACGCCGCTACCACAGCATCAACGTTGTTGTAGAAGGCAAGGGCACTGTGGGAGGTGGCAGCGGTGGTCACAGGAGCCGACGAATTGTACACGGGAAGGAAAGAAGCGGCAACTGTAGCGCCGGAGACCGGCGCGACGAGTCCCATTTGCACAGTATACAAGCTCGGCTGGTTCAGCACTGCACTGTGCTCATCCCTGCACAGAAAACAACACAACGATAAGCCCATCAAGAAAACCACGACTGTCGGTATAATAGACATGGAACGTGCATGCATGGGGAATGAATTGGAGAGGAGAAGTGAATGGTGGTGAGGAGTTGATACCCGTTTCTTTGGAGTTGGGAGGAGAAGAGGTGGAGATGGTGGGCTTCAACTGCCATGGAGAGAAGAGGATGGGGTAGGGGAGGGGTTGGGATTTATATTTAGGGTTTTGGTCAATAGAGAGAGAGAGAGAGAGAGAGGAAAGAGAGAAAAGAAGTAAAGAGAAAGCAAGAAAGAAGAAACTCTCAATTCTCCAGCCAAAGAAAGCATTCTAAACTTCCATCTCGAGAGTATAATATTCCAAATGAGATTATCCTAATTAGTGAGAAAAGATCCAACTATATGATTGACAGGAAGACATATACAATCTCTAATGACTGTTTTAATTACAGTAAATTAAAAAGAAATTGGCAGAAGATCCCCCAAAAAAAAAGCTCAGTATGTTTACCTTTCATGCATGTTTTTTTGCTCTAAATCTCGCAGTAGTCTTTCCCACATCTCTGCACATCCCCCTAAAAGTCAGAGAGAGAGAAAGTAAAGGTTTACACAATAAGAATATAAAAGAACATGACTTGGATAGCAACATGAAGGGAGAATAATATGGCATCAAACCATTTTCTACAATCTCAACAGAGAAGTTGCTCATGCATTATGATTGTGGTCCTCAAAAGTGTTCAAGCATTGTGGTTTAGCTCAGAAAAGGTAGCCATTCAACTTTTGGGAGCAGTGCAGTACCACAACAACTTGTTCATGCATTTCTATTCATTAGCAGTGAAGCATGATCCCCTTGCATTGTTGTTTACCACTCACAGTGATATGGATGACAGATTTGTTCCCTAGTCTCTCTCTCTCTCTCTCTCTCTCTCTTTCTCTCTATTGATGAGTCATGCCTACCAGGCTGAAAGAATGGGAACAAGTAAAATAAGGGAAAGAGAACCAATGCCCATCAAGGTGCATGTAGATAAGTGCAACTGATTCCCCTCCATCAACCATCCTGTGAATCCATTGCTGTTCCCATCAACCTCAGCTACACTACTCCCCACTTGCTCTAGTACCAATACCCTTATTACAAGACCTCAAAAGGTTGAAGACAAGAAAAAAAGGTGGTCACAAAATTACTAGATATCATTTAGGGGGGTGTAGCAATGGATTCGAAAGAGACTTGAAAGAAAGAAGGAAAGGAAAGAGAAGATAACAAGTGAGTTTGTGCTTCTCCCATTTAGGGTCAATTACAAGCATCTTCACTTGTGGGCTCCACAATCTATTACTTTCTCTACCCATCAACAACAGAGTCACCCAGAAACCTTTTCCTTTGTTCTATCCCCACTTGGTCAGAATCTCACAGATCACTGCTGGACCTTTCCACTTTCTGTTCTAATCTTCTTTTTCTTCTTTATATGTTGTTGCTCCTCATGTTATAGCTTTGATATGTTCAAAGCAAAGGTTGTGCCATATTCTGAACAAAGGCACAGGAAAAGGTGGGAGTCAGGTTCCCACCATACATTCCCAGAGGACAAACTTCTCTGCCTCATCTATTTGAAAGTTGGTTCCATAGGCAACTTCCCTGCCACCACCAGTGCTGTCATTTGGATGTTTGGTCTCCCGTTCCCATCATTATTTTGAGCACTGGAAACACGCCTTTCTTCCGCACTTTTGAACATGAGAGGGGAAATCATTCCAAAGAGTTTTGCTTTGACTTCATGACCTACTGTGACCTTTGGACAACAAATGGATGCTGGCCACCGAAGCTCCTGTGGTGTTCACATAAACCTAATCTTCTGTTCGGCTGAGACATATTCTTTTGTTGGTCCTCAAAATCACACACCAAGTGTGAAGTCTCCACCATGGCATCAAAATCACACACCACTCTGACAAAAGAATAAACAAGTAGATAGGAAAGAAAATACCAAAGAGCCTATGATGCTAAACATCAAAAGTTAGTCGAAGCAATAAAATAAGTTTGTATTGTTGTCCAAAGAAAAGAAGCTACAAGATCTTTAGCATAATCAGTAGGAAGGGAATGAGAGGAAGAGGAACTCACTTTAGCTGGAAGATATGGACGACTGAACAGGCCCACATGTCTCCTGTTGTCCATCACAAGCTGTCATTTACTGAGATGGGATGTGATGCAGACAAAACCATGGAAAAAAGAAAGCAGACCTCATATTCTAATCTTTTAGACTACCAGACAGTATTTTAATAGGATGGATGGAGTCAGTGGACCATGCATGCATCAAAATGTGCCGTTATGTGCGACAATTTGTTGGATGCTCTAAAGCAGGACCAATTCAGCAGCAGTGTGATAAGGACACACAGGTGATGTTAGTCATGAACACTGGCCCTGAAAGGTAGATCTCTAGAATTTCTACTCTATTTGTGAAAAGTGAACAACCTAGTTTGCAAAGAAGAATTTTCCTTGATTAGCATAACAAGACAGGACAGCTTCTAGCTAGATCTGGTAGATCTAGGAGAAGAAATTAAAGATCTCTTTCCATTTGATTCTTACAGGTTGGTGGCCTAGGTGGCTGCTTAGAGAAAAGCCTAGGTTTATGCTAGAAATTGATCTTTCTTAAAAACATGCTAAGAATTTTATCAAAGGTTAGCTAACTTAAGAGTCCTAAGCAGATCTACGGATACATGACAAGCCTAGAAATCACACCAAACTATCAAAGGTCAGCTGACTTAAGATCTGAGTACTTAGCAGATCTATGGGTACAAGACAAGCCTAGTAACAATGCATATATTCGATTTTAGCGATCAAGTTGTCCTTACTAATCCAAGCATTCGTATCATTGAAATGGATGAACTATGAGACACAACACAAATTCGAGTCCTAGTCATTAATGTCATCATGACATTTTATTCCATAAAAAAGCAGCCAAATGAAACCGACTATTTATTTTTTTCTCGGGTATCGGTGAATTATGTAAATGAAGCAGGAAAATGTAATAAGGCTAATGGAGGAATGTACATTGATGGATAAAAATACCATGCAACTATGAAAAAGGAAACAATTTGCGTTACCAGAAACATAGGAGAGCTTGTCCAAAATACAACTAAAACAGATCACTGAGTTCAATTATTTAATATGGTTGATGTAGCCAAATATTGTGAAGAAGTGAAAATTTTATACATGTGATGGTCTGCAAAAAGTAACCCAAAATGAGGAACATGCTCATTGATAAAGACAGCAAAAATGATGCATGAGAAGACTGAACAACCAGAATCCAGATGAATCACAAGAAATTAAGTGGACTGTGAGAAGCAAGTGCTTGGTGACCAATAATAGAAGAATATAAAGTTGCCATGGTAGTAAGATATGAACATGATAAAGAAAGGAAAGATTATTTCATCCAATTGAAATTGAAGTTGACATACCACTTTCTGATAGAGGTGAAGAACAGCTGCCATGAAGTAGATCTAAAGACACCTTTAGTTGCATCCACTTGAAGATCACAAAAGCATCAAGAAAACTAAAGCATACAGGAAAGGATCCACCATCTGTTTGTTTTTCAAAATTATTTTCAGAGGATAGTTTCTTCTTGATAGCAAAAACAACAGTCAATTTATGGAATCTGACCAAACCTAATAAGCCATGCATATATTCTTCACTAGCACCTTTCATTGCTGATCATGGTATGAAAGCAAAATGCCTGCACCTCATGACACATTATTAAAGCCCATCATGTCTAAGATAATTTATGTGCTTGTCTGCAGTACTTGAACGATGCCTCTTTAATCCTTCTGCAACCAACTTAATCCTTGGATGTAATCATCCAGTTCCATCTTATTGCATTTTCCATCAAGGAATTCCACTTTAGACCACTCCCATATCCTTTAGTTGGGTTTCTCACTGCCCTTACCCATAGCTGAGTGCTCTAAAAGCACTATATAAAGCAGGCATTATACTAAAATATTCAAATAATATTGCTTCAGTGCTACGTATGACAATTGGGCTCAATTTAATTTCTGAGCATATTGTCCAACCATCAGTTATGAATATATACAGTTACAAGATGTTAATTTTTTATTGAGATCCACCAACTTTTCAATCAAATCACATCAGTTTCAGTCAAGAGTATACAAGTGTGTGGATCTTGTCACACACTATTCTGACTTGTAATCAGCCAAGATCAATGTATCAGTAAGACAAACTAGGTTGGTTCACTTTGGAGATGTCCTGAGAGATTCAGCATGACCAAAGATCACTTAAATCAGAAATGATAAGAAAAATACCAAGGTTCATCATACAATAGTGTACTACTCGATACATGTGGTACATCAGTATGCCTCACATATCGTGTATCAGTATGGTTCGATATGGCTTAGTACAGCTCGGTACGTACCATACTGATAGCTGATCAATACACCAATACGGACCGATAAGCCGAACCATGAAAAATACCACAACATTTGTTCTTGTCACATCACTCTAAAGAGTGCTTAACTACAAGAAACGATCAATATCACCAACTATGAATCTTGGGAATGACTTGTTATTGTTGTCATTATTGAAACAGAACCCTTATACACTACTAAAGCCTGAATCATGCTTTTGTGGCCACTATCACTGGATCAACTAGAAGGAAAGATCAGAAGAAGCTCATGACCTTGCTTAGTAAATTGACCTAGGTTTAGATATCATGCGTGCAAGTTATTCAAGTCCTAGTCTGGATTTACACCTGAATTCAAATGGCAATAAAAAAACATACTAAGAACTTACCATAAAGTTAAGTTTTAAGAAAATAACAATAGGAAATATAAATAAAAACATAAACAATCACATTTCAAACAAGTGCTTACTATAGTATAGTGTAATAAATAAGGTCAAACATTAGCAGTAGTTCAAATGTTAGCTTACATATTTATGTGCTCTTCTTTCAATAACCAAAATGTGACACAAGCATCTACAGATGAAAACGATGAAAAATACTCATGTGAACTTATTATTTGAACCACTAAGTTGCAAATTACAAAGTTATTATGGCCATCCAATACAGGCCACTATCCTGATGCAGCTCCTTAAATACAAATGACCAAGAAGCAGAGAAGTTTTAGGCAAATATATAATAATGTTTGTAGGAACAATCAACTTCATCAAGGAAGGGATAAGAGAAAAAAATATTTTTAACTGAAACAGAAAATGCTGCATGCATTTTGAAGCTTCATTGCATAAAAAATTCTATTACTGAACATTGTAATATCTACTAGCATTAAACATTATGATAAACACGTTGAAAGTCAGAGTAGAATAACATTTACTATGGTGTTCTAGCGTAGTCAGTCTCTCTGAAAATCTTGCATCAGTGAATGTTACAAGAACATCCAAAAAGATGAATGTTAGAGAGACAATCTTCATGCAGTACAGTTAACTTGATCTTGCAATCGGTCAAACATGTTCTCTAGAAACCAGTGATAACCTGAATGAAGAGAAGGGCTGTGGTCACCTGAAATAACTGAAATGGACGGTCATAACATGGACTATTTTCAAAGGACAAGTTAAGCAAAGATCAGATATCTCTACCCATGAACTTATTTATTAGAAGTATAACATTATAGAAAGTATTGACAGCATGATAACTTTTAAAATTAATTCCTGGTTCTGAATCTTTGATAACTTCCAGTCTACTTGAGTGACAATATGACAACAATAAGAAGTAAAAAGATCTTAAATTCATATTTTCCATGTACAACAGGCATTTTGATGTGTTCCATGAAAGTACTCTTGTACATGTAAATTTGTACCAATTCTTCCCTTGACAAGGAGGACGCATGTATTCTTATGGAAAGCCTAATTCTACCGTATCGACTATTAGATCATACTTTGAAACTAGATTTTATTACAAGGATAAGAACAGCTGCAATAAAATCATAGACAGTTAAAAGAAATCATGGCAAATTGTGCCAAGTATCAAAGTTCAGAACTCTTGTAATCAACATAAACAATAATTTGCTAAAGTAGGCAACAAATAATATGTAAAGTGAACTTTTAACACACTTCTGAGAAGCAATGGATTTCACAGGAACCATGATGTTCAACACATAAGTTTCTAATATTAGAGTTTTTAACACGTGATTATATATGGCAAGACTACACCCACACATGATGCATCTTAGAGGTAACCTATATGATTAGAGATATACTCTGTTATGGCAATATAGCAATACTACAATTGCATGCAAAAATTCAAAGAACTAAAGACCATCAATTGCACAAGAAATTATGGCGATTGCAAGTAGACAAAATTTTCCATCAATCTACACCACTTTCTTGAGAAAGAGAATGTTCCAACAGTACTTCATCCAATTGAAATCCTATGGTCATCAACTGAGGTCTGTAGGTTTTGTTCCTGCATGCTTGAAGTAAAATCACAAATCAGGCATGGGCTTTAGGATACTGAAATGAATTGTTGACATGGTAAATTCTAAGAACAAATAAAGAACCACAATGATCATCTCTAGTTTCTCAAGATTATTTTAGTATCCTAGAAGAAGTAAACAAAACCATGAATACGAAAAACCTACAAAATCATCCTACTGGTATATTCTGGAAAATCATTTCTCTGCATTGAATAGTTAATCTCTCATCAATGAAGATGGTGTTTAACTCCTCAAAAGCAATGACTACACCATCATCTCAAAGGCACAATTGCAACATCCAAGAATCAATTTCAGTAAAAAATTCCTAACTTGCAACAAATGAACAGCTTGAATCCCAACAAAACGTACCTGATAGGAGGAAGATCTGTTCAAGACGAGACGAACATCAAACTTCACAGATTGTTCGTAGATCGAACCAGGGCAGTCCCGAAAACGCGCGCCGCAACCCAATTCTCGAACGGCAAGAGAGGACATTTCTCGAACACATGGTGTGCATCGTCAACCAACGCTTGAAGACTTCAACATCTATCGAGGCGATACTTTGTTAATACTCCACACCGCCTCCGAGTACGACTTGAGTTACGAGACGCTGACGTGGTGAGCGCCCACGGATAGCGAGCATGAGATGTCAGGGGTATGGAGGACGGGACGCGGCACGTGCCCGGTCATTTGATGAGGTAACCGGTACGGCACGCGCTACGGAACTCTCCGGCTTGTGTCTAGCCGAGGTTGGCACGAGCGACGCTCTATTTGCCCAAAATACCGCCGACGTGAACCGATCCCGCCTTTGAGCCACGAGACGCTGACGTGGAGAGGGCCCACGGAGAGCGAGGGTGAGATGTCAGCGGTAAGGAGTACGGCACGCGCTACGGAACACTCCGGCTTGTGTCTTGCCGAGGTTGGCACGAGCGACGCTCCATTTGCCCAAAATACCGCCGACGTTAACCGATCCCGCCTTTACTAAGCGGCAGATTACGGAGGCTATTTCGTCATTTCATTAGTAGTAATATTCCATTCGGAATTGGTCCCACAGACAAAGTCAACTGAGGAGAAGGCAGCATGAAACCCACCCGCTTGCAGTGATCACACGTAACCACTCGATCTCCTCAACCCCTATAAGTACGCCCTCCAAGCTTGGAGGTGCAATCATATCTCCAAAAGCAGCAGCAAGATTCGACAAGAACATGACCTCTCATTTCCCCACCACCATCAGCTTCCTCTTCGTCCTCCTCCTCTCCAACTCCGCCTCCGCGGCCAACGACACTGGACCCGCGACGCCGTCGGAGTGCGACGCGGCGTCCCTGGGGGAGTGCTACAACAAACCCGAGGCGCTGCGGCTGAAGCTCATCGCCATCGGCACCATCCTCGTGGCCAGCATGATCGGCGTCTGCCTCCCGCTCTTCTCCCGCGCGCTGCCGGCTCTGCGGCCCGACCGCAACCTCTTCGTGATCGTCAAGGCCTTCGCCTCCGGCGTGATCCTCGCCACCGGCTACATGCACGTCCTGCCCGACTCCTTCGAAAACCTCAGCTCGCCGTGCCTCCCCAAGAACCCTTGGTCCAAGTTCCCCTTCACGGCATTTGTCGCCATGTTGTCGGCCATCTTCACGCTGATGGTGGACTCCCTGATGCTGACATTCTACAACAGGAGGAAGGTCAGCAAAGCGACGGTCATGGACCATGAGAGTCCGATCCACGAGATGGTGCCTGTTCCGCATGGCCATGGCCACGGCCATTGCGGCGTGCCGCAGCTCGATGCGGACGGCAAAGATGGGCAGGAAGCAGTCTTGCTCCGAAACCGCATTATAGCACAGGTTAGCCTGCAACACGCTCATAAGATTTCCCTCCTCAACTCATCACGAGACTACCCACCCGATATCCAATAATATCATTAGCATATCTTAGATCCACTAACACTGGAATTGCAACGAATGAAGAGCAGCACATGCATGCTTAGGATAGAGAGTAGGCGGTCAACATTAACCAGAGTGGCCTCTCCCAACCCGAGGAACTAGGAAACGTCAATGGTATTAAACTATGACATTTGTCATTGGATTAGATACATAAGATCATGATGATGGAAAGAGTTTGACTACACCAGCAGTATATATATACATAATATTATGTAGGTACGACGGTGAATGAACTTATCAGTTTCCAGGTCAAATCGCAAACCGACAGATGAAGGCATCGGTGATCATAACAAGCTTAGGAAGACTGATTTGTTTTAATTCCCGAAGTCCAAATGTTTAAGCCAAAGTATGCATCTATAGATCACGCTTTCACTATCTTATTGTAGTCATTTAGATGTTGTACAACGCTTCGTACCAAAGTTATGTCATCGACTATCTTTGTATTCATCTAGATATTGTACACCGTTCGTACAAAGTTATGTCATCGACTATCTTATTGTAGTCATTTAGATATTGTACACATTTCCTATCGAAGTTATGTCATCGATGACCTTCGGACTTGTACACCGTTCGTACAAAGTTATGTCATCGACTATCTTATTGTAGTCATTTAGATATTGTACACATTTCCTATCGAAGTTATGTCATCGATGACCTTCGGACAATCTAAAGTGGTAGTTGCTGCATGGGTGCAGGTGCTGGAGATGGGCATTATAGTACACTCGGTGGTGATAGGGCTATCAATGGGAGCCTCTCAGAACCCTTGCACCATTCGCCCTCTGGTGGCTGCTCTTTGTTTCCACCAACTCTTTGAAGGAATGGGACTCGGTGGTTGCATCCTTCAGGTACAACCAGAGCGCATGCATATATATATCCGGCTTTGTCTCTCTAACACATGAACTGTGGGGTGGGTGCAGGCTGAGTACGGGACAAAGATGAAGGCCATCTTGGCCTTCTTCTTCGCAACGACGACTCCGTTCGGGGTGGCTCTCGGAATCGGCCTGTCGAACGTCTACCGAGACAACAGCCCCACGGCTCTCATCGTCGTCGGGCTGCTGAACGCATCGTCGGCGGGGCTGCTCAACTACATGGCTCTGGTGGATCTGTTGGCGACCGACTTCATGGGTCCTAAGCTGCAAGGCAGTGTGAAGCTCCAACTCTGGGCGTACTTGGCCGTGCTCTTGGGTTCCGGCGGCATGTCTCTCATGGCAAAATGGGCTTAGAGGATGTTTGATATGTGAGACATGCAAGGTTCTATTTTGTAATAAAGCTGTTGTCGTGTCATCTGTTGTTTTGACAATGTATGAATCCTATTATACAAAGTCAAAGGCCATTGTCCAATTGCTAGAGCAAAAGAGTGTACTGTTAACTCAATTGGACTTTCTTCCAAGAAACATTTAGCCTCTACCTTATTAAACCACTTAAGAATCTCTTCACATTTCTTTTGTCTTTTGTAGTATAAAACATTACATCAGATATTGTATGGTAAAAGACAAGATGTTTCTAAAGAAAATCTTAATTCCCTCACAAACATGAAGAAGAATAAGATAGGAATTGACTTGGTTTGTGTGATAATCTTAATTATGGGGGAGTTAAAGAATGCACTGAGTTATTGTTAAATTAATTGTTAATCCTAAGTTGCCCATGGTGATATTTAGGGTCTACCTAAACCCACTCAAATGGAGTTTAGATATTATTTAATCTGATTTGAGATGAGAAGTATGTGTTTGTTAAATAACAATGATAACTATTCTATTCTTGAGTACTCAAGTCAATTTGAAGTGATATATAGTAATTGCTTGGGATTTTTTTTTCAGATAAGTGGGTCTACCTAAACCCACTCAAATGGAGTTTAGATATTATTTAATCTGATTTGAGATGAGAAGTATGTGTTTGTTAAATAACAATGATAACTATTCTATTCTTGAGTACTCAAGTCAATTTGAAGTGATATATAGTAATTGCTTGGGATTTTTTTTTCAGATAAGTGGGTCTACCTAAACCCACTCAAATGGAGTTTAGATATTATTTAATCTGATTTGAGATGAGAAGTATGTGTTTGTTAAATAACAATGATAACTATTCTATTCTTGAGTACTCAAGTCAATTTGAAGTGATATATAGTAATTGCTTGGGATTTTTTTTTCAGATAAGTGGGTCTACCTAAACCCACTCAAATGGAGTTTAGATATTATTTAATCTGATTTGAGATGAGAAGTATGTGTTTGTTAAATAACAATGATAACTATTCTATTCTTGAGTACTCAAGTCAATTTGAAGTGATATATAGTAATTGCTTGGGATTTTTTTTTCAGATAAGTGGGTCTACCTAAACCCACTCAAATGGAGTTTAGATATTATTTAATCTGATTTGAGATGAGAAGTATGTGTTTGTTAAATAACAATGATAATTATTCTATTCTTGAGTACTCAAGTCAATTTGAAGTGATATATAGTAATTGCTTGGGATTTTTTTTTCAGATAAGTGGGTCTACCTAAACCCACTCAAATGGAGTTTAGATATTATTTAATCTGATTTGAGATGAGAAGTATGTGTTTGTTAAATAACAATGATAATTATTCTATTCTTGAGTACTCAAGTCAATTTGAAGTGATATATAGTAATTGGTTGGGAGTTTTTTCAGATAAGTGGGTCTACCTAAACCCACTCAAATGGAGTTTAGATATTATTTAATCTGATTTGAGATGAGAAGTATGTGTTTGTTAAATAACAATGATAATTATTCTATTCTTGAGTACTCAAGTCAATTTGAAGTGATATATAGTAATTGGTTGGGAGTTTTTTCAGATAAGTGGGTCTACCTAAACCCACTCAAATGGAGTTTAGATATTATTTAATCTGATTTGAGATGAGAAGTATGTGTTTGTTAAATAACAATGATAATTATTCTATTCTTGAGTACTCAAGTCAATTTGAAGTGATATATAGTAATTGGTTGGGAGTTTTTTCAGATAAGTGGGTCTACCTAAACCCACTCAAATGGAGTTTAGATATTATTTAATCTGATTTGAGATGAGAAGTATGTGTTTGTTAAATAACAATGATAATTATTCTATTCTTGAGTACTCAAGTCAATTTGAAGTGATATATAGTAATTGGTTGGGAGTTTTTTCAGATAAGTGGGTCTACCTAAACCCACTTAAATGGAGTTTAGATATTATTTAATCTGATTTGAAATGAGTTTAGAAAGAAAAGTGTGTGTTTGTTAAATAACAATGATAATTATTCTATTCTTGAGTACTCAAGTCAATTTGAAGTGATATATAGTAATTGGTTGGGAGTTTTTTCAGATAAGTGGGTCTACCTAAACCCACTCAAATGGAGTTTAGATATTATTTAATCTGATTTGAGATGAGAAGTATGTGTTTGTTAAATAACAATGATAACTATTCTATTCTTGAATACTCAGTCAATCTGATCTATTCCATTCTTGAATCATGGCAGATCCAAAAGTTTAAGGCCTCATCCAACAAAATTTCAAATGTAAATTAAGCTGTAAGGATCTTATTAGATCATCACGAGATTCTGAGATCGAAATCCATCTTTATCATTTATACTTTTTGAAAAAATAATTAAGTTGTGTTCATATACAAATACTCAGATAATTAGCTGAATTATGGTATAATAAAATTCATGGGTAACTTCATCCAATTTTGTTCTTAATCCCAACCTAGATCATGAAATTTAAGTAGATTGTGTTTAGTGTTCCTGTTGGAAATTGATCCAGTTAAATGATGGTAAAAGATCCATGGTAATAAACCATCTTGCCACCAATCTATTTGATGTTGTTTGTATACATTTACCCAGCAAGGATAATAAATTAGCCTATGGGGAATGTCATCCTTAAAATGAGCCTATGGGGGGGGAATGTCATCCTTCAAATGGTAATAAACCATCTCCTTCTTGATGTTGAAACAATGTGGCAGCATGCAGGCCAACTTCCATCCTTGTTCATGAGGTGGTAGAACTAATCCAACTCCATCACTAAGGGCATGGAAATTGGACATCGCTGCCAATTCAAGAATGCTTGTTTTGATTAGAAAAGGAGTATGTTATGATCATCTTTAAACCATAATAATCATCCACTGCAACTATAAATGAGGTAGCATCATTCCGAAAGTTCGATAAATTACTCAATTAGGAGATCTTTATGGGTGGAAAAATAGCAAAATTCTGAATTCTCTATATGCTATTATTTGGAAAAATACTGAGAAAATTAGTTCTCAACTGCAAAAGAAAATTTACATGAATTTCCATTTTTCATTTCAAAAATGACACGATGAAGATTAAGCAGAAGAGATAATACTGAATTCGACTATCAACTCAGAACTATAACCCACAGTTCGCACCTCAGAAAACTATATTTTTCCAAGGCTTTTTTCTTCATAGATCAAAGTATTTGCATGAACGACAGAAGGAAATAGGATTTTATTCTAATTAACAGAGTAATAATAACTGTTAATGTGTTTTATAATTAATTATGGGAGATTATACCATTGAAATCTGATGCAATTATTTCTATTCTAATTAGAAGTTTCTTTACCTTTTACAGTTTTCAGATGAAAAATTAGACAGGATATAAACCTTGGACTATTGTAATTCTCATCAGACTAAAGTAATACCAAACTTTGGTTTCTTGAGGAGAGAGATAATTCCAACTGTACATAGAAAAGGGATGAAATAAATACATTTTATGATGATTTTTTTTCTAACTTTTTATCACAGAAATGTGTTAATGGAATCTAAAATCAGCGAAAGAGAATCATTTTTCGTCTATAGATTTCAAGAAATAAGATTTAATGAAAAACATAATCTAGTCTATGAGGCTTTTACCCGATTGTTGTTGTGAAGATTAGTACCAAAAGATGTTATTTTCGTGACTCAAAATCTAAGTCGTAAAGGAACAACTTGAATAGAAAATTCAACTGCAGAATTAGAAACCTACAATCAGTCATGAAATATACAATTCATTCACAAAATGCTAAAAGTTAAGTCCTACTTGTTCACTGTAGTATTATTATAGAATGTTCTGGACCCCAATGACAGGTCAACAATGACATTTCAACTTAGGAAACAGAGATCAAAGTCAGAAGAGCATCTCATACTCTTCAAACCTCATCCTGTAGTCCAAGTCTTGAGCTATCAACAAGAATCATCCTTCAACATAATATCTGTAGGGTCTAGCTTGACTCACACAATTCATTTTAGTCAAATACTGCTTCATGCTATGACTTAACTCACAATAGACTGACATTGTTGATGTCATGAGACAATTAATGAGTTCATAGTGGTGAAATGAAGCATTTACCAACTTCCTTTCTTCTTGCATCAGCAAGACTTCCTACAGCCATCAACAGTGCTGCTAATTGTCTTTCTGCTACTAGAAGGTTGGACATCATCAATTATTATTTTCTATTCATTTCATTCTCCTTTCTTGTCATTAGACAAAGTCTGTTGGTCATTCATTGCACTACTGTGACATTTATTTCAACACTTTAGAGTCTATTGTTAAGCCAAGCAAACAGTAATAAATGGGGCTCTCTTCAGTGGAGAATGAGATGTAACATTTATTACCCATTGACTATTTCTAAGCAAAGAATCTTTTCAATTATTTGGACATGACACCAAGGCAGTGATGAATGGACTAATTCTATACCAGAAATAATTGTTAATTCAATTCACAAGTCCTTCTTCCTTATCACAGTCATTAATTTGGAAGCTCTTAGTCAAAGTTGCTCCATGAACAATGACCAAAACTTTGGATCAAGCAAAAAAGTCCAGCAAAAATATTTCACCATTAAGTTAAAATGCTTGATATTAATAAGTCATAGTCAATTTCTACTGCCTGTAAGTAAGTCAGTCAGAAAGAAAGTTAAAGTTTAGTTTTAGTTTGACCAAAGTAGAGTTTTATGTTAAATGGTGTTGATTCATAAGTTGTAGCATGTATAGTTTTTGAGATTTTGCTCCTAGTAAAGAAGACAAAACAAGATCTTGTTTGATGTTACATACATGCCTAATCACAGTCAAAATTATCTTGTTCTCTTGACAACCATCGGTCAGAACTATTGCAAGAGAGATAATTCAAAGTCAAACATGGAGTTAATTGCTGATGCAAGAGTTTGAAAATGTAACTTGGGAAATATGAAGTCAATTTGCCTTAAAGATCACGGAAGAAGTTCAAATATAAAAGAGAATTGAGTCAATTAATCTACTTCTAACATTAGCAAATTAATAGAAGGATGTTTGAATATGCAAATCTTGACATGACTAGGTAGATATGATTGTCACTGATTTGTACAAGAGATCAGATACTTTGGTTGCTGTATTTGAATCTGCCATGAGCCAACTGGAGGATAGAAGTATCCCTATACATATGCACAACATGTCTTCTAGGAGTGAAGCATGCATTGCATGCTATACAAATGGCCATCATTCTTTTCATTGTGCTCTTCTGCACTGATCGATCAGATGAGCATTTTCCATACAAGACAAGGACAGAGATAACCAACATCCGAAGACACAGGCAACTGCTAATCCTATGTCAAAGATCACGATTTCGTATGTCATTTTCCAACACCAAACTATAGAACCAGTGTTGCTGTCATTGGATGTACATGCTCCTTGGAAGAAGTCATCAGTGTTCGAAGCTAATTCCATAAAGGAGAGAAGGAGGGAGGAAGCTTCAGACGTGACTTTTATGTGTTAAGAACACTCGTTCTATAAGAATCTTTCGCTTGATTAGATGTGGAGAGAGAAAGGAAGAGTGATGGAGGACGAAGATGTTGTTCCTCTTCCGGGATTCCGGTTCCGTCCCACGGACGAAGAGATCGTCGGGTTCTACCTCCGGCGGAAGGTGGACGAGAAGCCTCTCAGTGTAGAGGTCATTAAGGAGATGGACATCTACAAATATGATCCATGGGATTTACCAAGTAAGTCCAATCCATGTTTTCCTCACCGAGATTGTGTTGGATCTCATAAACTTCGTGTTGTTGTTGGATTTGCAGAAGTTAGAAGTACTGGTTGTGAAGAGTACTTCTTTTGCCGTAGGGGGAGGAAGTACAAGAACAGCATAAGACCAAATCGGGTGGCGGGGTCTGGTTTCTGGAAGGCCACCGGCGTCGACAGGCCGATATATGCCGCAGGCAACTCCGGCGACTGCATCGGCCTGAAGAAATCCCTGGTGTTCTACTCCAGAGGGAGGACTGCTGCTGCCAAAGGGACCAAAACGGAGTGGATGCTGCACGAATTCCGCCTTCCCTGCGACTCCCCATGCACGCAGGAAGCTGTGAGATTGCCTCGTAGTTAGCTATATATATATATATATATATATATATATATATATATATATATATATATACATACATATATATATCCTTCACCTGCAGAACTGTCAGGTGCTAACTAAACCTTTTTGCATGCATGGATCTGTAGGAGGTTTGGACGATTTGTCGAGTCTTCAAGAGGAGTGTCTCTCATAGAACGAACCCCAACAGTTGGAAAGCATCAGATCATAAGGAGCAAACTCCGCCTGAATCAAGCTCTGAATCCTTTAATGGAAACGACTTCCATGGAGGCCAATGGAACTCAACAAACCAAGCTTCCATGACCTTGTGTTCTGACACAGTTCAGAGTCCAAGCATGAATGAGTTCTTCAGCGGAGATGATAACTGGGACGAACTAGGAAGGATTATGAACTCCATGATATCCAACATATGAGTGCCAAGAGAAGAATATCGGGCAATACAAACAGTCCTGCTGCATCAAATCAGTTCCTGCAAAGGAAATTTAGGTGCTGCAAGAGCTTGTCAGCGCAGTTCAGTACCTACAGACAACAGCTTGATTCTTACAGTGCCTGCAATATATATGTTACTGAATTGTAATGAAACACTGATCGTTGGGGACAAGCGAGCAAAGAGAGTTTTGTAGTTGTATGACTGATTTAATATATTCTGATGTCTTTTTTCCTCTCTTTTTTCTGTTGTCTTTTGGGGTAGAAAATTCTTCCTTCTTATGAAGAATTTTCCTATTTATTTTATTTTTTTGAGCAAAGAAAAAGGATATCAGAGGATGAACTTATAATAATAATAATATTATTGTTGTTGTTGTTGTTGTTGTTGTTGTTGTTATTAGTAACATGAAAATAATGATTTTGGATGGGCCATGTTGGAGAAGAATTGGGCCAATACTGTTTTAATAGGATTAGGTTTATATTTATCTATGAAAAGTGGTGGTATTGATGAACAGTAAAAAATAATAATTTGATACTTTTTCTTTGTTTTATCTTTTGTTTTGTGTATTTTATGTATTATTGGGACTGACATCTTCAAAACTCCCTTATGAATAAATACCCTACTCTATTTTAACTTTTATTTTTCTAAATTTTTGTAGCTAGGAAAAAATATTTTTGTACCATAAAATAATCTCTCAATCATTTTTCTCATGCTACTGGATGATCCTTGCAACTTCATATGTGTGTTCTAATTATTCAAATGGTTAAGATATAATTACCAAACATAGCATCAAAAAATAAAATTTTAAGATCAAAGGCAACTCTTCATTTCTATTTTTCTAATATGGTTTGATGAGACTTTAATCATTAATTTCTACCTAAAATTTTAAATCATTAATTCATACACATCAATTTTTTAGTATTTATTTAATCATCTATTTATATGACACCATCTATTTATAGACCTAAATCACAAAGTCATAACCCTAATGAAACAAGGACTCCAACTTCAACTCAAACTTCTAATTTAATTTCGATCAAATTTAAATTATAATATCTAACATCCTTCCTTAATTTAAATTTTTCTTAAAACTCCAAGTAATCTTAACAAGTGCTCAAATGCTTCAATACTCGAAGGTTTTATAAAAATATATACAACTTGATCTCTTTTGCAATACTCCATCCTGATTTTCACTTGATACCTTAGGAAGTGATAGAATATGCTTACTTCTCCTGATTGATTAGATTTTTATACAATTTACAAGGCTGAAGAATTATCACAAAAAATTATGATTGGCATTTCTTTCTTGCTTGAAGCACAATCCTTCTTGTATATTTCTGAACTAAATAGTTTGGGATGCACATATTGCTACTGCAATGTATTTATTGCTTCTTGTATACAATTTTCATTAGATTACTCCAAATAGTTAACATTGCCACAATAGGTTGCTTTTTAAATTACTACAAAATTACTCTAGATCCTAAAAATATATATATAACCTTTTCAAATATTTGTCTCAAAATAAGTTACTTTAGACTAAGGTTCGTCGTATCGTACTATACCGACGTTTTGACCTAGGCTCGGTACGGTACGGTATCGGTGTACCGAGCGGTACATTCTGGTGTACCGAATAATTTTATATTTTTTTTTCATACTGTAATACTGTAGCACTGTAACGATACTGGACGGTCCGTGTACCGGTAACCTGTCGAATTGGTACGTACCGCTTGTACCCGGCGATACACTTCGGTATGACAAACCTTGCTTTAGACTATATAATATCTTTTTAAATATGTATATCTTATTTTTCAATTCATTTTAATCATAAATCAAGTAGGTTGACTAACATAAACTTATTCTCGTAATTCACCATGTAAAAAGATTGATTTATTATGTGATTGATAAATTGACTAATTATTTTGTGCTATAAGAGAAAGTACTAATCTCATCATTTCTTGTCTAGCGATTGATGAAAACACTTGATTGTAATTAATCTCTCTATTATGTTTATAGTCTTTTGTAACTAGCTTGTTACTTTTTAACGATGCCATCTTCTCTTAATTTTGTTCTATAGATCCACTTTACACTAATAGGCTTTTGCTTTGGGAGTAAATCAATTTTACACTAATAGAATCAATCAATCTCCCCTTGCATCGTTTTTCTCTACTTTTCATTGTGATACCTCCTCAAAGGTGATTGGCTATCTACAAATAAGGCAAAGTAAATTGAGATATTATCAACTTCTTCTTCGGTGTATATATATATATATATATATATATATATATATATATATATATATATATATATATATATATATGTGTGTGTGTGTAAAATTATAAAGATTAATAATATCTTTCAGTTAAGGGAGATTATGTAGATAGTGGTGTTGAAGATTTGTCTCAAGTTGATGGACTTGAGGAAGATGTGTTGGGCTCCTCAATTATTTATTCATTTGCATTTTCATTATATGTATATGTTAGATCAACTAGAATAAATTTACCTATATCCATAATCCATTTAAAAACTTTTTCTTCAGGCAAAATGACATCTCTACTAATTATAATTTTCTCAATATTGAGATTATAAAGTTTGTAAGTCTTTCAATTCTCACTATAGCCTAAAAGAATACAGATTCTTTCTTTTTTTCATCTAAAATATGTGCATATGCAATACAACAGCAGACTTATATTTATACTTTCTGAGGAACACAAATTTAAAATATTTACAGATGCAACCTCAGTCAAAAAATTCTTAGACAATAATTTAATTTTCAACATACTTTATCTCATATATACATATATATATTAATAATTTTAAATTGCTATCTCATACTACCTAAGTTGTATGGGTCCAAATTCTCTCTAATATTGTGATAAAGTTGACTTTTCTTAGCCCACGTATTCCTTTTCCACTTACATGTTGACTATATGACATTTGTGAAAAAAAAAAAAAGAAGAAGAGATTTTTAATATATTTATCACCTAAAATAGTTTAGATTGAGCCAAATTGAATATTAATCTGAAGGTCGAATCGTATCTTCATAAATAAAAGAAAAAATTTTGTTTTAATTTTTATCGTTAATAATACTCATAAATGATAATATATTTTTTTTCTTTAATATAATCATACAACAAAATCTTGGCTCCATTGTCACGGACAAACTTTGAAACAGGATGTTTGATGTAATGCTCATGTATGTCCGTGTCTTGTGGGTTTGTTCATGCTCTGCACAGTAGGTTGAGGGACGGCCGAAGGCTAAGAGTCCCATTTGTGTGGGTTTGATGGCCACTTTAGGCTTGTAAATAAAAGTTGTGTCATGTGGACACTTGTGAGAGATTTTCGGTCTGTAATGGACCATTTTTCCCCTTTGTTGTGCAACTGTTCGGAGCTTGTTAAGTCTGTCTGTAATTTGCATTGTCTAAGAAGTGTTTCCTGGATTGTTTGCTTGTGAATCCCGAGTAAGGCGCTTTCTCTAACCCGTTTTCTCTTTTGTAGGTCCTAAGGGACCATGGGGAGGTTTCGGGGAGGCTGACCTTTGCGGACGGACACGCAAGGGTGCCGCACGACTTAGGCAAAACCAGCTAAGTCCGTGACAGATGGTATCAGAGCGGGACAAGCACTCATAGAAACACTTGACATGCAAACGTGGGGGACCTAGCGGGGCTGCGTTGAGGGCAGCTAGCATGCGCGACTGTTTTGGGGAAAAAACGGACATGGAGATGTAGGGTAAGGAGTCGCTCAGAGGAGCGGGCATCTGAGAGTGGCATTCAGAGGAATGGCCAACCCTTCGCGCAAGAGGCACCACGAGGACAAACAAGCTGAGAAGAATGCGGAGCACACAAAGGTTGGGATGGCTGAGTTTGAGTTACGGCTCAACGTTGACAACAACACTTGATGGTGCTCAAAGCAAGCAAAGCGCTTGGCAAAAGGTTGAGACCATGTAAGGTGGAATGAGTTGTTCGGCAACCGAAAGAGTTGCGCAAAGCTCACAGAGGTGAGGGGAATTGCTAACTCAAAGAATTCGGTACTCATGCAAGGGCTTGTATGCGGACGACGGACAGTTCGTGGCCATCCCAAAGCGATCGGAACTCGGCACCATGGAGCATTGAAACTTTCTCTTCGGCATGCGAAGGATACATCCGTAGGAGGCTGAAGTGTGCAGCAAGTTCAGCATGTTGCTAGGCCTTGAGGGGCGCAGTGAGGGCTGTATTGACATGGAGTCGCAATCTAGCAAGTGCGTTTGCAGGAGGCAGAACAATGCGCAGTTTGTTCAGCAAATCGGAGTAGTCCAAGGGGATGGTGGTCTCCGAATCGAAGAGAGATGTTTGCTCCAACGGGATAGATATCCAGGAGGGATAAGTCCCGACTCTCCAGAGGGAGAATTTTGTGCAACGGACCGCACATGTTGAGGAGGAGTACCTCAACAAATAACACCTCCACGAAGCTCAATGGATCGAGCGAGCGGCGAGGAGTCGTTGCATGATCTCACTTGATCGAACGCATTGGTGGATGCATTGCGAAATCAAGTGGGGGAGCGACCAAAAGCAACAGAAATGAAGGCACACTAGGAGTCGATATGGAGATCGGACTCAAGGGAGGGCTGACCCGTGGAATGGTGGGCGCGAGGACCACCATCAACTCAATGTAGAAACGAGGAGCGGAGCAACTTGGGTGTAACTTGGTGAAGTACCCAAGCCGTATGAAGTGAGCCGGCATAGAAGATGGAACATGGAGCGGAGGCGCAGAGCTTTCCGTGGACAGAGGTCAAGGACATGAACTCTTGCAGATGCAAGAGTAGGATCATGTTGTTCCATGGGTCCTTTCTGATGGAGCGGACTCATCCTGCATGGTGCCAAAGACGAAGGGAGCTTCTGGGCACATGCACCTTATCTCGGAGAAGCATTTGACGGAGGAACCAAGGCGACTTAACTTGCGGAGGCAAAAGTTGGGTTCAGAAGGCCTTGGCACGGGGCAAGAGGACGCGAAGGCGAGTACTCTTGAAGAATATGCCACAATGTTGCTATGAAGTTGCTTGAAGGAAGCGGTGCGCAGCGGAGATTGTGCTGGTAGGGGCAGAGGCCCAGGATCCAGACAATGGTGCACTAATTGCAGCGAAGTCGGTGGACTTCGGGAGCTACTAGGCGACGGACTGTCCTAGAGCGGTGCTTCATCTAGGTGTGACCCAAGAGTGGGTGGATGAAGGTCGATTGCCAAAGGAGCGAACAAAACCGAAGGTGGAAGAGACCCTGCGATGTATTGGTAGAGGCCACACATGGAGGGTTCACAATTCGAGTTCATCCCACAATGATCAGAATGCAACGGAGATGTCACCAGGAGGCGACATGGTGCAGCGGATCGTGGTGGAACAGTTCGTGGCAATGCGATACACACGAATCTTGCCCCGTGAGGGACAAGATCATACGGAGGTATGATCGGGAGCTACTGGAAGCTCCACTTCGGTGAACAACACGACGGCAAGAAGGGCTATGGATTCAAGGAGTGAAGGCCATGGTACCGCAGAGGCGGGTCTTCCGTGCGTGCATCGAATTTTGCATCGGATGAAAGCCTTGGTCATCAGCATATTGTCACGGACTTAGCTGGTTTTGCTTAAGTCGTGCGGCACCCTTGCGTGTCCGTCCGCAAAGGTCAGCCTCCCCGAAACCTCCCCATGGTCCCTTAGGACCTACAAAAGAGAAAACGGGTTAGAGAAAGCGCCTTACTCGGGATTCACAAGCAAACAATCCAGGAAACACTTCTTAGACAATGCAAATTACAGACAGACTTAACAAGCTCCGAACAGTTGCACAACAAAGGGAAAAATGGTCCATTACAGACCGAAAATCTCTCACAAGTGTCCACATGACACAACCTTTATTTACAAGCCTAAAATGGCCATCAAACCCACACAAATGGGACTCTTAGCCTTCGGCCGTCCCTCAACCTGCTGTGCAGAGCATGAACAAACCCACAAGACACGGACATACATGAGCATTGCATCCAACATCCTGTTTCAAAGTTTGTCCGTGACATTCTCCCCCACTTATTCCTTCGACGTCCTCGTCGAAGCCTTTGTCGACACTGCAACTGCTTGCCTTTGCTGAGTCTTCAATCTTCTGCTCCAGCTGCAACGCGCCTCTTGGCTCCCAGCTGCTCTTCGCTGTTGTTTTTGAGTAGTCGAATCTTTGATCCGCCATCCTGCTTCAACTCGCCAATGACTCTAAATATGGTGTGGGGTTGGCTGAGTTGTGTTGATCCTTGTTGGTTCCTGCGGATCCTCTAATGAAGGAAAAGACCATACTTTCTGCGCCAGTCTCTCAAAATTCCACATGCTGCTTGAACTGGGTGGATGCTTGTTGGAGCTTTAACGAGCATCCTCTCGCAAACTTCTGAAGTTTTGGGTCCTTCCTCCACAAAATCTGTCCATTGACTCTTCTTTCGCTTAGTTGCCTCATCCAAGTAGGTTCGCATCACTTCTGCTTTTGATTGGCATTTCGTTGGGAAATGAAGCGGACAATCTACTCTCAGTAGCACTGATCACCGTTGGTGAGGATTTGACAACTATTGTCTTCCATTATCTTCGAAGGGTCTTTGAACTTATGCAGAGCTCCTCTGCTGGATAGATAAGAGAATTGGGGTACTCGGTTTCACCCATTCTCTTAGTAGTTGAGAAGGCAAAGGTTACTTGACTTCGCCCGCCTCCTCGAGGTTGTACTCCATGCATCGAGCTGGTTACTGGCCTTCGCCTGCTCTTTGCTCACACTTCTGAAGCACTTGAAGTGTTTGCACTCCTTGCATTGAGTTAGTTACTGTGATTCACCTCCTCAATGCCATCGAACTTCTGGAATGCCGGAAGTTTTCACCCCAACTTGGAGTAATTCTCTGATAGATTTGGTCGCCTCTGGGATTGTACCGCCTTCTCCATCAGTCCTGCCGCCTACTCCACTGAGTAGCAAAGGTACAGCACCGCGTACTGCCTGCTTCGTTCCTTGATCGTGCACTCTTGCATGACCCGAAGTCCTTCACTTTCGGCTATCTTGATGAGAAGCTCGTTGACACCGGTCTTACGAAGTTCTTTGGCCTCCGCCCTTCAGCCTTGTCTTGGTACTTGGAGATTGCCTCTGCATACTCCACCTCCTCGGCCCCTTTCACGACCAAGCGCTCTCCCTCCACGAGAGCAAGGGATCAATGACTTTCACGGAAGTCCCGCCTTTGCGGTACCATGGCGCTGCCATGCCCATGGCCCTACTATCCGTCGCTTCGCCTCTGCATCCCTTTTCTTCCCGATCAGTAGATATGTCTCTGTGGCACTCCTCCGAGTCCACCTCCATACTAACTGATGCTTGAGTTTGGGTAGCTCAGTCCCTCTGGACTTGTCGTCGCTTCCTCGCCCCTTTCGACCGCCTGCTTCAACACCTCTGTGTTCTTCAAGCAGCTCCCTTTGGTCGATGGAAAGACAGACTGCAACTCCCATGCATGGCCTCTGCCATCATGTTGTAGAGTTTACACCAATTCTGTTCTCCTTAGCTTCCTTGGTCGCAACGTTCACTTACTCGACCTTGTCCTCTGACTTGTCGGGCTCCCTTAAGCGAATATAGTTCTGGAGCAGTCAAACTCTCTAGCTGCTTCGATCATACCTCTGCATGATCACGTCCCTCCCAGGGGACTCACTGGTCCTTGCATTCGAACTTCACCCTTGGTGGAACACAGCCCCCATATGCTGATGACCAAGGCTTTCATCCGATGCAAAATTCGATGCACGCACGGAAGACCCGCCTCTGCAGTACCATGGCCTTCACTCCTTGAATCCATAGCCCTTCTTGCCGTCGTGTTGTTCACCGAAGTGGAGCTTCCAGTAGCTCCCGATCATACCTCCGTATGATCTTGTCCCTCACGGGGCAAGATTCGTGTGTATCGCATTGCCACGAACTGTTCCACCACGATCCGCTGCACCATGTCGCCTCCTGGTGACATCTCCGTTGCATTCTGATCATTGTGGGATGAACTCGAATTGTGAACCCTCCATGTGTGGCCTCTACCAATACATCGCAGGGTCTCTTCCACCTTCGGTTTTGTTCGCTCCTTTGGCAATCGACCTTCATCCACCCACTCTTGGGTCACACCTAGATGAAGCACCGCTCTAGGACAGTCCGTCGCCTAGTAGCTCCCGAAATCCACCGACTTCATTGCAATTAGTGCACCATTGTCTGGATCCTGGGCCTCTGCCCCTACCAGCACAATCTCCGCTGCGCACCGCTTCCTTTCAAGCAACTTCATAGCAACACTGTGGCATATTCTTCAAGAGTACTCGCCTTCGCGTCCTCTTGCCCCGTGCCAAGGCCTTCTGAACCCAACTTTGCCTCCGCAAGTTAAGTCGCCTTGGTTCCTCCGTCAAATGCTTCTCCGAGATAAGGTGCATGTGCCCAGAAGCTCCCTTCGTCTTTGGCACCATGCAGGATGAGTCCGCTCCATCAGAAAAGACCCATGGAACAACATGATCCTGCTCTTGCCTCTGCAAGAGTTCATGTCCTTGACCTCTGTCCACGGAAAGCTCTGCGCCTCCGCTCCATGTTCCATTTTCTATGCCGGCTCACTTCATACGGCTTGGATACTTCGCCACCCAAGTTGCTCCGCTCCTCGTTTCTGCATTGAGTTGATGGTGGTCCTCGCGCCCACCATTCCACGGGTCAGCCCTCCCTTGAGTCCGATCTCCATATCGACTCCTAGTGTGCCTTCATTTCTGTTGCTTTTGGTCGCTCCCCCACTTGATTTCGCAATGCATCCACCAATGCGTTCGATCAAGTGAGATCATGCAACGACTCCTCGCCGCTCGCTCGATCCATTGAGCTTCGTGGAGGTGTTATTTGTTGAGGTACTCCTCCTCAACATGTGCAGTCCGTTGCACAAAATTCTCCCTCTGGAGAGTCGGGACTTATCCCTCCTGGATATCTATCCCGTTGGAGCAAACATCTCTCTTCGATTCGGAGACCACCATCCCCTTGGACTACTCCGATTTGCTGAACAAACTGCGCATTGTTCTGCCTCCTGCAAACGCACTTGCTAGATTGCGACTCCATGTCAATACAGCCCTCACTGCGCCCCTCAAGGCCTAGCAACATGCTGAACTTGCTACACACTTCAGCCTCCTACGGATGTATCCTTCGCATGCCGAAGAGAAAGTTTCAATGCTCCATGGCGCCGAGTTCCGATCGCTTTGGGATGGCCACGAACAGTCCGTCGTCCGCATACAAGCCCTTGCATGAGTACCGAATTCTTTGAGTTAGCAATTCCCCTCACCTCTGTGAGCTTTGCGCAACTCTTTCGGTTGCCGAACAACTCATTCCACCTTACATGGTCTCAACCTTTTGCCAAGCGCTTTGCTTGCTTTGAGCACCATCAAGTGTTGTTGTCAACGTTGAGCCGTAACTCAAACTCAGCCATCCCAACCTTTGTGTGCTCCGCATTCTTCTCAGCTTGTTTGTCCTCGTGGTGCCTCTTGCGCGAAGGGTTGGCCATTCCTCTGAATGCCACTCTCAGATGCCCGCTCCTCTGAGCGACTCCTTACCCTACATCTCCATGTCCGTTTTTTTTTTTTTTTTTTTTTTTCCCCAAAACAGTCGCGCATGCTAGCTGCCCTCAACGCAGCCCCGCTAGGTCCCCCACGTTTGCATGTCAAGTGTTTCTATGAGTGCTTGTCCCGCTCTGATACCATCTGTCACGGACTTAGCTGGTTTTGCTTAAGTCGTGCGGCACCCTTGCGTGTCCGTCCGCAAAGGTCAGCCTCCCCGAAACCTCCCCATGGTCCCTTAGGACCTACAAAAGAGAAAACGGGTTAGAGAAAGCGCCTTACTCGGGATTCACAAGCAAACAATCCAGGAAACACTTCTTAGACAATGCAAATTACAGACAGACTTAACAAGCTCCGAACAGTTGCACAACAAAGGGAAAAATGGTCCATTACAGACCGAAAATCTCTCACAAGTGTCCACATGACACAACCTTTATTTACAAGCCTAAAATGGCCATCAAACCCACACAAATGGGACTCTTAGCCTTCGGCCGTCCCTCAACCTGCTGTGCAGAGCATGAACAAACCCACAAGACACGGACATACATGAGCATTGCATCCAACATCCTGTTTCAAAGTTTGTCCGTGACAATATGGGGGCTGTGTTCCACCAAGGGTGAAGTTCGAATGCAAGGACCAGTGAGTCCCCTGGGAGGGACGTGATCATGCAGAGGTATGATCGAAGCAGCTAGAGAGTTTGACTGCTCCAGAACTATATTCGCTTAAGGGAGCCCGACAAGTCAGAGGACAAGGTCGAGTAAGCGAACGTTGCGACCAAGGAAGCTAAGGAGAACAGAATTGGTGTAAACTCTACAACATGATGGCAAAGGCCATGCATGGGAGTTGCAGTCTGTCTTTCCATCGACCAAAGGGAGCTGCTTGAAGAACACAGAGGTGTTGAAGCAGGCGGTCGAAAGGGGCGAGGAAGCGACGACGAGTCCAGAGGGACTTAGCTACCCAAACTCAAGCATCAGTTAGTATGGAGGTGGACTCGGAGGAGTGCCACAGAGACATATCTACTGATCGGGAAGAAAAGGGATGCAGAGGCGAAGCGACGGATAGTAGGGCCATGGGCCTGGCAGCGCCATGGTACCGCAAAGGCGGGACTTCCGTGAAAGTCATTAATCCCTTGCTCTCGTGGAGGGAGAGCGCTTGGTCGTGAAAGGGGCCGAGGAGGTGGAGCATGCAGAGGCAATCTCCAAGTACCGAGACAAGGCTGAAGGGCGGAGGCCAAAGAACTTCGTAAGACCGGTGTCAACGAGCTTCTCATCAAGATAGCCGAAAGTGAAGGACTTCGGGTCATGCAAGAGGGCACGACCAAGGAACGAAGCAGGCAGTACGCGATGCTGTACCTTTGCTACTCAGTGGGGTAGGCGGCAGGGCTGATGGAGAAGGCGGTACAATCCCAGAGGCGACCAAATCTATCAGAGAATTACTCCAAGTTGGGGTGAAAACTTCCGGCATTCCAGAAGTTCGATGGCATTGAGGAGGTGAATCATAGTAACTAACTCAATGCAAGGAGTGCAAACACTTCAAGTGCTTCAGAAGTGTGAGCAAAGAGCAGGCGAAGGCCAGTAACCAGCTCGATGCATGGAGTACAACCTCGAGGAGGCGGGCGAAGTCAAGTAACCTTTGCCTTCTCAACTACTAAGAGAATGGGTGAAACCGAGTACCCCAATTCTCTTATCTATCCAGCAGAGGAGCTCTGCACAAGTTCAAAGACCCTTCGAAGATAATGGAAGACAATAGTTGTCAAATCCTCACCAACGGTGATCAGTGCTACTGAGAGTAGATTGTCCGCTTCATTTCCTAACGAAATGCCAATCGAAAGCTGAAGTGATGCGAACCTACTTGGATGAGGCAACTAAGCGAAAGAAGAGTCAATGGACAGATTTTGTGGAGGAAGGACCCAAAACTTCAAAAGTTTGCGAGAGGATGCTCGTTAAAGCTCCAACAAACATCCACCCAGTTCAAGCAGCATGTGGAATTTTGAGAGACTGGCGCAGAAAGGATGGTTTTTTCCTTCATCTGGAGGATCCGCAGGAACCAACAAGGATCAACACAACTCAGCCAACCCCACACCATATTTAGAGTCATTGGCGAGTTGAAGCAGGATGGCGGATCAAATATTGGACTACTCAAAAACAGCAGCGAAGAGCAGCTGGGAGCCAAGAGGCGCGTTGCAGCTGAAGCAGAAGATTGAAGACTCAGCAAAGACAAGCAGTTGCAGTGTCGACAAAGGCTTCGACGAGGACGTCGAAGGAATAAGTGGGGGAGAATGTCACGGACAAACTTTGAAACAGGATGTTTGATGTAATGCTCATGTATGTCCGTGTCTTGTGGGTTTGTTCATGCTCTGCACAGCAGGTTGAGGGACGGCCGAAGGCTAAGAGTCTCATTTGTGTGGGTTTGATGGCCACTTTAGGCTTGTAAATAAAAGTTGTGTCATGTGAACACTTGTGAGAGATTTTCGGTCTGTAATGGACCATTTTTCCCCTTTGTTGTGTAACTGTTCGGAGCTTGTTAAGTCTGTCTGTAATTTGCATTGTCTAAGAAGTGTTTCCTGGATTGTTTGCTTGTGAATCCCGAGTAAGGCGCTTTCTCTAACCCGTTTTCTCTTTTGTAGGTCCTAAGGGATCATGGGGAGGTTTCGGGGAGACTGACCTTTGCGGACGGACACGTAAGGGTGCCACACGACTTAGGCAAAACCAGCTAAGTCCGTGACACCATGTCATTATTTACTTCCCCCAAAGGTAAAATCTAAGTTTAGAGGAGCAGAAAGGCTCTACTAATTATATAGAAACACAAAATTCCATATCTGCCCTCGTACTTTGAACATAAAAGAAAGGCGAGTCGAATCGCCGGGTCAACTCGGACCGTCGACGGAGGACAGGAACAGCACGTCGAAGGAGCGGAGGAGGATCTCGGCCTCCTCCCGCTCGGCCGCGCCGTCGGAAGAAGCGGCGAGGAGGAGGAGGCGGCGGAAGAGCGGGACGGGGCAGGGGATGCGGAGGGCGCCGCGCTGGTGGTAGCCGTACTCCTCGGCGGCCAGGCGCAGCAGCTCGACGAAGACCGGCCGGCTCAGGAGCTCGGCCCGGACCTCGAACCGCTCCATCTCCTCCCCCACGTACACCGGGACGTGCCCCTGCGCCACCCCGCGCCGCCTCCCCTTCCCCAGCTTCCTCAGCGCTTCGTACCGGGGGCAGCTCGCCACCGTCGACAGCCGCCGTATCATCCTCTCTTGCGTTAGAGGAGTGCGAAAGGGAGAGCTGGGGTCCTCTCTTTCTCCGAACCGGGGATTTATAGCGCTGTACGGAGTGGAAGATGAAGTGAGAGAGGCGACGGTTTAACCAAGGCTCCGTGTCACGTACAACCGGAGTCTTGTCGATAAATCCATTGTCTGTTCCTCACGAGGCAGCAAACACAATCTACGCATATTTTATGGTCAAAGTCGGTGGGGCCAGGGACACTGAGCCATCGAATGAGGGTTTTCTTCGTGAATCCTGAATTAAGTCTGACAGGGAATCACGAAAAGCAATATTTTTTTTGGTCAACACCTAAATCTGCGGTGCGTCAACACCAAATCCATCCAGAGAAATCATGTAGCCTTACGGAGTGCCCGTACGTCCTCATTAAAAGTCCTGACGAGGGTTTGACTCGGAAAATTCGTACACGTCTCGATAACATCCTACATTACAGGAATAAAACATTTTTAATTGAGAAGGTTATAGAAACTGTTACTGCTTTGGTGATAGATATCAATAAAAGGGACAAAATTGTTATTTAATTGTTTAATAGATACTTCATTATAGCTAATCTCCATTGGAATTCTTTTACATACTTAAACTCTCGTCTTATAATTAGATAGGGAAGGATTTAGTAATGGGTTAGCTATGCTATTTCATTTTCGTAAAACGATGAGAGAGAGAGAGAGAGAGAGAGAGTCGGTAAAGTGGAGTGACTTGATTCCGTGGTCCATTTGGCTCGGCTTCGGTGTTTTCAAGTGGAAGAAGAAGAGAGTACAAGAGAAGGACAAGCAATGGCGTGAAGGCCACACCATACGCAAATTAATGGCCTCAAATAATTCATATAATGCTGGATTAATTTAGCCAATTTCGTCAAGCTTCCTCTTCCTTGCATCACAATTCCACAAACCGTGTCGAGATTGAATTCAACAATCGAGCAGTCATATAAATACATCATAGCTTGACTTGTCCAAGTCTAAGAGAATACGTGGAATTGATCATGTTTGGTAGACATGGTTAGTCAAAGAGGAAGGTAGCTTTCGTGGCTTATACAAGTAAGAAAAAAAGAGTGATTTGGTGGAATTGTTGGACATTGGCATGGAAGATTCTTGAACAAGAAAGCGACCACATAATTTCTAGTGAATCGGAAGAGAAGAAGGCCAAAGAGTTGATATAGGCTAAGTATTTTTGGTATATAAAATGAATCACCCATTTGTTGTGGGAAGTTTCTTTACTCTTTCGTTTCCGTGCCAAATATATTAGGTTGGTGATGACTCGAAGAGTAATACTTGTCCTTGATGTTGCATAATTATTATATGTTAATATTGATGTTGATGGAAAAAATAAACTAAAAGCAGATTTTATTCAAGGTAATTAATAAGATATTTTTAAAATAAAAATTGAGAAGGAACTCAGAATTATATCAGAAGAATTCAGACTTATTTTTTTTATACATTTAAACATACAACAAAGGACGATGTATAAGAGTACTTTAGATTATTAAAAATAAGATGGGAGATTCAAATCATCCTTCTAGCACTAAAATAATATGGGAGATATCGATGATGATTAGATTGACTCGACTTGGTTCAACTTGATATGCACAAGAAATTCTCTGATATAGTTGAAGAGGTTTGAACACTCAGTTTGGTAGTCGATAAAGACTCGTATACTTATTTGTAAATTGAGTTATACATATACCGAGATTGGATGGGTCCTCGTTATGATCCCTTTGACACTTTAATTATAGTAAAATCTAAGTGGAAAAACAAAAAACAAAAGCATTAAATTTCTCAAAAAGACATTCTCGTCGTGTGAAGATTGATGCAAAAAAAATATGTGAAACTTAAATTCATATATGAGATAGTTGTATTTTACCTAAAATGATCATATATTTTTGAATCTATATAGATCTGTAGGAAAGAATGAAGGAGGTCAAGCGTCCTCCTCTCTAGCAGCATAACTGCAATGACGCTCCTCAAATCACTATTTAAATCTCAACACCTGCTATTCAATGAGGAGAATGAGAGAAAAGAATAGGATGCGACAACCAAGAAGCTTTTGGCCTATGGGCTTTTCGTTATCTCCTATTTATAGAGGTTTCATGTCAACTTAACCATAATGAATCTTGCTCTATTGGGTATTGGATCTTCATTCAATTACATAAGCCTCTTAGATTAGTGGATCTCTATCCAATAATCTCTTATTGGATCTCATTTATATGATCAAATAATTCATGAGCTTATTAAATATCCAATAAGATAGGAGCTCCGGCGGGTATCTCATATCTGAACCTATATTCATCGCAACGTCTATCATATGTGTGTGACCCTCTAGGCCTAATATTAATTTAGCCTAAGTCATACTTGTCAGAACCTTTTCTAATTCAGTGAATTATTATCTTCATAATAATTCATCGACTGCGGACGTACTAGGCCAGTACGCTGCAGACCCCAAACAATATAGAGGAATACAATCCTTTGTATCTATTTGTCCTTAGTTAATGTGTACCTATAGTCTCTCATCCATCTAATATCCCAGAGACTGTATACCGGACTCGGTGCTATCAGACTCATACAGTTTCTACTCAAGTCTCGCTCTAATCGAATTCTTCTAAAAAACTCTTTCTCTCTCAATCTAAATGACCTTGGCCAAGGATTTGTCTAAGCAATAATACATAAGATATTCCTTTTATGACACTAAGAGTGGATGATTCTCTATTAACACTCAATAGCTCTTGTAAGGTTGACCGTCACTCCCGATGTCCGGTTATGCTATATCTAGAACTTCCAAACCTATAAGTCTAAAATCAAATAATGGAGTACTCATATAAGACATCGTCTCAAATCTGACAATTAGGTACACCACTAGGATAACGAAATCACTGTCTAATAATAATGTATCATTAACTATCTAACATTCCATGAGTGAATCAATTAATGAACTTATTCTTCAATTAGCAACTACACTATAGCCCTAGTGTCCCTACATGAGCAACTATGAGACCAGTTGTCTTTATCATATGGATGGATATACAGCACACCAATTTGTCCGGTTATCTCGATATCTGTCTCGAGTAACCTATGGCTAGAATTATTTAGGACCTATGTTTAAAGGTGAATCGATCTCATTATCATGATCTCATCCCGATCCGATTCTCATTCCACATATCCATGGATATCACAATAATCAATATATATATATATATATATATATATATATATATATATATATATATATATATATATATATATATATATATATATATATATATATATATATATATATATATATATATATATATATATATATATATATATATATATATATAATATAAGTGATAAAATATCAAATAATATAATAAGTAAAAAATACATAGCAATAGTTGGCTTGTAGGGCACTTATAATTAGCAATAATCAATCATGGAACAAAGTGAAAGATTTTAATAAATAATCACTAATCTTAATTACCATGGTTTGATGGATTTTTATAGTTGATTTAATAAGAAAGGATATTATTTGAGATAGAAAATATTCTATTATAATTTATCTCATATTCTTCTCGTGTTAACTAGGCTGTCACATATGGAGCCTTGATTAAAACAAATATTTCACTTATCATAGGACTTCTTGTATACGTGAACATAATTGTCTCTAACACATGATATATCCTTCAGAAATAAAAACATATAAAGCATACGATATATTCTTAACGAACAAAAATATTAAAAATATTTAATATATCTTTTATAGACAATAACATCTCAACTTCCAATGTATCCTTTATGGATATAAGTATCTTCAACATGCAAAGCATCTTCACAAATAAAAGAATATAAAGTATTCAATGTGTCCTTCATGGGTAGAAGCATCCTAATATCCAATGTATCCTTTATCAACATAAGATCTTCGACACACAATACCTCCGTGGCAAATAAAAACATCTGAAGTGTGTGATACATCCTTCGTAGACAAAAGCATCCTAATGTTTAACATGTCCTTCGCGAACATTCTATATATGACATATACATCATGCATCAATCTAATAACTTAAGTATGAAACATACTTTTGTCTATGAAAAATACATCATGCATCATACTTTCATCCATAAATGACGCATCCGAAGCTTCAAATACTTCTGCCTATCTCTCGAAATAGCCTGATGTATCTTTCGAGAGATTTAATAGCCTATCTCTCGAAACATTAAATGTTTCGAGAGATAACATGATGTATCTTTCATAGACAAGAGTATTTGAAGCGTCGGATTCGTCATTTATGGATGAAAGTATCTTAACTAGTGATACATCCTTCATGGACATAGGTGTCTTCAACATATGATGTGTCCTTTGTGAATAAAAGCATATGAAGTATCTGATATATCCTTCATATGCAAAAGTATCCCAATGTCTAATGCATCCTTCACGAATATAAATATTTCTGACGTATGATGCATCTTTTGTGAATAAAAATATTTGAAGCATATATCTTTTGCATATAAAAGCATCCCGACTTATGATATGTCCCATGGACATAAAACATCTCCAATGTGCAATGCATGGCTATCATGAGTAAAAAACATCTCAATTATTTTTAATATCAAATTCGCAAACAAGTAAGCAGATCGACTCAATAAAGTAAGCTGACTAATGTGGATAGATCGCCCAGCAAAGTAAGTTGCCTTATGTAGGCAAATCGTTTAGCAAAGTAAGTTGTCTTATATAGGCAGATCACATAGCAAAGTAAACTACCTGATGTGGATAGATTGGTCCAGCAAATTAATTTATCCAATGTGGATAGATTGAGAATGCCTATAATTGATAAGCCACATAAAATAATCCGTCATATGTGGACAAATTGAAATCACCTATAACCTGATCAAACTACAAGATTACTTGCCAAATGTAGGTAGGTCAGGTTTCATTAAAGCTTGAGGCCACCTTACTTGCCCAATATGGGTCACTCTACCTCTCATTGGGAGGTAATAATAAGCACATTTAAATCTACATCGATTGAAGAATAGAAGAACTAAGGTCTTATAAGCACCAATGTCATCATCTATCATCAAAGGTGCCTTTCGAAAGGGTAAAATTATACAAACTCGATGAAAGTAAAAAATTCCTTACAAATTATTATGCTCACATTGATAATGACAAATGATGACTTATCACATTAGAATCCTAATATTTTATTTATATCATATAATTTATCAAAACATAAATAAATCTAATACCATTGCATAGATTAATCGAATCTAGTATTAGTATGATATTAGATTTTTTTATTAACATTCCATTAGGTATCGTCAGATCACTGACAATAACTTTTATCCATGTTCAACAAATATTTCTTATAATTAATTTTTATTTTACGTTTTCACTTGATGATTCATTTCTATCTGAATCAAAGAAATCTTTACACGCCTTCAATACATTATAGGAGTACTCTATACAAATTATTTATCTTGACTTATGAATTCTAATATAAGTTTATTTTTTTAGAGTAATATCCCCCACTAATGGCTAAGTTTCATAGATGCAAAAGAAAAATTCTATCCCCATAAAGATTAAGACATAATTTTTATTAAAATTTTATCATAATATTTTTATATTATAGAGTTGAGGAAAATTTAGATTTCAGACCTGTAAATTATCGATAATATATTTCGACAAAAAAAAACTCAAAAAAACACAAAAGTGATTATATGTACAAAAAGTGGTATCATATATCGAATTATTTGTGCTTTACCAACAATAATGGTATGGCATTGAGAATATATTTGTCCTGGGGAAAGATTTAATAGTCTATCTCTCGAAACATCAATTGATGTTAAGTATTATACTTCTGCTGCATTTATATTAGAATGCATCATATGGCTGCATTGTACTATCCTTATTGTTAAGGAAACAACTCCTTTTTTTTTTGACTCATTTACTCAAAATAAAAAAATCAATAAATAATCATACTCAGTGGGAAATATATATGTCTGATGTATGCAAAAAAAACTCTAATTATAATTTGTAATACACACACATCAAAATCGTGTAAGATTCTACTAAAAGAATTAAAGCATAGGTATTTGAGTCGAACCGATAAAATCCAATCGAGCTTTGGTTCGATCAATCCATCCTTTTTGTTTCTTTTTTACCTTGCTTGAATTAAAACAAACATTATTTAATTCACTCACAAATATTGAATTCTTGGGAATCAAATTGGATATCAGATATATCTCATGTATGTATTCATAAAAAAATATTTTTATTCTTTTCCATTTCGTTCAGTTCTTCACATACAAACATATTACAAAAAAAAAAATACTTGTTCAACAATAAAATATTTTTCAACTAAATAATACAAAAAGAAAAACATTTCTCACACGTCAAGAAATGAAAGATATGTAGCCACATAATATTGTGGTACAATTAACGACTTTGTTGGACCCGAATGGTGCCATTGATCATATCACCTCTAAGTCCTATTTGGTGGCGTGTGATGTCAAGAACATGAAGGCATGATGCCTAATGCACCCATAGTCAACGTATTTGGCTCTTGAGTATTGTGTTTGATGTGGGTACTCGTATTCTTTTGCTTGAAGTTTTTATCTTTATCCGTTAGAACAAATGACTTAATAGTAAACAAAAGTATTTTAATGAGTAGAGATGGCAATGATTAAGACATATTCTTTAATCAGGTTGATAATAAAAATCTTCGATGGATCAAAACTCGATGCGAAGTCAAAACAATATATGATCGACATGATTCATCGATAAGACAAAAAGCCTACTGAATATGCTAAATAGTATATTTTTTAAGTTAGAAAACTGATGTTATATATATAAAGCTTCTTTACGTATGTATTTATTAGAAACAAATATAATAAATATTGATCTCCTTAAGAGTTCTTTACCTTCACAGGGAATGTAAGAAAAGTGATTTGACTATTGATGATGTTTGCTCGATATAGTCTTTTGCATGAATGGATTGAGACTAGATATGAGATGCATGATACAAATATTGTTTGCCCTCGAGTTATAGATTTAAGTAAGCAATATAAATGTGAAATCATTCTCTCTCTCTCTCTCTCTCTCTCTCTCTCTCTCTCTCTCTCTCTCTCTCTCTCTCACACACACACACACACACACACACACACACTCAGATTATTGGTCATTATTGTCTATAAATTAGCAGGATTTTGATCACATCTTTTCATATAGGACTAGTACTTAAGCTCATGAATAATTATCGTGTTCTTGTCACTCTTAGTCACATCATGGCCAGGTAATTAAGCTTCCAATTCTTGTGTACTTCATCTCACTGTGAATGTGATACCAGTACTGTGGAACATCATCTTCACTCCTCCTGCTGGGCTTCCCCAAATGGAAGATGAAGTGATTCAGCAGAAAGAAACTGCTACCCTAATTGAGTCTCATGACAGTGCATCTCGCTGGAATTGTCAACAGTTTCCCACACCTTCAGTGGAGACACAACATAATAATGCTTCCAACAAGTTCAAATCTAGACAGAAATCAATGCACTGGGAAGCCGCATTTTTCATCGACAGTAAAGCCATGTCGACCTCGCAAGTCAAACATCCACCTACCAAACCTTTCCCCAAGTCAACCATGCAGGGAGTGATGAAGTCTAAAGTGGAGAAGACGAGTCCACAATCTCCCAATTTCCCACCTTTCTTCTTTTTCTCACGTTAATTTCAATGTGAAGCAGGCATCAAAACAAAAGAAGCTGCCAAACTGCACCAAAGTGATACGAGGACTCTTGAGTCAACGATGGCAGGGAAAGGTTGCAATATATGGACGAACTCCTATCTGAAGTTCGATGATAAGGTAGGAAGAGAATGAGGAAGAAGGTGATTCCCATCCGGTGCAGTCCGGTGACCGAGCTGGAGTGCGGAGAAGACCGGGTGGCTAAAGGATACGTTCCGGTGGTGGTGGGCTTGGGGAAGGAGCTGCGGAGGTTCATGGTGAGTGTCGGGGCCTTCAAGCATCCGTGCTTTGTGGGGTTGCTGGAGATGGCAGCTCAGGAGTTTGGGTATCAGCAGAAGGGTGTTCTTAGAATACCATGCGATGCTCAGCATTTCGAACAAGTCTTTAGGTTGATCTCCATATCTGTGTGATTGAGAATCTCTCTCTCTCTCTCTCTCTCTCTCTCTGCATATTATGCTTGTGTTGGAACTTGACCTCATACAGATTTAGCTTCATGTGTGGAGCTTCTTTAAGGTGACACTACTGAGTTCTTGTACGAGTAATACACAAGTAGGGTTCTTGTATGAGTTCTTTGGCTAAATAAGATCAATTCCATATAATCCATAAAATGAAATTGACTTTTATCCTCCAGAAAATAAAGTCAAAATTAGTGCATGAGGGCGTACAATATATAGTATTATAGGTTGGGAAAACATATTTTTCCTTCTCCTGACTTTGATGTCACAATACATAATAAGCTAACAATGGCTTCTGCAATAGCTTTAGAAAGCTGAGGTGAATTGATAGGTATGGAATTTAGTCTACTTTTGAAGAGACTGAAAACATGACTTTGCTGAAAGTCTATGCTCTAATCACATCCAGATATCAGTATGCATTAGGAAAGTTGGATGTGGTTCATATTACTAGTTTCATTCAATCCCAAGAAAGAAGAACAAAACGCTCTTCAATGAGTCAACAAAATATCGTTGGATTTAGATGGGAAATTCTAATGAAAAAAATGGCATACACCATAAATAAGAACAACAAAGTGAGGCCATGGAATTTGATGTGCTTCTCAAGGAAGAAGCTAACTTGTCTCTGCTAATCATTCATCTGCTGTTCTACCCATCAACCCTGAATGAACTAGTGTTTCCATCAACCTTGAATAATTCCATTCAAATAAGAAAAAGGAGGATGCAGTAAGATATAAAAGGACCACCACCTTTACTTGCATCATCAGATATCCTTGTGATAGTGCAGCATTTTCTGTGGGTAGTCGACATGATCAGGATGGCTAATGAGATGAACAACTCCATGTTTTCTCCTCTCTTCTTTCTGCTAAATTTGCTCACAAAGTTGAGGTATTCAGCTAACTTCATAAAAGTTTTGGTGTTGGGAGAGTTCTGAACACTGTTAATCTTCTCCTGATTTGGCTCTGTTTCGAAATTTGATGCATCTACAGCCATATTTGGCAGAAGAACAAATATCAACCTGATTTGGCTGCACCAGGATTTATTTAGAAGATACAGACTGCTCACAAACAAGACATGCAACATCTTGATTAAGATTCACAACAGGAAAATGTCACCAAGAACAAGATATTGATTGGATTTCTATTTTTTCCATTTATATCACTTTCATATTGGATTAATGAGTATCCTAATTTAACGTAAGTGAGTCGATTTTATAGTAATACTTAAGTAGTCAGTATCCATATATAAGCAGTACTTACAAAAAAAACTCAGTATGTTATTTTGGATATAACAATGTCATTTCTGCTCCAATTTCAAAGATGATATTAGAATTTGTTGTGAATTATTTAAATCACAAATTTTCATCATTTCTAATGATATCTTGTGGTTAAGACCATCTTCATGAACCAAGATTTTTCTTTTGCTCATGAAATATAGAATTCATCATCATCAACCTCAGAAAAATACCACCTTCTGTATCATGCTGCATCAGAAGTCACTGAATCTGTCACATTCTTTAACCATGAACAGATCTAGCATGAATTTGTAGCTGCAGAATTTCCAAGCTAGTAATGAGAACTCATACTGATTTGAAGTCTAGTGTTGATAAGATTAATTTGTTGGGGCAGCAGCACTTTTCTCAATTGACATATATCAAAAAAGCGACTCATAAATGAGAAAAGATATGCTTAATTTATAAGCTAGACATGCAGATTTCATAGAAACTTCTACTGACAACAGATCAAATTGTAACAAACCAAGGTTAATTTTATCGACAATGTCTAAAGACAAAGAAAAGGAAAAGAAAAAGAAGAAAGCATCACTCACTACTGCAATCAATTCAAAGTCATGGAGAAGTTGTCTACAAACAGAATACGCAACCACAATGACATGTACACCAAAGGGATGCACTTTCCAGCTGATCCAGACTGGTTGAATTCTGTTCCCTCAAGGCGGCAGAGATTTCCTGGTGAAGTATTCCTAGAAGAATTTGCCATCAAATTTGTGTTAGCTTGGCTAGTAGAAGAATGATTTATCTCTAATAGACAAGTCAGGCACAGTCGATATTTACTCTAAGGTGCAGTTTTCAACGAAAATGAGCGAGCATCTTCAAACTGGTCATCATCCTCCAGCTTCTCAGTACCCAAGCAAGGTGGAATATAAGATGTATATATGGATTCCATATTTGGGATTTCCTTTGTACCTCGGCATGCTACTTCAAGAGGTGTGTGGAAGAAGGCAAGATAGAAACGTTTTTTGCATACATAAGCAAAGACAAAGGAGATGACGATGACAGGAATCAGAAATGGAGCATAGTAGAATTTCCTCAAAATGCCAATATAGCCAAACATGGTGATCTGGTAGAGGATTAGAGAAGCGATAATCCGTGCATGCAAGTGAGGCCACATCCGACCATTGCTCTCATAGTTAGGAACATAAACTTTCAATGCCTGCATTAGAGAAATTGACACAGGAGTGTCTCCATGCCATCAATCAAGAGAATTCAAAATATTTACGTTAATCTCAGGTGTAGCGTGATTCATTTTACTATGTGACATAAAATGGTCCAAGAGAAATCAATATGAGTAAACAGTTAAATTAACAACTAATATTAATCTAAGCCAACTAATTGAAACTAGAACGCTGATGGGTATGACTAATATTCTCCTTATTAAGAGTAAATTGAGCAATCACTCACCTGATTACGTGCAACAAGCCACCCGAGGCCAAAGTATACCACACCAAATGGAATTATAATAGGAGCTATTACCGAGTAACAGAGAACAATTGTGATGATAAGCATATCATTGGGAACTCTAGTAGCATAACCGAAGTCACCAGGAGCCCAAGCCTCTTTCACTTCGGCTTCAGTTTTACAAAGAAATCTCTTTTTGAGATGGAAGATAATGAGAGGAACCAAGCGTGATAACTCAAGCCCATAGCCAACAAAGAATCTGAGATCCAATCAGCATAGAATTAATGCTTTCATAGTACAAGTAGAAACAGATGTTAACAACAATATTTTAAAATACTCCTAGAATAGAATTTATGTTGAATGGGTGAAATTATGCATGACATAGTAATAACTATAATAGGAAATCATTGTTTTAGAACATTCCTCTGAACTTAGACAGTTTTGGGACATAAACCACAATAATGACCAACCTGAGGAAAGTAATGTGTTTAACATAGACCTAGCGATCAAATGTACAGAAATTTAGTTAAAAAGAGGCCAACTGAGAAGATGGAGAACAATGTGAAACTAGAAATATACTTCCAAAATAAATGACTGTTTATTGATTTTTACATATGTGATGAGTTTCTAAACAATTGTATCATTATAACAACCAATTATCGACATGCTTACCAAAATAAGAAAAATAATTCATACTTCAGAAAACAAAATAGTGAAATATGCAAGATTTAGTGAAAAAAATTTGGGGACAAGAGAAATGAAAAGAATCATACTTCAGAGCAACAAAGGTGAGGAAGAAGGTGGCACTTCTAGGCAAGCTTGATCCAAGCAATGTGATAACCTGTTTGGGGTGATTAATAATTGTCTTCAGAGAGTCGAACAATGCTCCACCAATAGTTACTCCAAGGAAGACATTGAAGACAACAAAGTAAAAGTATTTCCCAGAGGCAGCTCGCACTGCATGGCTCTCAGAGGGGATTCCTTCTTCCTTTGATAGAAACATAAGGAAAGTCGGCAACAAAGCCATGAATACTAGGAGTGCAATCTGAGGCAGGAAAGCTTCCAAAACTGTTTTAATCTCTGGTTGATCCACTATTTTCTTCAAGAAGGGCAGATACTTCTTTAAGTTTTTCAAGGTTGTAAATGCAGAGACAAACGTAATTGGGATCATGTAGAAGAATACAGTAAGGAAGACTATACCATAGACAACAAAAGATCTTGTCTGCCTCTCATAGAACTTCCTTGGCAAATTTGTCCATAACACCTGACGTGGCTCAGGAGCTTCCATCACGGTCCATGTATCAATCTTCTGAGAATGGATTGTCTGAGCAGCAGAAATAGCAGCAGGTTTGCTGTTAAAAAAAACAAGGGCTGCAGCTTTTTGTTTTTCTCTTAGAGTGATCTCCCGTTCAGCCTCTAATTTAGGCAGCAATTCATTAATTTTCTCATTACAGTGATCGATCGTATCAACTTTTTCACCTACAAGACCAAGAAAGCCAATTCTGTTGGTGGGCCTTTCACCTCCAGGTTTGCCTGTAGTTTTAGAATCTGCATACACAACTTCAGCCCGAGCAAGTTTCTTTCTGTAACCTTCCAACTCTTGCCAAATTTTGTTTGCCTAAAAGAAAGGAACACGACAGAAGGCGGTGCATTATGGCAAAAGGTTGAACCATAAATATCTTGAATAGCATCACAAAAGTCACTGTACCTTTTTGTTGTCTGTGACAATCATCGATCTGTAGAATGTTTCTGGATGAAGTGCTTGAAAGTATGAGTCAACATGATCCTTCATAGATTGACCTGGAGGAGCTGCTGGTATGTCTCTGACTACTACGGTAAACTCTTCAGGTTTTACTTCTGGACTTGATTTTGCCCCAGCTCTCATATTTAAGACATGTTTGTATGATTTCCAAAGCACGTAGTATGTGACAAAAGAAACCCAATATACTCCAAGCAGAAATGCCCACAACCTTGGACTTTTCTCCTACAATACATGGAAACCAAAATTTAATCACGATGACAATACCCAAAAGAAAACACGAACCATCCTAAAGACATCAAGGCCTTATAGGTAATCTAGTTTTACTTGCATGCATGATTCGAGGATGGTGACAACTATATGCTATAATGAAATGCAATGACATAAACCTAAGTCAACATTTTACGCGACAGTTAATAATTACAGCTTGACAATGAACCTAATAGTGTTTGTCAATTGAACTAGATTAGTGATTAAATCGAGAAACTGGTGACTGATTGATGTCATTCAACAACAATTCCAGAAAGGTAGTTAACCTTACGGGAAGGAGCTGAGATCGTTCGACGATATGATGTAGTCACAGAGGCCTAGAGGAAGCCGACTGTGAGCATGAAGGATATATTGTTCAAGCCTTTTTCTTTTACTTGATGCTCTTTTTGATGTCAGTGAGTATCATGACTTCTCTCAAGTGAAAAGGGTTGTCTGATCAGCCATTGTGCGGTTTTGTTCACTAAGTGATCCTTTTTGGATATAAAATTCTACATATTGGAGTCTTGAAGTTCATAACACATCAAACAATATAGTGAGTGACTGTTAAATGGACACTCGCCTTACACAGATTTAGGAGGTAATAAAATTGCATCTACAGTGGCATTTAGTTCATAACTTTGTCTCCTTTCATCTAAAAATCAAACAATGCAAGCTGCGGAAGGACCATCAAAACTTACTTGGACATTCCCCATCGCCAACTTGTCAAGGTTCTTGAAGGTCCCACCGCTGTTGCTGTCGGTAGTAGATTGTGCACCATCATCAGTTGCAGCAACCGGAAGAAGAACTGGAAGCAGAATAATTCCGGAGAAGACCAATATAGCTAAAACTGCATCAACAAATGTGTACACTGTTTCAGGATATTGCATGACAAATGGTATCATGTACTGGATACTCACTTGTTAATTAATTCTTGGTCAAGCAACAAATACAAAGTCCAAAGGTAGTTGAATCATTTATTTAGGAAATTTCCTAACACACCTCTATTGCATATAACAAATTAATCAAGCAATTCAGAAGATATCGGAACATCTTTCATATCGAGAAAAAGCTGAATCTACCTAGATAGCTAAATTTAACACAGAATGCAGTATATTAGACCAGCTATTATCAAAATAAATGGTTGTAGCTTATCTGAGTGTTAAAACCACCAGACATAGCATGTTAAAGAAAGTGGTAATTCAGTTGGAGTATAAGAATAGTATGTATTCCTTCAAAATCACACTTTGCAATAGCAACTACCAAAATGCAAAGAATTAGGCACATAAAAGAAGGGTTACATCAGTGGGAAGATGACATGAAAGCAGATAAATGTCAAAGGGAGATGAATTATGTGAAGACAAATACTTTCCGAAAAGCACAATTATATGTTTGGGTAAGGAATTGTAGAAAGTAAAGAAAATATCCTAATTTTTTTATTATCATTACTATGACTGTAATAAATCAAATCACAATAAACATTGAACTTGGAAATGGTACACCGAATATTGTAGGAGAAGCAACGAAACATTTTGGCAAGTAAATACAGCATTTGTAAGATACTGAAGAACAACATGGAATTCTTTCTATTATGTCCGTATAAACACGGTAGATCAGTCACTTCAACCAAATTAGATGCACTTGAATGGCTGAAGAAATGCAGAAAAAATTTCCAAATTGACGCCCATAAATCTTGGAAAAAACACAAAATTCTCCAAATAATGAGGCAGATGGCAACATTTGCCAGAAAGAAGCAACCTTTGCATAAATCAATGAACGGGAGTCGACGCCATACCGAAACTGAGGTACACCAGATGCACTAACCTTGATGTCACGACACACTTCCTAACACAAGACAACGGGAGAGGACGCCGTACCGGAGCTGAGGAACACAAGGTACACGGCGGCGTCGACGCCAGCGGCGGCCACGACGTCGGCCTCCGACGCTCCCACGGCCTCCTTGATCCAAGCCAAGGGGTTCCTCGTCCGCGTCCGCCCTTCCAGGGGATCCAAACCCCTCAGGATGCGACCGGGGTAGTAGATGACCGCGTTGCCGGGCTTCCTCTGCAGCCATGTGAACGCAAGCATAAGCAGAGCGAAGATGACGAGGGACGTCCCCAGGGACGTCACGAAGGAGCTAAAATCCATCCTTTCTTCTTCCCCTTCTCCTCCCCACCCTCTTCCTCTTCTACTACTACTATTGTGCTAACTCTCCCCACTGCTTCTTCACTTCTCTTCCTATGTATTCTTCGTTCTCGGAGTAAAGAGTCTTAAAAGTAGCCGTTTGGGTTCTTTCTTTCCTTTTTCTTTCTTCCTCCAGAAATAGAATATTTTGGGAAGAGAGAAGATTTTGGAACGGAATTGGCTCCTTTTTGCAGCTTTGCTACTGCAATTTCTTGTTTTGATTATGCAATCAATGAGGAAATGAGCTGGGAGACATGGCGGAATGATTGCTTCCATGGGTGACAAGGAGATTGGAACAAAAGCAAAAGGATCGATAAATCATGGAGTGTCATCGATGCAATCACTTTGGCTGCCCCTTTTGTGGCAGATTTGCAGATGGGGGAGTGAAGCTCACGTGGATTTCTTTAAGACCAACTGCAAAGAAATGGATTTCTGATAGAACGCCAAACATAATTTTCATCATCAAGATGAAGAACACTAATTGAATCCTGTAAGGCTGACAGGTGGAGACAGATCTCAGAGAAGTGGGGTTTTAAACTCAGACCAAATTGTTCACATCGTGCTCAACATGTTTTGTTAGCAAAATGGGATCTACATGTCAGTTGGACTAAATCGTCCATCCTATTGCCCTTAATCTAAGGTGTGTGCACCAAATCTAAGAGAAATTTTCATGTTTGCCTGCGTTGGCTCCAAATGAGTCGGCCCAAAAGGACGGGCAACATCGTCATTAGAAGTCGCCTCGACGCCGTGTCTTAGATCCTGGCGGGACACGTGGTGGCACGGTTTGCAGTGCCGACATTGCCGTTTTGAGCGTCCTGAGCGAGGAGGTCGCGACGGTTACCGCGCCGATCTGCTGAAGTGGAGTGCGAACTTCTACTTGACTCCCACCGCTCTACCCCCACTTGTGCACCCGCTTCTTGTGCCTTGTGCCCCGGCTGAGACCTTTGTGGTCCACCACCATTCCCCCAATAACAACGGTTGGCGTGCGAGTACCGTGCAATCCGGGCGTGCGGTTTCACCCGTTCGTCAAAAGTTTGTCGCATTGCCCGCTTTTAACTAATCAGCTCTCAGCCAATAAACACCGAACACTGTATGTATGTCGAAAACTCTCCATCCCGCGCGTACATCAATTGTCGTGTTATTGATTGATGCGGGTTGGAAATTCTGCACGCTGCTTTAATCGGAACAGGTTCGACGAATATAACGACAATAGCACCATGTGAGTGGATAACGCCATCTAATTTAGGTGGATCTATGAACTGACCCTACGTGTCTCACAGAATAATTTTATGTGGTAATATATGTGAAAAATAGAAGGAATAAAAGGGTAATTTTTTTAATAAATATGTTTTATAGAATATATTTTTAATAATTTTATCCCAGCTATGTATCTTCACCTCTACCCTATTACCCCCATCCCTATTGTCTTTTGTTGTTGATCTTAGTAGAGAGAGTCGTAAGGACAAGAGTCATCTATTATCCTCATCTCGTCATCCCATTATTAGTGAAGAGGTTATGATAGAGGATGATGCTGAAGAAAGGGGTGGAGACAGTGACCAATAGGATTAAAGTAATGAATAATATCATCTTTTAGAAAAAAAAAAAGAGTGTTATATGAAATTTTTTATAAAAAATATTAATCAATAATTTTTTAAAATAAAAGATTTTTTCTAAAAAATTATCCAATAATAAATATATATATTTAAGTGCATGACAAAAAAAAAGTTGTGGGACAAATAATTGTGGCTAACATGAGGATTAGTTGTAACAGTGATCCAAGGGAAGGGAATGATGATTCAACAACCATTTTAGTTCTGGAAAATTCTGAACTATTATCATTGGATATAAAGAGATTATTTTTGTGATTATCACTAACTTTTGAATTTCTTTTGGAATTTATAAACCATCAGTTTTCTTTGTATGGTATCCTTTTACATTGTCTAATTATGGGTTCTATGAATCCTAATCCTTATTGATGTTCTCTCAAATTTATGCTTCATCAAATTAATAACTCAATTTAGGGTGTCCTAATCCAACAACAACAAGCAAAAACCATAAGTTTGTGGGGGATAACTTCGAGTAAAATTGTGTGATGCGAGAGACATACTTACCAACTTGAGCAGAAGAACTGCTAAGGTGAAGTCCATGTCCATTAACCATGAATTGTTTGTGCCACTGCTCATAGCTCATCGTAATTCCAGAGACAAGCAAATCAGTCGTAGCTTAACACATGCATGCACGTATATTATTTATCCACGTATAGATAGAAGACAGCAAACTGAAGTTAGCAATGGTGAGACTACTGCATACTTCCACCTTCACTTCGATAAGCTCTCTTCGAAGCCATTGAATCCTGCATGAGGTTCAGAAGCAAGACATCGGTGGCACCCTCAACTTCCATCGAGGATGAAGCTGTTTCTTATATGTCATGCCAAGCAATAGAATGCGTTCTACCAGATTACTGCTGAAAGAAACAATAAGATTTGTTACATGTCTTGGCTAAGCAATAGGACGAGTTTAGCTGACGCTAATCTACTATATAATAATGAGATTTGGCAGATTATGCTAATTATCTTATGTCTTATGTTCTTTTATTGCTGGCTACTGACACTATGTATACGGTGGTACCAAGAACAACCTACTGTGTCATATCAACATTTAAGGTCCTCAAACAACACCACCTGATTCAACTCTAAATTGAAAGAGGAAGATGAACTTGCATTGTGTCTGACTTCCACCGAAAGAGAAGTTGAGGCAGTAAGTGCTCAAAAGAACCTGCTTCCACATTCAAGCAACAGGGAGAGACCCTCAAGTAAATGCCTTGCTAGCTTTGGTAGGAGATCTGAAGCCTTTATTGGGGAGATATTGATGATGCATTGCAGAAATAATGGCCAGGTCTCAGATCAGACAAAACAACCTAAACTTTTAATAGATATATTAACGCATCAGTGGGTTCAAATTAGATTAAACAAGCTTGTCATCAATTCTCATCACTCTCTTTAAAGTCTTATGTACGAGTCAAATGTATGATTCATGATAGGTCATAGTGCTTCAGTCCATCATCACCGACATCAACTTCTGATGAAGCAAAGAAAACTACGCGTAAAAGAAAGAACGGAGGATAAGTGGAGAGCCTGAACCCCACATTTTGCTCTCCCCCTGTCCGCACCTGTCCTCCACTGGCATCCTGCCACACGAGCAACAACTTCGTACATCCCCCCATCTCTCTCTCTCTCTCTGTGGACCTCGACATCCCACACGAGCGACAACTCTCTCTCTTTCTCTGTCTAGCTGCGCTGATATGACGTACGTAGCCCTGTTTGCCATGGTTTCATCCGTTAGTCAACCCTACGTTAGACTCGGTACGTACTCCTCGCCTTTTCCAGGTATTTATGGCGGGAGACCTGCAAGAGTGTGACTGCTCGACGGTGGTCCATTGAATGCATGTCTTCATTTTCTGCTCTCTTTTCCACGCCAGTTCTTGCACTCTCTCCCACCACACACATATACGCAGTGATTACTGTGTCCGTGAGATCATTACCCTAACCGAAGAGGAATAGATGCAGAAGAAGGGGAAGGATAAGACGGTGGTGGTTTGGGCAGGTACGTCTCAGCAGGGTAGCTCGCAGAGCCCGACAAGCAAGGCGAGCACATCACGTACGCGACACGTCCCCCGCCCGCATGTCCGCCACGTTTACATCGTGCCAAATCCCAGTGAGCGATTTACATTCGAGTTCTAACTCGTGGCAATGTGAGGCCACAAAGTCAACGGAGAGGAGAGACTGCCCTTCTCATTGTCAAAAACATGTCAAGCATTCCGACGCGGGAGACTGTACACGAATCAAGGGACGACTGATTAAGGACTTGGGAGACGACATTGCTACGTGCTGCTAATACTTGCATCAACATAATTATGGTTCGATAACATACCCATGCCCAAGAGAAGGTATCATAAGTTAATGCTTCTGTACATCCTAAAGCGTGATTTATTGCTGCATATATATATATATATATATATATATATATCCGTTCACGGAGGACAAGCAAAGACTACGATTTAAAGCTAGTGTCGCCGCCTACACAAAATGGGAGGGAGGGGGAGCGGTTCAGTTCGGCTCGATTTGGTTTAGAAATAATCGAGCCGGGCCGGTTCGCGTCGGTCCTTGCACGAGATGGACGGGGACGGGCCGGGCACGACCGGGGGGCGGCAGGTGCGCATGAGGGCCAGGTTGAGGCCCTTGAAGAAGGGGTGCGCCTTGACGTCGGCGGCGCCGCGCCGCGAGCCGAGGCGGACGGCCGGGTCCTTGGCGAGCAGTCCGGCGATGAGGTCCCTGGCGGCCGAGGAGGGGTCGGAGGAGGGCGGGGGGAAGGCCAGCGGCTGCTTCACGATGTTGCGGAGGGTGGCCTCGTTGGTGGGTCCCGCGAAGGGGGTGCGGCCGAAGAGCAGCTCGTAAAGGAGGATCCCGTAGGCCCACCAGTCGACGGCGCTCCCGTGGGGCCTGCCGGAGGCGACCTCCGGGGCGACGTACTCGTGCGTCCCGACGAAGGAGAACGACCGGGCGCTGACCGGCTCCGCCACGAACCGCCGGTTCGCCTTCGCCGCGTGGCGGGACGCCCGCCGCGCGCGGAAGGGGAGGCAGGAGGGTTCGGTGGGGAGGAGGTCGTCGCCCCCGCTGTTGGCGGCTGCCGCGATGAGGGGCTCGAGGGTGGGAGAGGCGGTAGACTCCAGCGAGAGGTCGAAGTCAGAAAGCATGATGTGGCCGTCGGAGCGGATGAGGATGTTCTCAGGCTTGAGGTCACGGTAGACGATGCCGAGCATGTGGAGGTACTCCAGCGCGATCAGCACCTCCGCCGCGTAGAACCTGCATGCGAACCGAAAGCAAACGACATCAGCGCAAAAACAGAGCGACAAGACAGCTTCTTTCGCCGGTCTATAACATTAGCAGATAAACTTTCCTTCACTACAATTCCTTAACAAACTGAGAAGAAAACCTGTGATTGTGATCGTGAAATAGACTTCGATGTTTTTGTTTTCATGAAACTTCCAAAACTTGCGTGAATTTGCACAAAAGGAGTCATTTTTTTCGTTAAAAAATTGGTCGAGGATGGAAAAGGTGCGATTTTTAATGGAAGAAAGAGGAGTCGATCGAGGACCTGGTGGCCGAGACGGAGAAGCGGATGCGGGGCTGGCGGTGGCGGAGGGCATGGAGGTCGCCGCCGCTGCAGTACTCCATCACCACGCAGGAATAATGCGGCGACGCGTCGAAGTCGGCGTAGAGGGTGGGGAGGAAGGGGTGGTCGAGGATCCGCAGGATCCTCTTCTCCGTCACCGCCCTCTCCAGCTTCTTCTTCTTTGCCAGCGCGAGCTTGTCCACCACCTTCATCGCGTAGACGCACGGCGAGGCCTCGTCGCGCAGACCGCAGAGGTAGACGGTTCCAATGTCGCCGCTCCCGATGCGGCGGACGAGCTTGAAGTCGCGGGGGCCGAGGTTGGCCGGGAGGCCGCGGGACCGGATGGCCGCCCAGGCGGGGTCGGACGAGCGGTGGGGTTTGGAAGGCAAGTGGCCGGAAGGGAGGTCGAGCACGGCAGCATTATCGAAGGAGACGCGGGAGAAGCTACTGCGGCGGTCCTCGCAGCTGCCGCCGCTGCTGCTCATCGAGCTCTGGCTCGAGTTCAGCGCTTCTGGGCCGACCTCGCCGTCGGACTCCACCTGCAACTCCAACATCTCCGCTCCAAAACGCCCCCGCTAACTCCAACGCTTCGAGTCGCAACCCCTTTAAATAGCAAGCAACAGCAAGGGAGAAGCAAAAAAGCTCCGACCTTTTTCCACACTGGAACAGGGGAGAACAGGGAAAACCTGGAAAAGAGGAGGCTCGCTTTGGATCTTTCTCCCGAATCAGACAAGGCGGGGCACAATTGGCGACAAGCCAAACGATTCCCGTCAACAGATGAAGCGATTCGCCGGGCAGACAGCGAAATCCCAAGAGCAGTAAAGAGGCGCAGCGATGCTATTCTTTCTCTCTCTCGCTCTAGTGGGCACTCGCGAATCGAAACGGGCATGGAACAAGAAACCGACGAGGGAATCAAAGGAGCTCGGAGTCGTTCCGTCTCACTCACTCCACGTTCTTCCTAGCTCTACATTCTCTGAACCCCGACACCGAACGCGGCAGACATCGAACCGAACGATCCAAAGCGTCGATTCCTCGCTCGCCGTCCCACCTCCAACTCTCAACAAAAGCGAAAAGGCGCAACGGCCCCTCGTAAAAAAAAAGCGGCTTTAACAAAGCCAAGAATCACGACCAGCGACGCCACTCCGCCATTACAACACTTCCGATGCCCTTCCTCTCCCTCAAGCGCTCGCTTTCTCCCGCAGCGGTTCCGACTTCGCTTGGTTGGTGCAGGGGAGACGGGACGGCGAAAAGGTCTTTATATCAGCGGCGGAACACGCGATGCTTCCGCGGCATCATCCCGTTTTCCAAAACAGCCGTTAGTTAATGTTTCCCGCAACAGTTTTGACTCGAGGTCACGCCGGGCTAACCATGGTTACCTTGGAACGGCCACATCGGCACGTTCGACCGGTGTGTTCCTTCCTTTTCTCCGCGCGACCTTTCTAACGCTGACTTCTTTCCCCATCACGTGCGGCAGTCGTGATAGTGTATGTCAGTATTGAAAATAACTTCAACGTGAGGGGTAGTAAGTTTTCGGGAATACCAATTGAAGAGGTCGCATGGATTCAAAAGATGCGCAGTGTGGCATAGGAGCAGAATTGTAATTTGGGAATTTGGACTATCCTAAATATTTGACCAATAAATAGGAGGAATTAATTGTCATGCAACTAATATATATATATATATATATATATATAAAGTTCTGCAGCTTTTTTGCTTCTCTTTCATTGTACCATATCTTCTTTTTAGGTGGCAATGGGGGTTTTGAAGATGACAGGTGGGCTTCCCATCCATTACAGACTTATCCGATGAGGTTCTGTATAATCTAAAGACTTTGTTACCGCCATTAAGAAGAAGGAAAGCAGCTGCACAACCATGATCGAGTGTCTGTTGGAGCAGTCTTTGTTCGGCTGCATCTTTCTTCTGAAAGATATATAATCTTTGTTCTATGTTGAAAGCCAATTATGATGATGATGATTTGCTGCTTTGCATCAAAATCTAGCGGCTGAATTGAGCTTTATTTTCCTGGTGATATGAATGATGTTCTGATGGCCCAGCAGACAAGAAAAAGTGATCCTAAGCTTGTCAGAACCAGCAAAACCAAATGCTTGGTGTTAGTGCCAATCAGTGGTGGTGCATGCAACGCCAGCAGCAGCTACCGGGACAAGTATCAATTCCATCTGTCTCTGTCCTCTCGATCTCGGTTGAGCTAAGCAGAGATTGGATTCGGCGTCGCGGCCGCGCCACCGGCGACCGCCATGTGCGGGCGGCAAGCGGAGGATTATTAGCTTAATGACTAAGATATCATGGAGGAGTAGTGTGGTTGTAGGAAATGTCTGAGGGCAGCAGAAGCAACTTTGTCTGGGCAAATGCCAGCCAAAAGTACACCAAGTGGAGCCATGCGCCTCACAAGAAGCAATATTCTTCACTGAGAAGGATGCCAACAACTCATCACCAAGATGCTTGTTGGTTTGCACAAAGACACGGTTAGAGCTTCCACAATGCCTGCTACCACCTCAGGAACTCCATGCACAGGCACAGTCCTAAACAATACATAGTGTGCTTTGCATTGTTCAGGAATCAGAACAAAATAATGGCTTTAGCATTCTCATCTTTGGAACCCAAGACCAATTAAATTGTTTCATATAGGTTTTTCTGTGTGTGTGTGTTTGAGAGAGAGAGACAGATAGAGAGAGAGAGAGAGGATAACAATGATAAAGAAGAGGCACACAACCTTGGACTGTGGAACTGCATGCATCCCAGCTAGAGAAAAACTAAGGCTTTAAATACTAAGGGTGTTTGGTTGTGGCAGTACAAGGGAATCCCTTCTGTTTGCTTAGTACATCATGAGAGGAATTCTCCAAGGAGAGAGCAGCAGAAAATGTTGGTGGTTCAGAGGAGATGCAACTGTGGGAGGACTTCTGAGATTGTACTGTGTGTTGAATCTTGTCCACTGCCAGTTCATATGGTGGCATGGTTTGATTGTTTATCCCAAGTTGAATCATGGCCTCAATATGCTATTTTCTTGTAGAGCACCTTATTAAAATGGCATGATACAACAATCACAATCAGTAGGATATATATCATAGAAGATTGAATCTCTAACTCATCAAACTAACCAGTGTTCGAGAATTTTGTAAGCAAGCAAAAGGACTAATACCAATTTATTTTGTGTTTAATCTGTGTCAATCCCATGCTGAAGTCCACAACCAGCACAGCAGTAATAAATAGATGGATTGAAGTAAGCCGAAAGCAAGTGAGCAATAATGATGATGGGATGATGAGAGAGTAAGACAAGATGGCACACAAGACACAAGCCTGTTGCATATAATGGGCAGCAGGGATTAACAAATGATGGAGAGGCTTCTGCCATTGATGACCGCGAGGAAGATGGAGAAGGAAGAAAAAGGCAAGATGGAAGCGATGAACACATGGGAAGAAGCGACAGCCTCGCCAATATTCGCGCTGTTTTGATAGGGGGACAACACTACATTTCCAACTTGATAGCACAAGTTCAAAGGGAATCTATCTATATATATACACACACACACACACTTTCTCTCTCTCTCTATCTTTTTCCTTCCTAACGCAGAAATTATAATTCTCTAAGACGACAACAACATGCCTGTATCAAATCAAAGTCATACAGTTCACGAGCAGCATCAACTGATGTAGCCATTAAAGATACCTAGAATCTGCTGCCTTCGTCTTCTCGCTCTCTCCTTTTTGCCTTCTGCAGTACGCTAAATTGATGCCGATGTTGGACTTGGTGGCCACAGTGAGCCGATCAAAGGACTAGGTTTCCAATCAATCAAGGAGACACGGGAAGATGATCTTGCTTGCACTGCAGTGGTGCATCGCTAGTAACGTGGGAACTTGGGCAAGTCGTGTAGGGTGGCATACGATCTGATGAGAAGCATCGAAGAGAGCAAATAAAGATGCATGGTGCGGAAGAGGAGCAGCGCGCGGAGTCCCGAGGGAGCTCAAAGGAGAGACGAAGGTCAGTGGAGGTGCCGTGGACTTCGCAGCTCCTCGGTCCTCCCTCCGCGACGGAGACCTTTTGGCGGAGAGACGACTCGTGGGTGGGTGGCAGCAGGTAGAGCGGCCCCCGGTTGGCTGCTGCTCCTGGCTCGGTCAAACCTCGCCCTTTAGGCGCGGCCATTTGTCTGCGGCGGTGGGCCCTAGCTAGCGGCCAATGGGAGGAGTCTCCTCGCCTGTTTGGCCACTCGGTCACTGGCCCCCGCAAGGCGCCGCTCCCTTCGGCGGACACCGCCTTTGTCTCCATCTGACGTCACCCACGCTTTCCACACAGAGAGAGAGAGAGAAACAGAGTTAAATAATGGCTAGCAATATAAATGGCTGCAGCTTCATCTTCTGTTCCTCGAGAGGGAGGCACTGCTGCAGGCGATAAGCTCGCAGCCAGCCATCAACTTCAGAGACGTTACCACTTCCTGTTTTCCTCATAAAGCAAGCATCGCAGTCCATTCACACCAAAGCGACTGTTTCGTAACGCAACCTGTGATTGATACTTCAGTGCAAATAATTGGATAAGTGGCGACTTGACAGTCATCAGAAACACCATCATCTACATCATCAACCTGTTCGATTTGCATTACATTACCACCATTGACAGCACCAATTCATACTTCATCATGCATGCTATGCACACTATCACAGTTGCAGGCCTAAGTCCTAACTCTTATCAGATCCACCGGTTTACTCCTGTGACTTCCACATGATATCCTTCAGGCCCGTCGAGATGCTCTTGTAGAACTAGAAAAGATCAAGAACAGGAAGAACATGAGAATTAAGTCACAGAAAAGAGAGAGGTTGAAAGGATGCACGTGGAAGATCATGCACTTCACCTTGTGGAACTCGATTGTGTCTCCCTTGGACTTGCGGAGCTCCACCACATGGAACGAGGGCGTTACTTCGAACACCTCGAGGAAGAAGAAGCAGAGAGTTCAGTTGATAGATATGTAATGTCAAAGAGAGACATTGCAGTGGACATCATGGTCTTCTACCTCGGTTGCAATGGCTAAATGCCCTTTTCTTCCAGATTTTTCTCCTTGCAGCTTCAGCTGAGAATTGAGTTCAAAGCAACCTCGATTAGAACACCGTATGGATTAAGATCAAAAGGCTGCAGAGTTGCGTAAATATGACTAATAGATCTACACCTTGTAGTTCTGTTTCTTTACATCAAATCCCAGAGGTTTGGCTGCCGCTTCAATCCTGGAGAGTATCTCATCTGCAGGGAGTTTTGATGTAAACCTCGTTTCACGCTTGACCAATCCCTGCCCAAAAATTGGAAGCCAGTCAGTAGTATCTTGTAATGTTGCTAATTCATGGTTACAAAGAAGATGAGGGAAAGTAGAGAGGGCTCATCAAATCTTGGATGCTCCCTAAAATTTACTACTTGGGACTATTGATAGTATTGACATGTTAGGGGAGTATGCAGTGCTGCCTCCTCACTCGAGAGATTGCTGATGAACAGAAGAAAAATGAAGATTTAGAATATCTAATCACCATTTGCTTCTCAAAAAGTGTGCCAAGATTAAGACCCTGAGCTGTAGAAATAAGATCAAATGCATTCATTAGAACTGGTCTTTCTTCTCGTCTCTCCACCACGAAATCTGTTCCCTCCTGCACAATTGAAGAATGGTACAGACTTACAGCATATGCTAACTTCATGTGACATTCTCAAGCATGACTAGATTTACCCCTGACTCATCAAAGATTGCATCCACATCATCAAGAACAACATCTGGCGTCTCAAAGTGGGGTGGTTGATATCCCTTCTTGAACCATTCATTCTCAATGACTTGTGGGATGGTGATGCGCTGCAAGGGAACTGCATCACCTCAGGAACATGCAACATCTGAAATCATAGTTCTAAGCACTATTTTGGAATAAGATACAATTCGAGAAAACAACTCACAGTTTGAGGGTTGGGATCTAAAATTCTCTGGATGAGTTTCTTTGCACTTGCAGAAATCCAAGATGGACAGGAGAAATCTGCTTTGAAGATCTGTGATGGCCTCCATAAACATCAGCAGGGGAAACTAATTTAGCTATTCATCATCCGAAAAGAAGATTTTTGAACAAGAGTTCACCTTTTTGTATAGTGAGACTAGGTTGGAATCTTCAAAAGGCAAATAACCTGCCATAAGGACAAAAAGGATTACACCACATGACCATAGATCTGCCTTGGCACCATCATAACCTTTGTCCTTGACCACCTAAGGAAAACATGCAAATCATGATAAAGTAAACTGAATCTAAGTGTATTGGATGAATGAAACTATACTTTGAAGATAAAGGTTACCTCAGGAGCAACATAATTTGGAGTACCACATGTTGTATAAAGTTTCCCATCCTCCTGCAATCGAAATATATAACAGGGTTTCAGAGACTCACAGACTAATCCATTTTCAAATGATTGTCCAACCTTATCCTGTTATTAGGCTTCAGCAATTTACCGTAAAATGTATCACAAAGTGCAGCACAGTGAAATAGCAATAACAAAATGAGATGGCAGAATCATGAGAAAAGGATGTCTTTCTCACTTCATAACGAAATGTGTAATCTATGTCGGTAAAAGTCTTTAAACCTACATGAACTTGTTGAGGCAAAGCACTGAGTCCAAAGTCTGAGATCTTAAGAACACCACCGGAGTCCAACAGCAGATTCTCAGGCTGTTACCAGCACCAAGTAAGAGGCCACAGTTAAGCAGAATCAAATCGCGTTAACGAATTGACTAATCCAAGCTCGACCTTTAGATCCCGGTGGAAGACACCTCTGCTATGACAGTAATCCACAGCATTGATTAGTTGTTGAAAATACTTTCTAGCTTCATCCTCCTTCAACCTTCCATGGCGAGCCTAATTAACAGAAACCAGAACAATATCACAAATACACAAGATTCTGTAAGCAGAATGAAATGTGATGCTAAAAAAACACCCCCAATTACAATCTTGTCAAAGAGTTCACCACCATTTACAAATTCCAACACTATGTATATCCTTGTCTTGCTGGCCATTACCTACAACAAAAGATTTGAGCAATCACATATTTGCTACTCTACTACTGGACTACCATTGAAGAATGAAGTCAAAGCCTCCATCATTGGTACTTACTTCACGACAGACAGAGAGAAGAAGCGACAATTAAAGACAAAAAGAAAACAGTGTAAGTAATGATCCAACTATGCATCAAACCGAAGTTGCTCTAGAAAGCAGATCCAAAATTTTACGAAGAGAGTTGCAGAATGTGTTAGTAATCCACTGTAAAGTAGATGATAAATCACCAAATTAAATGCCACAAGTGCGGATAAAAGCCATTTCTTTGCCTTACATCATACATCCGGACGACATTTGGATGTTGGATCAGTTTCATGGTAGAGATCTCACGTTTTATCTGCAGCATATGAGCATGTGAAAGACTGTCAGTCAGCCTATAAGAGATCACAAAACAGGACGAATCAAGAGACCAATGCTAGACAGTATCAGAGACATTGAATTATGAGGTATGAACAAACCCAATTATACATAAGCCACACAATTATGAGAACGGCCAAAGATAATTATGTGCCAGACCAGAATAAAAGGAAAAAAACAAAAAGAACTAATCAGTTTCAACTGCATCTTTGATAACAGATAATAGTAAGATTCTATATCTATTAGAAAGACATCATTAAGATGCAAACAGGGAAAAGAAATGCATACATAGATTCCAAGATGCAGACAGGAAGAAAGTAATTACTATCAAAATCTACAAATCTTTCTAGGTTGGCTCGTCAAAAGGAAACAAAAGAAAATACAAAGGAATTGGGGAAAGCTTGCATTTCGCGAACTTCACCTTCGCGAAGGTCCCCTCCCCGAGAGTCCGGCCGAGCTCGTACTTCCCCACCCTCGTCCTCCCCACCGAGCCCATAGATAAAGTTTGGATTTTTTTGTGACCTGGTCGATCATCTTATGCCGCAAGATCTTATCTTTGTCGAGAATCTTGATGGCCACGTTCTCCCCGGTCTCGACGTTCTTCGCGAACTTCACCTTCGCGAAGGTCCCCTCCCCGAGAGTCCGGCCGAGCTCGTACTTCCCCACCCTCGTCCTCCCCACCGAGCCCATCCTCCTCCTCCTCCTCCCCGACCGCAAGAAACAAGAATCCCCGGAGCCCCCTCTCGCGCGACTCAAGATCGCTTCTTGTTGCAAGGTTGCCAGACCCACGACTTCACCGTCTTCACCGCTGCGCCCATCGCTCCGTTACGCCGTAGACAGGGGTCGGAGCGGGAGGAACGCCAATGTGCGGAGCTTAATGTGGTGATGGATTTGGATCGATGGCATTCTAAGAGAAACTAATGCAGCGAAGGGAAGCGAAGACGTACGGGACACTGCAACCCATGTGACATGCCGCCTTCAATCATGAGACGGCGGCACCATTACGTACACCAAAATTTGTACCCCATCTCATATTCTTCTATCTTTATGATTTTACACTGGTATTCTTCCCAATGGGGCACAAACAACTAAGAAAGTAGTGATATTTTGGATCTCATTATTGAGCTCCTGATAGATTCTTGCAACAAAGCCATCATCATCATCAGGTGCCGTGGTTTGATAGGAAAGCAGGGAAGAAAGAGACGAGGCACAAAGAGCTTGAAGAGAGTGGGCAACCACCTTGGGTTGAATAACAATAGTTAATACTCAATGATTCAGATGTGACTTGCCATCACCTTTACAAGATTAAATTGTGAGAAATTATTAGATGGAACCTCATAAACTTGCAACAAGTTTATCTATCTTTTTAGTCAAGGCTAACAAGACTAGAGATGTTTATGCATGGGATTTAAGGAGAATTAAATGCATAATTTCATTTTTCTCATGTAAAGAATCGTAAGAGCCATTGGATGGAAGCTAATAAATTAGTCACAAGGTTAAGTTTTGGTGAAGGCTAACAATTAGCATATCCCTCCAATAGATCATGGCTATCCACATCAAGGATATTCTATAACACATTTATTATATGATAGTATAAAAATCTCATCATTAAGCGGAAGAACTTTATACTAAAAATATAAAATTAAATAATAATATATTTAATTTATGATATTATCTTTCGATGCTAATCAAAAAATTTAAATATTTTCTTTGATATATGAGCACATCATCGTCGGATCCAAGTTATCTAATAATATCGATCTGCAATTAGAACTAAACTCGTATTCTTCTCTCTTTCTATTTTTTAGAGATCATTATGATAAATATATTTAGGAGCAAAATCTTATTGATAGGAGGTCCTGTCTGTTGGGGTGAACAACTTTATGCCGTGGCCTCGGGGCCGTTGCGGCTTGTCCTGGGTCTGAATGGAGGGAATCTCCCGGGTGGCTCCTCGGGGAGGTAGAGGTCATCGACCCGCTGGTGGATTCGGCCGGGGGGAAGGGACGTCGTTCACTCCGGGAAAGGGCTCCGCGCCTATAAGCCCGGCGACGCTCCTCGTCCTCGTCCCTGCACACAGGTCGGGTCGGAAGCTCGGCCCGACCCCTCCGACGATCAAGTTAGTGATGTGGAGAGGGTTTTGGAGGAAGGGATGCCTCCGTGCGTGTTGTGCTTGTCCCCCCCCCCCCCCCCATTTCTAATGAACGAGAGGGTATTTATAGGGAAGCATATTGCTTCATGCTTGCAGGGGGCAGGCTGGTAGCGTCTGACATTGTGTTGGTGTGGCGTGAAGAATTGAGCTTTGGCAGAATGTTTAATGCGCCTCGGTCGACGCTCCGATCTGCGTTGACCAGGTGCTGTTGCGTGAGGTGCCATCTGACGTCAGCCGAGTCTTATCATAATTACTATCCTCATCATATTCCCCCCCCCCCCCGAAGGAAGTCATGCCGTAAAAGGGGGAGTCCGAGGCATGGCTTCAGTCTTGAGAAACTGTCCCAGCCGGGCGCCTTGCCGGAGGTGTGGGAATCGTGGAAACTATGAATCTGGGGCGGTTTGACGAGAATGAGATGGGGGCCTCGAGTGGCCGAGGAGCCGAGGCCGAGGCCGAACAAGTGAGTTCTAGGGCGACATGAAGCGGAGGAACACGCGCATGGGGCCGAGGGGCCGAGGCAGCGGGCTGCTTGCTGCGCATGGGGCCGAGGGGCCGAGGCAGCGGGCTGCTTGCTGCGCATGGGGCCGAGGGGCCGAGGCAGCGGGCTGCTTGCTGCGCATGGGGCCGAGGGGCCGAGGCAGCGGGCTGCTTGCTGCGCATGGGGCCGAGGGGCCGAGGCAGCGGGCTGCTTGCTGCGCATGGGGCCGAGGGGCCGAGGCAGCGGGCTGCTTGCTGCGCATGGGGCCGAGGGGCCGAGGCAGCGGGCTGCTTGCTGCGCATGGGGCCGAGGGGCCGAGGCAGCGGGCTGCTTGCTGCGCATGGGGCCGAGGGGCCGAGGCAGCGGGCTGCTTGCTGCGCATGGGGCCGAGGGGCCGAGGCAGCGGGCTGCTTGCTGCGCATGGGGCCGAGGGGCCGAGGCAGCGGGCTGCTTGCTGCGCATGGGGCCGAGGGGCCGAGGCAGCGGGCTGCTTGCTGCGCATGGGGCCGAGGGGCCGAGGCAGCGGGCTGCTTGCTGCGCATGGGGCCGAGGGGCCGAGGCAGCGGGCTGCTTGCTGCGCATGGGGCCGAGGGGCCGAGGCAGCGGGCTGCTTGCTGCGCATGGGGCCGAGGGGCCGAGGCAGCGGGCTGCTTGCTGCGCATGGGGCCGAGGGGCCGAGGCAGCGGGCTGCTTGCTGCGCATGGGGCCGAGGGGCCGAGGCAGCGGGCTGCTTGCTGCGCATGGGGCCGAGGGGCCGAGGCAGCGGGCTGCTTGCTGCGCATGGGGCCGAGGGGCCGAGGCAGCGGGCTGCTTGCTGCGCATGGGGCCGAGGGGCCGAGGCAGCGGGCTGCTTGCTGCGCATGGGGCCGAGGGGCCGAGGCAGCGGGCTGCTTGCTGCGCATGGGGCCGAGGGGCCGAGGCAGCGGGCTGCTTGCTGCGCATGGGGCCGAGGGGCCGAGGCAGCGGGCTGCTTGCTGCGCATGGGGCCGAGGGGCCGAGGCAGCGGGCTGCTTGCTGCGCATGGGGCCGAGGGGCCGAGGCAGCGGGCTGCTTGCTGCGCATGGGGCCGAGGGGCCGAGGCAGCGGGCTGCTTGCTGCGCATGGGGCCGAGGGGCCGAGGCAGCGGGCTGCTTGCTGCGCATGGGGCCGAGGGGCCGAGGCAGCGTGTTGGCTGCGCATGGGGCCGAGGGGCCGAGGCAGCGGGCTGCTTGCTGCGCATGGGGCCGAGGGGCCGAGGCAGCGGGCTGCTTGCTGCGCATGGGGCCGAGGGGCCGAGGCAGCGGGCTGCTTGCTGCGCATGGGGCCGAGGGGCCGAGGCAGCGGGCTGCTTGCTGCGCATGGGGCCGAGGGGCCGAGGCAGCGGGCTGCTTGCTGCGCATGGGGCCGAGGCAGCGGGCTGCTTGCTGCGCATGGGGCCGAGGGGCCGAGGCAGCGGGCTGCTTGCTGCGCATGGGGCCGAGGCAGCGGGCTGCTTGCTGCGCATGGGGCCGAGGGGCCGAGGCAGCGGGCTGCTTGCGCCGAGGCAGCGGCCTGTGCTGAGCATGGGGCTTGAGGCCAGCCGTGTTAGGCTACGCATGGGGCCGAGGCAGCTGGCTTTCTCACATGGGGCCGAGGGGCCGAGTAACACACGCAGGCTGGCTGGCGCGCAGAGGTTGCGGCCTCGGGCATGTGCGACAGAGGAACACGTCTCGGCTGGGGGGGGGGCAGGCCGCGCAGGCGGGCAGGCCGCGCAGGCGTGGTCTCGGCAACATGTAGCCGAGGAGCACGACGCAAGCGGGCTGGCCGCGCAGGTGTGTCTCGGGTCATGGGGTCGAGGAGCACGACGCAGGCGGGCGGGCCGCGCAGGTGTGTCTCGAAAGCTATGGAGCCGAGGAGCACGACACAGGCGGGCTGGCCGCGCAGGTGTGTCTCGGGTCATGGGGTCGAGGAGCACGACGCAGGCGGGCGGGCCGTGCAGGTGTGTCTCGAAGGCCATGGAGCCGAGGAACACGACGCAAGCGGGTAGGCCGCGCAAGCGTGGTCTCGGGCAACACGCAGCCGAGGCAGCGGGCTGCTTGCTGCGCATGGGGCCGAGGGGCCAAGGCAGCGTGTTGCTTGCTGCGCATGGGGCCGAGGGGCCGAGGCAGCGTGTTGGCTGCGCATGGGGCCGAGGGACCGAGGCAGCGGGCTGCTTACTGCGCATGGGGCCGAGGGGCCGAGGAGCTACTTAGGACGAGGGATCCTTAGACCGAGGGCCGACTGCCGAGGGCCGAGGAGCCGAGTAGCTACTAGGAGTCGAGGGAGCGCAGAGGACCGACTGCCGACTGCCGAGGGCCGAGGAGCCGAGGAGCTACTTAGGCTGTGGCCGAGGAGCTGAGGAGCTACTTAGGCTGTGGCCGAGGAGTTACTTAGGCTGTTGCCGAGGAGCAGCTACTTAGGACGAGGGATCCTCATGCGGGGAATGTTCCCCTGAAGCTCCTATCGGGTGTGACCCTTCGGCTGTGGGTTCGACAGAGTCGATCTGACGATCCCTTGACATTTGGGCCCTCCTTCTAATGCCAAAATGTTGGGGTGAACAACTTTATGCCGTGGCCTCGGGGCTGTCGCGGCTTATCCTGGGTCCGAATGGAGGGAATCTCCCGGGTGGCTCCTCGGGACGGTAGAGGTCGTCGGCCCGCTAGTGGATTCGGCCGGGGGGAAGGGACGTCGTTCACTCCGGGAGAGGGCTCCGCGCCTGTAAGCCCGACGACGCTCCTCGTCCTCGTCCCTGCACACAGGTCGGGTCGGAAGCTCGGCCCGACCCCTCCGACGATCAAGTTAGTGATGTGAAGAGAGTTTTGGAGGAAGGGATGCCTCCGTGCGTGTTGTGCTTGTCCCCCCCCATTTCTAATGAACGAGAGGGTATTTATAGGGAAGCATACTGCTTCCTGCTTGCAGGGGGCAGGCTGGTAGCGTCTGACATTATGTTGGTGTGGCGTGAAGAATTGAGCTTTGGCAGGATGTTTAATGCGCCTCAGTCGGCGCTCCGATCTGCGTTGACCAGGTGCTGTTGCGTGAGGTGCCATCTGACGTCAGCCGAGTCTTATCATAATTACTATCCTCATCACTGTCTATTTATTGATCAATAATCATAATTAGAATTCAATCATAATATATCTTATCGAATTAGATAGGATTACATAATCTAACATAATCTAGTGACTAAGAGGATAATATTATCAATCTAATTATTTAATTTTATAATATTATCTTATATGTTACTTGTTTCAATTATTGGAATGATGTATCAATTTTTATTGCATTATTAGAAAACACCTTCCCGACATGAGGAGGACCTGTGAAAAGAGTGATTGTACACCAACCAATACAGCCGGTGTGGATTAACTATGTTGATGATACATAAATGCAAGAAAGACACCACTAATTATGAAGTATGAGCTTTCCTTCCTTACCATCTAAACAAGTACAGCAGTTAGCTTCTCTAAACATGTGAGATGGTAGCACCACAAATGTGCTACCCATGACAAGTTACATAAATATCAATCCCTAAATTATCTTAGTAATTGTATATATAGCTTGTGGCTCAAGAGAAACAAAGTTGCAAGAAGGGGTTTCAAAGATGAGGAATGGAATTCTAGCAAGATGAACAAACATTGATTATATCACCTTAAAATAAACAATAGTTATATCACCTTAATATAATACAATTGAAGAAGACAGATGGGACCTGTGAATAGAATCATAGTACTCCAGTCAATAATTTATGAAGGACCAGTACAACCTATATTGTGGTAATGCCAAACTTATGCTAATTATAATATATTAATACAAGTTTGATAAACAACAATTCATCAATTATGTTGATAATTTTGAGTTCAAAAAAAAAAAAAAAAACTTAATGTAGTCTACTGAATATAGTGGCTTGGTGTTCTTTCTATCAACATTCATGGCCTATACATCAATCATTTTGTTAATACTTACTACCCCCATATTTGATCTCAGTTGAGTTGATTGTATGTATATATTATTCTTGTGAAACTCAAAATATTGTAGATATCACAATTTATTTTCGACTATTAGCATAGCAACATTACAATTCTAGCTAATATTAACATTTCTATTATCTCCAGAAGTTAGTAATTATCATAATAATCCATAATTTTTTTTTTTATATATGTGAAAGGTTCAAATCACATCTAGCTGAGATGTTGTACTGAAAATGATCAATTAGCAATTCAACATTTATAGGATGTTAATGTAATTTTCAAATTCTAAATGTATCATGTAATTTTATCTAAAATTATAAGATTGTGAAAAAATTTAGTCATAAACTAATATGATTTATTTTTTTTATAATGTAAATTTTTTTATTTATCTCAAAAGAATATTTTTAATATTTATTTATATGATTATATATTTTTATTTATTATATATTTGGGCCATATACATTTTTTTATAAGATTACATACATACATACATTCATTTATTTATTATTAATTTGAATAAACAATACATATTCACTTTGAATAAATATTAAGAATATTAAAAGGGTAAATTTGTTAAAAACATTCAATAAACTTTTGAAATATAAATATTATTAAATAAAACTTACATTAATTCATATTTAAAATATTTTTTTATTATTTATCAATTATTCTTGTAATTTCAACTGTTTGTAAAAAGAAAACAAGTGTAAAAGCAATAACATATTTTGCATAAAATGTCACAAAAGAATGCATAAAAAAACTTATAATTAATTCTGTGTTATGGATCAATCAAAACATATTTTGCATCATTCAAACTACTTGTTTGTACATCAACTTGCTCCATATGTCAGCATATTTAAATATATTAGCTTTTATTGTAAGTTTTCTTTAGATAATAAAATTCATGTTTAATGGAACTAATCTCTGAATTGTACCCTCCATTATATATTACAAATATTAGGAAAATATAAAAATATAAAGGGGACTCTAAATATTTATCCTTGCAAAATTAGGAAATAACATATTTTCTCTTGAAATTTTAATACATCAGATAGAGAGGAATGATACAAACATCTGCAAGCAGTGAGGTACATATTGCCAAATATAAACGGATGTTACAAATAAATCCCCTGGATTTTTCCTGCAATATCATAAATACATATCGATCCGGCTCGAGTCAAACCGGAAACGGAATTGACTAAACCCAGTCAGGTCTTGCTCGAATTTTGACTCAGAGTGTCTAGTCAAACTTGGTCCATTGATCTCAGGTCCACCAATGTCTAGTAGAAACACAACACAAAGATCCCATTTGGGTCCAGTCCAACAAGATCTGGACCTAGATTTTGTTCTCCGCTTCACTCTGTGAATAGATCCTCCGGAGAACAATGCTGGTAGCTGGGGGAACCATGACCTTCATCTAACCTTCCCTTACCGGAGAATCCAAGTGTGTCGTTGCAGATGCCAACGAACAGATCAAGAATGGTAGCTCCAGAAAAAGCAGTGAGCGCTTCAGCTGCTGTGACTCACTAGTGAGTTCATGGCTTCATAGCACGCAGTGATGCATCTTTAAAGCCTTGAGGTGGACGTGAGAGGTGTGAGGGAGGCGGAGATGGCGGAGAACGGGGTATACGGAGAACGAGGAAGTGGAGGAGGAAGCCTCGCGCCGCTGCTCGACATCGATGAGTCGTCGCGGGTGTCGGAGGTGATGCTGGAGTGGGAGCCGGTGCCGTGCAACGCGCGGTGGCGGCTGGCGGTGTGGGAGTCCAAGAACCTGTGGCGTCTCTCCTGGGCCTCCATCGTCATCCAGCTCTTCAACTTCATGCTCAGCCTCGTCACCCAGATGTTCGTCGGCCACCTCGGATCTCTCGACCTCGCCGGCGCCTCCATCATCAACGTCGGCGTCCAAGGACTCGCCTTCGGGATCATGGTAAGCCCTTTCCCTCTCAACCTCTCGACCCACATCACACCACCACGATTCACCGGCTCAATCTGCTGTTTAGCTCGGGATGGCGAGCGCGGTGCAAACAGTCTGCGGCCAAGCATTCGGCGCCAAGAAGTACCGAGCCATGGGCGTCATCTGCCAGCGAGCCCTGGTGCTCCACCTCGCCGCCGCCATCCTCCTCAGCTTCCTCTACTGGTTCTCCGGCCCGCTTCTACGCGCCATCGGCCAGTCGGACTCGATAGCCAAAGTGGGGCAGCTCTACGCCCGCGGCCTGCTCCCGCAGCTCATCGCCTTCGCCCTCTACTGCCCCATGCAGCGCTTCCTCCAGGCTCAGAACATCGTCAACCCCATGGCTTACATCGCCGTGGGCGTCCTTCTCTTCCATATCCTCATCTCTTGGCTGGCCGTCTTCGTGCTCAACTTCGGCCTCCTCGGTGCTTCTCTCACCCTCTCCATCTCCTGGTGGGTGCTCGTGTTGGTCACATGGAGCTACATACTCTTCAGCCCTTCTTGCAAGGAGACATGGACTGGGCTCTCCATGAAGGCCTTCCGAGGACTTTGGCCCTACCTCAAGCTTACTATTTCATCAGCCATCATGCTGGTGTAAGCTTTCTCCTTCCTCCCTTTCTCTCTGCGTCATGATGAAGCTTCTAATAGTGGGACAGTTACTGACTGCATGCAGCTTGGAGGTTTGGTACATCCAAGGGCTTGTGCTCATCACAGGCTACCTGCCAAGTCCAGAGATTTCACTCGATGCCATTTCCATATGGTAACGATCACAAGCCACTTCTTCCTTCACAACCATGAAATCAATCAAACCTCATCTTAACCTGTATATGTGGTGCTACTTCAGTGTCAATTACTGGAACTGGGACTTCATGATCATGCTGGGGTTGAGCAATGCAGCCAGGTTAGTGATCCAAAAGCAAACACTAGTCGAACACATGCGCCCTTGAATCGAAAGTTACAATCCATCGCATCTTGCAGCGTTCGGATCGGCAACGAGCTCGGTGCTGCTCATCCGAGAGTCGCCAAGTTCGCCGTCATCGTCGTCGTCACCACCAGCCTCATCATCAGCTTGTTCGTCAGCGTGCTGGTCATGTTACTCCGTACTCCCTTGAGCAAGCTCTACACCAACAGCACTGATGTCATAAAGGCAGTCATCAACCTAACACCCCTGCTTGCAATCTCGATCTTCTTGAATGGAGTTCAACCCATCCTCTCAGGTACGAATTCTCGCTCATGGCAAACACCTTTGACGCCAACCAACACCAAGAACATGGCACGCATATGATCTTTTTCAGGAGTTGCTATTGGGAGCGGATGGCAAGCCATAGTTGCCTATGTGAATGTGGGGGCTTATTATCTTGTGGGACTTCCCATTGGATGTGTTCTTGGATTCAAGACCAGTCTAGGAGCTGCTGTAAGCTCTGTCTCCGCATACCGTGACATCATTTCTTGAGGCACATGCTTGTTAATGTCAATCTTTGTTCCTTCTTTTTCTCAGGGAATATGGTGGGGTTTGATCATCGGAGTCTTTGTTCAGACGGTGACTCTCATTATCATCACTGCCAGGACAAACTGGAACGATGAGGTAAGAAGACTCTGCTCCTCCTCCTCCTCATCTTCTTCTTTAAGTTGAGGCCTCAGCATCAACTGGTACAAGAAGGATTCCTTCATGGTGGTTCTTCGCAGGTCGATAAAGCGATCGAACGCTTGAAGCACACCGCAGCTGAAGACACACTTGCTATTACCGACATCGAATGATCGATCGGTCTGTTGTTGTGAGTTGTGGACAACACAGTTTTGTTGCTCTGTCTTGTAATAAGTCACAGCGCTAGTAATCTTTCTGTTGTAGCCAATTTTCACCGGGGAAGAAATCAGTAGCGAAACCAAATCGCATGCTCAAAAGATTACATGGAGGCCAAAAAGTCCAACTCTGGCATTATTGATCGTAGTTTGGATGTGGCCTTGTTGTCAAGCTATATCAAAATAATGTTGGGGTTAGAGACAGAAGATGATTATTACGTACAATTTTGGCATTGCCTAAGATTCTGTGAGAGACTTTTCTTCAGAAAATCGGATCGAACTTCCTGATCTAAAACCTGTTCAAACAGAGGATATTATCATGTTTAAGCTGTGTCTTTTCTCCGAAAATTCAATTGTTCTTCTATCCAATCCAACAACAGGATTGCTAGTTTGACCAGCACCAAATTATGTGTTTTTGAGTTTTGATTAGATCATTTGTCACCTAATTCTATCAAATCGCTTACTTTCTGATTCGATGGTATGCTCTCTCTGCCGTGAAGAAAGAAGCCACAAGAAATGCAAGTGATGAGCCAAAAGATGAGCAATAAGAAGAAGCTTTCATAACATACTAAAAGAGAGAACACAAAAAGACAACACATATTCTCCAAAATCCCGCTGTTACTGCACGCATCATCAGTTCACGAGGAAATGATGGTGTCGGATCAACAATGACTTCTCCCCATGCATACATATCGAAGGTCCGCGATCGAGCGCGGTCGAGAGGCCATCAGCAACCTCCTTCTCCTCCTCCATTATCGTGTCCAGAATTCTTGCTACCTTCTGCCGCGCCACCGACACAAACAGCGGTGGCGCCACCGTCGCAAACCGAGAAGGCTGGGCTTTGGCCATCTGTCTCGCAGTTGAAGAGGAAGAAGAGGTACAAGTACTGTGAACTGGAAACAGCTGAAGATATCACAATATATAGACCATGATCAGGAAGGCAGATATAGTATTGCTGACAATTCTTCTCATGCTGTCATCTTCATTGCAGCCGCCACCGCCAACTTTTTGCAGTAATTGTGTGGATTGACGTGTGCCACAAGAAGATGAGCAGCTTATCTTCCAGTGATTGGATCAGATCACAATGTTTAACTTGCCGTTCATATGGATTGTGGACAGATGTGATCAGATCAACTGTCACACAAGAGCATGCTTTCGAGTGCTTCCCATGGAGGAGAACTTGTGGTTTCAGGTGGTAGTACTATTGCAGTGTCGTGCTTCCAAGGTTAAGGTGATGTGTCCTCCTTTGAAAGAAATATCTTTAGCATTGAGATGAGAAATCTTTTTATTGCCTCTCAAACACATCAAACTCAAGTCATCCCCCACTTTTTAGATGTCCATTGAAAGCACCAAAAGGACTAAGATATCTCGAGCATGGATATTATTGGCTGCAAAGAACCAAAAGGTTAAGATATTTTAGATGCTTATCTCTCATTCAAATGAGAGCGATTGACATTGTCAAGATTTAAAAGTATATCTTTAGAAAAATTTTAGATTATTATTATTTTTAATAAATTAATTAGATAGAGTCTTAGATCTATCAAGGTTTAAATATTTAGGCATATAAGAATGAAGTCAAAAGTAGTTCAAGAAATATATTTTTATTATCTATGATTGAAAATGTATGGATCTGCCAACATAAACTTACGTGGTATTTTGAGATATTATGCTTGATGAAATTTCTTCTTATTATCGTTCATAAATAAGTTTTTCTATAAATATCAATCAAAATAATGAAAGTGATATATATTTGGATTGGTTTCCTTTGTCACCCGGTTCTTCAATGAATGTTGGCTCATCTTCTTCCTCATCTATATCTACTTTTATTTTTATTATCATCAATAATGGAGCAAAGTAATAAGAGAAGTAATGATGTTCATAAAGAGAAAATTTTAATATTAATAAATAAAAAATAATAATTATCAAATCAGCATGTTAGAAAGATAGTGATAATATAAGTATATGTCATTGTTTTTTTTTTTTTTTGAATCAATTGATGATCTTGAGCTTATTTATTTTGATGAATTCAAAGATGCTAAGGAGTGGAAGATTGCTATAGTTGAAGAAATGAAGGCTCTTTATAAAAATGAAACTTGGGATCTTATGCCAAGGCTTGTAAATGTGGATTTAAATACTTGCAAATGAGTTTATAAGGTTAAACGTAAGTTAGATAAAAGTATAAGTCGTTATAAGACAAGACTTATTGTAAGAGAGTTTTTTCAAAAATATATAGAAGATTATGAGAAAATCTTTAATCCTATGGCTAAGATGAAAATAACAATAGTTAATCTTAAATGAAAACCTTAACAACTTGATGTGAAAAATGCCTTTTTATATGATGAAATTGACAAGGATATTCATATGAACAACTACTAGGGTCTATTTTAATTTTCAAACTAAATTATGTTTACAAACTCAGGAAGTCCCCTATGGTTTAAAGCAAGCTCCTAGAATAAAGTATGAAAAAATTACTTAAATACTTATATTTTTATGATTATTTTTTTCTTATTTAAATCTTAGTTTATTTATTAAAAAACAAGAAAGCCTACATTGTTATTCTTCTATATGTGCATAATATAATCATCATTAGTAACGGTGAAATAAAGATATCAAAGCTTCATGATTATCTTTCTCTTTGGTTTGAATTGAAAGCCTTTGAGAGAGCTTAATATTTTTCTTAATATGAAGATAATGAATATAAAAGCATATATATATTTATCTCTTAAAGTTATTGAAAGGTTTGGAATTAACAAAAAGTAAGAAGGTTTCTACTCCAATTTGATGCAAATATAAAACTAAGCTATAATTATGATAAGGTTCTTTTTTACCCTTCATCTTTTTATTTTCTTATCGATACTCTCATATACTTAACAATTATAAAACCAGATATTGCATTAGTTTTGCAAGTTATTTTAAGCAATCTCCAAGGAAACCATATCTTAATATAGCAAAAAGAATTTTAAAATATATGAATTCTATCTTTAATTTAAGATTATTTTATAAGGACATAGATATTATATTGCATGGTTATGCATATACTAATCTAGAAGGTGATTTGGATAATCGTAGATTCACTTATAGTTATGTCTTTTTATATGATTATGCTTGTATCTCATAGTGTAGTAAAAAATAATAATCAAGGTACTTTAAAATTAACTATAAATCTAATTTATCATACAAAAACTAAGTATATTGAAATTGAATATCATTTCATTCTAAAAAAGATGCTTCAAGAAGTCATTGAGATTACGGAGATCAAGAGTAAAGATAGTGTCGTATATATCTTTACCAAATCTCTTTCCAAAGGATGATTTGAAGTTCTTCAAAGTAAGATGACACGTATCTCCAAAAATATACTTTAAGGGGGAGTGTTAAAATTTAAAATAGATGACATTTACATGTATAAATTCATCTAAGCCTAAGTGTTTAGGCTTACGGGTCTTAGGTCAAAGAATAGTTCAAGATCCTATCAATGTTATTTAAATAAAAAATTAATACATTTTTTTTGTTTCTTTTTTTGATCTTAGATTAATAGTATCTTATTATTATCTATTTGAAAAAGAATTGATAAAATAATATAATTAAACATTTTATAAAGATAAAAATGTTTTTTATTAAAAAAATATACACATCTGTTGGAATAAAGATCAGCCATTAACATACTGGTAATATAAACAAAGATTATTTGCTCTACAAGAGGTTTTATGCGCTAAAAATTTGTATTGTCATGCGAAAACGATGTAATAAAGGACATGCTCTTTGGTGTATGTGATTGGAAGATTTGCATCAAATGGGTGTGGATAACGAAAGCAACATCTTCAATCTTGAAACTTTTGTGACATTTGGATGTCAACTTTTTATGAAACAATTACATTAAATTATTTTATGAGGAAGACTAGGAGCAACTCAACATGAGATCTTATCCTCTTCAACTAATGTCCAAGAGATATCCCATTGTTTACGGCATGTCCTCAATCTCAATAACACAACCAATTTAGTCATGCCTACAACATTGTGTGGTAACTTGCTTTAGCCATTACTGCAAGGAAACAATCTTTTGATTGATCCAATTATAAATCCTATTATATATAACCAATGTTTAGTTGAACGAGAACAAACTATCTTCCACAACTAATGGATGAAGAACATTTTCGATTACTAACCTCAAATCTAAAATCTTCAAATATCTCTCATTCTTTTTGTAAGAGTATAGCACAAGATTTTTCCCCTGGAAGCATCTGTAACATACACCAAATTGAAGGACTCCTGCATTTGAAGTTGTTGCCTTTGAACAGTGACTTTCATTATTGTGATAGTTTGCCATTTGGTACAAAGATAGCATTGGTTGTGATTGTCGAGGTGCAGAAGACTGATGCATCTGCTGCACCAACACATGCAGGTGAGAGGCGATGGTGTTGATGGGGACGATACTGCATGCAGCACCCAAAAAATGGTTTGATATTAGATGTAAGTTAACACTTTGGTGCATACTTAATTGCTGAAAGAATCTGTGGTTTAGGGCATTCTTCTGCTCTTGTGGTAGGAGAGGAGAAGGGAGGAGATGGTCGTCGTCATGGGCGGTCGTATGGTCAGAACTCACTGCAGCGATGCCTAATTGTTTGTTACAATGAAACGTCATGCGTGCACTGCGGAGAACGCCGCAGGGGAACGACATCATGAAGACCATCTTCTTCCTCACATGCAGCTTGTCAACCTAATCTCTCTCTCTCTCTCTCTCTCTCTCTCTCTCTCTCTCTCTGTGTGTGTGTGTGTGTGTGCAGCGAACGCTTAGTACTTCACATGGGAGAGACTGTAATTATTCTCCTCGTTGAATCCTTGTCATACTACCACAACCATCGTCGTCATGTCCCACTTCTCCATCCATTCTCTCAACATATCTTTTCCATACTGTCTATGCATGTAATATATTGATACTGTGATTACAGACATGTTAAAGTTAAAAACTATATATATTTGGGTGAATATATGGAGAAATATTAATTATTTTTTTTATGGTGCATCAAGATGCATATAATATTGCAAAACGTGAAGTGCAATCATGCCTATCTGTTTACGTGTGTATACATAGGCATATATAGAGTTTTATCATATAAATATATATACCGAAAAAATCGTAAATATGAATGAATTGGATTACCAGTGCGAAACCCAGGCTTTGACTTTGCATTACCATGCAATGGATAGTATCATTTCAAACCGGTACACAATTTTGTTTGATAGCATTGACCTAACGAAGTGCAAAGGCTATGGTCGTTCGTGCTGCTAAGAAAGATAGAGTTCTAACGCAAACGTATGCACAGTGGTTGAGAGATAGAGAGAGAGAGTTGACGAGGAAGAGGAAGAGGAAGAGAAGATGATGGAGTCTCAGAGCCAGAGAGCACCGGCTTGTTTGAGGAGCGGGACGAGAGAGCCGTTGATGTGGCACGACATCACCTTCTCCACACCGCCGAGGAGCTTGCCGCCGACGAACACGGCGGGGAGAGCGGCGGAGGCGGACGAAGCCGACGTCGACGGGGAGCCGGAGAGGAGGTGAGCGAGCACGGCCTGCATCTCCCGGCCGCCCTTCTCCTGGTCGAGCTCGTACACGGTGGGGCCGACGCCGAGCCCCAGCAGCAGGCGCTTCACCACGTGGCACATACAGCAGCCGCTGACGCTGAACACCACCACCGCATTCCCGCTTGCCATCCTCCCCACCCTCTCGTACGGGCTCCACCTCATCACCTTCCCCTCCGCTTCCACCGCCGGCGCCTCTTCATTCTCGCCCTCCACCATCCTCATCCTTTCAGAACCTTCTCCTTGAGCTTGTCTCGCTAGGAAAGAGACAGAGAGTCGAAGAGAAAGATCGAGCTCTGTTTAAGTTTGATTGGAAGAAGACTGGTGTTCTGTTACCGATATATATAGAGAGAAACAAGGGGGGGAAGAGGATGAGTCAAAGCAACACGATTCGGTAGCCTTTGCAGGCGACGGTGGCCCCTGTTGCCCGGCAATCTCTGACCTCCATCTCTTCTCTCAGAGAGAGAGAGAGAGAGAGAGAGAGAGAGAGAGAGAGAGAGAGAGAGAGAGAGTACCGCTATAAAAGGGAAGGTAGAGGTGGTACGGGGAAATAACGGAAGGGGGACAGCGTGACCTTAAAATGGGAAACGTCCGTCACGGACGGCCAACCGACAAACCGACAGGTAACGTCCTCCCGCCACCGTTTGACCCCTCCGCACCTCCACCTCCCTCGGGCTTCGCCTCCTCCCTCCTCTCCCCTTCCCTATGCGGACTCCCCACGCGATGTGTCCTGCTTCATGTGGTTCGTTCTCGTCGTCCTCTCCGACAACAGACGAGCCCTCCCCCTATTTCCATCCGGCCGTCGGAGTCGTCACAGACGGCGCTGATCCGCGAAGGCATCGTAGCAGCGCGAATCGGCGCCGCGGAGAACGAAAAGAGCATGAAACGTCACGTGGCCGAGTCGACTCACTGGTTTGGGTACCGTTGCCTCGAGAGCTCGGCAAACAGTTACCGGTTCAACTCTGCGACTCAGTTCGAATACTGTTGTTCCAAACCAGAGTTGACTCGGTTCCTCTTTAGCTTTCAAGCTCACAGAGACAAAACAACAGCAATAGGAATAGGAGTAGGAATACTTGAGAGTACAAGCATGATAGTATTTGCTTGGTTCGTAGTCACGGTCAAAGAGGGGTCAAAGATCACGCCCATCGTCTGTTGTTCCTCTCGCTGTTTGCATGCGACTCTCTTTCTATCTCTCTCAGCACTCTCTCATATCAGGAAAAGCTCACTCTGTCTCCTCCTTTTTCATCGCACGCTCTGACATCGCATGCATCTCCAGGGAGTAACTTGCTTTGTTGCATGCTGTGGGAGGTGTGAGGTTTCGTGAGCTGGTAGAGACCAAAGAGGAGGAAGGCAGTGCTCTGAAACTTGATCTTTCTCGGGGATCGGATTGGATGGCTTGGTCGAACCTGGTTGGCCGTCAACTGTTCGACCAAATGATTGTCTTGGTCCTCGTGTCTGCTCAAGTACATGGATCAGGACTTCTTTGGCCCAATCAAACCTCTATCCAAACATGATTTCGTTTCCTTCTTGGTGACATATTTTGAGCAAATATGAACGTTATTTTGCTGTTCTATCATAAATCATGGAGAAAAAAAGGACCAAAGAATAAATCCTTCACCAAGTGTTCCAAACACCTCAGTTTGTTCACTTGACCTCAATAAATCTGCCCATGAAGCAGCCATGGAAGGAGTTCTTGAAGTGGAAGCATCTGCATTGAAGGAGTGCTTCTCTCTTGCAAGCCATCGTATAAAACCTGAAATAATAGTATGTCCAGAGAATATTTTCTCTCAGACTTCACGTTAAGAAATCAATCTTCAATATCAGTGCAGATACACAGAAAAGCAAGCCTGCAAGGAAGATCAATAGGTTAACTTTATGCAGTGATGAAATTTAGATCCTTAATGGCTGGAACTTTGAATTGTTCTCAAGCAGTTGTAAAAGATGCTAGAGAACAGGGCAGTTCCTTTCATGGCTTGGATAAAAGGAACAGAGATAGAAGGAAGAGTTCAGATGTATGGATAGGTGGACTGAGTCCAATTTTTGCTAACTGTACACTTCAACCAAATACTATGATAGATAAACACAGATTTAGAGAAAGGAATGGTTCTAATCACAGCCTATTTAAGTATTTCAGTGCCCCATCTGAAGTAGATAATTGACTACAATATCTGACATGGACACATACAAGACTAAAAAGGTTGACCATTGATTCTATAACTAGGACTTCAAAAGATCTCAAAGGATCATCACACCATAGCATTGGTTTATCAGAAACATAGAGCTTTTCAGTATTTGTATCTCATCAGAGATTCTTTGTTGTAGCAGAAAAGAAGTATCTTAACTAAAAGATCATCTACTTGCTGTAGCACATGAACAATCAACCAGATAAATAGCAATCCAACAGTTCTCTGCTATTGTACTTAGTTAACAGCTCTCTTTCTGAAACAACTGAACAATCTACTGGATTACTGGCAGGACTAGCAGTGGCGGTGACCCAACAATTCTTTGTTGTTGCAGAAATAAATTTCTAATTGTTCAACTGTTATCATGAACTGTCTGATTCACCTTGTTATGGAAAATCTTGCAACCAGCTGACTACTTGCTGAAAATCCAATAATTCTTAGTTGTTACTGCAGAAAACAAAATTCCAATTGAAAAATTGCAACCTACTGGATTACTAGCAGTATCAGTAATGCAACAATTCTTGGTTAGTTGCAGAAAAGAAGTTTCTAATTGAAAAATCACCGATGTGCATATGGCACATTTTTCGTTCAAATGTCAGAATGATATACCTGATTCACATTGTTGTGGAAATTCTTGCGGAAAATAATGGTTCTTCCAACGATGAACAAGTGCAGGTGTCATATATTTGGAGCTCAGTTCACAACTTGCTCTGTGAAGCAAAAGAACAAACTACTAGACTACTCGAAGTGCTAGTCTGAGACTACACACAACCTTACATGACAGTATCATATCTCATGATTGTCGTCCACATCAAAAACATATGCATGTAATTACTCTCAACTGCATTTCTATGTTCATCTCAAACAGACATCTAATGCTCATGCATTCTTCTTCTTCTTCTTCTTCTTCTTCTTCTTGACAGAGGAACAGCTATGTGATAAACAAAGAGGAGCAGCAATATACTTCTTATCTCAAATGATGAACACATTATGGTTGATTGGATCATGCAAGCTTCTGAGTGAAAAGAACAGCAGCATGATGTTAGATCTTTTAGCACAGACCGTGCCCACCCAAATCGCGAAACGTGTCCTCACCCACATCCAACAGCAGATGGAAAAAAATGTGTCGCTCACCGAATCCAGCCACCGATGGCAAAGTCAAAGCAACCAGCCACTCACCATTGATATGTGCCAAAACTCCTCTTTTTTGTGTCCATTTTCATATATCAATCCACGAGCTCTCTCTATCTCCGTCTCTCTCTCTCTCAAATCATTCCTTCCTTCTCACGCCTATATTTCATACTAATCAATACTTTGACCCTTTCTCCTCCGGCAACCACCGGATATCCGGCAATGTGTTCTTTATATATATATATATATATATACACACACATATATATGTATATCCAAAATACTAATTATATTTAACTGGAAATTACGTTTGCTATTGAGCTTCTCGCGGTGTGTGTAATCCCTTCATGGGCTTGTTTTGGTGCGTTCTTTACCGGCCAACGAGCAACAACCGGGCGCGTTGGACCCGAATCAGGGCGCAGATCCGACGGCCCTGATGCGATCACTTCTTCTTCTTCTTCTTCTGCTTGTTTATCGTCATCATCATTATTACTATTATTACTCATACTATTTTAATCAGATGGAGAACTGGGCTTCACATGAGGGTGAATGATCCGTACAGCGTAGGACGATATGGATAGGGATTTGAATAATGCAGTAGCTGCTTGATTCGAGATCCATGGCATTAGTTTAAGAAGAGGCTGTCGCTGCTGCTTCTTCTTCCACTGTTACAGTCACGTATTGAATCATATCTTATGGCCTCAAAGAAATACATCTATCTACTACTCAACTTTGCAATGCAGCAGAAAACAAACATTAATACAGGGAAAAAATGGTTCATTTAAAGGCATCCTTCACCACTTGATTCAGCTACAGTTTTCTCCAGTCCCAAAGATTAGTAATCTGACTTCACTATATCTTTCTGCCTCTTATCATCAGCAGCTACTTTGCAGTTCACTTCAATGGCTATTGAACAAAACTGAGTTGCTACATTCTGATTGTGTTTTTCCGAATTTTCTTTTTCTTTTAACAAAAAAAAGAGCAAAAAAGAAAGAAAGAAAGAAAGAAAGAAATACAAAGCAATCGTAATCATGACTTTTATGTGTTACATCAGTCACTCATTCAGAAGAATCATGAATTAAGCAACCAGCACACACAGATGACAAACAAAAAATACCAAGATTATGGGACCTGAACCTTTCGAGTACCAAAATGATTTGCATTTCTGCAACAAACAGTGAACAATAGCTGCAATGAAGACCCACTGTTTGCAAGTAGCAGTAGTAGTCCTTCACTGCTATGTACATTGCACTAGTGACACTGTATAAAGGTCCACAATCATGGTGTGGGATCCCCCATGGTTAGGGTACAGGAACCACCACAAACCGCAACAAAAGGCCAAGGAGCTACAGATTCTGAATTGCCATAGGCCCAAGGGTTCATGATTAAAGATGGTGAGATAGAGAAGACACATATGTTGTCTCCTCTCACATCCCTTTCTCTGCACAGAAACTAATCTTCTGCTTGCAGCATCAGACAATGCACGCTCAAAACACCACCAAAAGTCTCCCTCTTATTCTACTGATTCCACCATGAAAAAGGAATAGTATTCTTCAGGATCACTGGTGAGTGAGCTAAGTGGCAGCCACTGCATGTGTTGCTTCTTTCCAGTGCAGCTAGAAAAGAAGGGTAACATGCTCCCTACACAGACCTTCATGAATAAAGATTGCAAGGGTTGGTGCTGTGGTCATCTCAGTATTTATTCTCACTCTAACACTTTTCTCAAACTCACTTCAGTAAGCAAAGGAGCAAATAGATCATCCACTGACCCACCAACCATTTGCTGCTTGCCAAAGCGAACGAAAAGATGAGGGTTTTGGGGCCTGAGGGGCGTGATCTGCTCAAAGCATGATAGTGAAGAGTCTTTGCATGCATGATGAAGTCCTTCTTGGCAGGGTGAGGTTGGTATAATGAATGAGGTGCAGCTCAACCTGTTCATCATTTCAATGGATGGAGGTATCAAGCTTTAGCAGGGGCTTATATATTGTCATCAAATTGCATGCAAGTCTTTCATGGTCATACAAGAATATATGAACCAATGCATGATCAAATTGCTTTTGATTCCTTAAGTGGTTAACACAACCTTACATAAGACACAGATAAAAAATAATAACTTTAATGCATACTATAATTGCATAAATTATCATAAGTAACAGAAAGTCTTTTTGTTGATATTTCATCGAGATATAGCTAGAAAAAAAAGAAGAAAAGAAAGCCTACAGCAATATAACATCTTTTGTCACTAAAAACAGATCTTTGTCACTTATATATTTATACTTGAATCCAATAGTGATTATGGTCTAAATGTATTAAGCTAATTTCCAGTGAATAATATTATGTTATTTAGATAACATCCTCATATTGAAACCTCAAGTGAAGACAAAGCTCTGTACCTTGAGACCCAAAGAACCATGAAATGTTCCCAGTCCTATTCAGTGTATTATTATTTTGTCTATTTGTCTCTATATTCAAAATTGTGTTGGATAATTCCGTATGCCATCTTTCTTTTATTATTGCTAAGCAAAACATCCACCATTTCCCTTGTCATCATATCAACATTCCCTATGGAGTTGATGTTCCCTCACGCAACATGAGACACCACTAAAAAATCAACATGTCATTGTCAAATGAAAATTAAGTTCTTGAACAGTGTATATTAGAACAAAGTCAAGTTGATTGATATTGACATCTGTACTAATATTCATAAGAAGCAAGAACTTGGCCTGTCTACATTTGGAAGGAAAATAGGAAAAAAGAGCTCTTATGCTACACATGAATAATATAATATATGCAAACATAGAGTTTCCTTTAATATTTTAAAACACAATAAAACTTGTCACTTTACATTTAATTAACATGACTGGATTAGGTTAAAAACATTGTTCTCCCTAGACAAAGTCAAAATACCATTAATTAAGTAGTAACATGTTATGCTAGAAGCTGCAGTTACTTTTTATGCTGTCCTGTTTCTTCTGAACCTTCATTTTCAGAAGAACACAAACGAAGCCAAAGTTAATCCTATTAACTTGAACAAAAAGAGATACATAGAGCTCCTGCAACAACATAAATACACACAATTTGGAACTAGCAGCAGCACCACTTTGTCTTTTCTTTCCTGCTTTAGTTTTGTCCAAATTTAATACTACCATGAACTCATTGTCTTCTGCAAGCACCTAATTCTTAACATGAACTCATTGTACTAAGAGATGCTAAAAAAAATGGAAGTACACAAAGCTACATGAGGACACAAATATAGTAGATAGAGAATAAAAAAGAAGCATTTCTTGCAGAAGAACATTCACATGCATAGTCAGCATGAAAGGCTATCCAATGAGTTGCCAGAAACAACTAATCATCTCAGTGCATTATAATATTCTCCAAGTGGAGTAATATCTCCCAAAACAATCATAGTGATGATACAAGTTAGCAACTTCATCATAAGGACTTGAAACAAAGCCTACACATGTTTTGCTGCAACACTCATATCAAATTCATTCCCAAACAGAAATGACAGCATCTTCTGGTATAATTATTGTCATCCATATGCAGTGTGCAAAATCTAATCTCCACTTGCTCCATTCTAATCCAAATATTCCTTAGTAGCACAAGAAAACACTTTAATATATATGCCTCACTATCTAATTTTATTCCTCTTTTTTTCTTGTTGAATCCTGTCACTACATTATACTTCCTACTACTACCACTGATGAACACTATGTTAAAACATGAGAGACACTTAAAATACAGGTTTCTACTATTTAATTTGACCTGATCGGACACCTGCATTGCTAATGGAGAAAGGTCGAGTAGCTGATGGGACCCAAGGGAGGTACTCGGGTGGGTAAACGAGGAATGTGTCGAAAAGACGTTGATCCAAGAAAAATATATACAGCAAAACAACAGAGGGGGGCAATGTCGTGAATAAGTAAAACTTTTTCGTGCAACTATTTGGTGTCGAAACAGCAGTAGTCTCCGATAAGAAGATGCCATGTCGGCAAATTCTAAAGATTCGTAACGTGTCGAGATGTGATTAGAAAGACTAGTGTTCGGTGTCACGGAGGCGAGAGGGGAAGTGGGCACTACAAGAAGCAGGGGGAGAGGGAGAGGGGACGGAGGGACACTGACCTATCCCGATAAGATCGGCCGTTGCTCGAATGCGAACGCCTAGGGTTTCGATCCACGAGCTCTCTCCCTTTTCCTTCTGCTTCCCCGCCTCATCTGTTTCTTGGATGGATTAAACTAGGATTTCGCTAAAGAAGCAGTCGGATTCCCCAGACATCCCAATCGCTCGCGCCGTCCATTGGATCCTCCTCACCACTGTTGCTGTACTCGCTTTCTCGCCGTCGTTATCGCACTTCTTGCGCGCCGAGGACGCTGCGAGAGGGGGGAGGAAGTGATCGAGGTACGGAAAAGGAGGTTCTCGTCCGAAGCGAATGTAGCGGCCTCGGCATTCGGGGAGGTGAGACGCTGTTTGGCGCTGCGACCTTGACGAGAACTGAAGGAATGCGGACCTGTCGGGGCTCGCCTGCCTGGAGTCTGGAATAAAAGAACGTGTTTTGAGAGTGGGAGCTTGTGGTTCTTGGAGTTGGAGTGTGTAGATCTGAGGGGTCTTGGACGCGGAACCATTAGATCGACGCAAGGTGAGGTTTCGACGAAGAAAGGCGACATCTTTTTGTGCTACTGATGATTAATCGCTGAGATTTCGTCCAAGTTCTGATGTCTAAGTGAACTCTCGTTTTATCTTCGCTTCGCTTTGCCTGGCTGCTCTTTTTGCTGTCTTTTTTCCGTGTCTCGTTTGGCTTCGTCTTTAAAGCTGCAGCTCAGATTAAAGGCGTTGCTGCCTTTTGTTTCGTCTTTTTATGTCTTGGCTCTCAGAAGCGTGTCAGAATTCGGTGTCTGATGCTGCCATCGTTGCAGTCAGTGCTTCTGCCGCAGTTGTTGCTGCTGCTGCCTTGCAGGCCGCAGTGCTGATTTCTGGCCGCCTGTCGAGCGCGAGCAGCGGAAAGAAAGAAGTCAGTCCGGAGCAGCTCATTGAAGCCACGAGCTGAGATCTCCGGCCGCGAACGCGATCTGAAGCGTCCAAAGGTCTCGCCTTTTTCCACTCAATTTCTTTGTCTTCTATTACTCCGGTTGTACTGCGACTATGAGCTCGTCATTAATGCTAAAGGACAGCCTTCCGCTGACGTTCAGAAACCCTAAGCCGTAGAGCTGACACAGCCCCTCTCAGTCGCCCACCGCTTTCCGGAAAGGAGATCAGGAGGTAGAGATCAGAACGGAGTGGTGGAGAAGGCGATAAAGATCCGATCTTGGGCCCGAGACAGGCATGAGAGCGAGATGGACTTGGTGAACACCCACGCCTGCAAGCGGTCTCGAACGGTGGGCAACGGTGGCCAGGCGTCCAAGATAGGGCGCAAGGAGCACCAGGACGATGACGAGGAGGACAGAGAGAGGAAGGGTGGAGGAGCTGATGCTGGCCGCGTCGCCCCTTGGCTGCATCACCCGTCATCCAGGATCTTTCGTGTTTCGCGCGCCTCCGGCGGGAAGGACCGGCACAGCAAGGTCTACACGGCGAAGGGTCTCCGCGACCGGCGGGTCCGCCTCTCAGTGTCCACCGCCATCCAGTTCTATGACCTCCAGGACCGCCTCGGCTACGACCAGCCGAGCAAGGCCATCGAGTGGCTGATCAAGGCCGCGGCGGCCGCCATCAATGAGCTCCCTCCCCTTGATGGTTTCCCCAAGCTGCCTCACCCCAGTGGGGATGAAGTGATGAAGGCCGATCCTGATGTTGAACGAAGCTACAGCCAGCGGCAGCAGCAACAGCAGCATCCCTCGACCAAATCCGGCTGCAGTAGCACCTCGGACACAAGCAAAGGCTCAGTCTTGTCCCTGTCGCGTTCGGAGAGCCGCATCATGGCCAGAGAGCGAGCGCGAGAGCGAGCAGCGAAGGATAAAGAGAAGGGCAGAGACGACAGCACCCACATTGCGGCCTTCCTTCACCAGAACCTGAACTCTCAGACCTCCTCCTCTTTCACGAAGCTTCTTGCCAGCAGCAATGGAGCCAACAACGTCGCTGCTGTTGCAGAAGGCGAGGAGAATTCCGGCCACAATTGCATTCAGAAGCAAATCCCCACAGCGATCTACTTCGGCCAAGCTGGTCTCTTCGCCCAGTCTCAGAAGAGTCAACAGCTGCCGTCAGGGTTTTCTTCCCAATCCCACTTCGGAAACAGCTGCCCGATGGGAATGTTGCCTTTCAACGTTGCGGCCACCGGCGACCATCAGGAGATGCAGCAGTTTTCGTTGTTGCAGGACAACTTCTTCCCTGTCTCGGCAGTGGCGGCGATGGCGAACTACAATCTCAACTTCTCCATCTCGTCGGGTCTTGCGGGTTTCAACAGGGGGACCCTTCAGTCCAATTCACCAGCTCAGATGCCTCAGGAGCACCACCACAGTCACAACCACCTACAGAGGCTCTCTTCCACGGTTGACGGATCGAACCTGCAGTTCTTTGGTGCTGCCGCAGGTTCGGCTGCAGCTGCCACCAATGCAGAGAATCAGTTTCCGGCGGGGTTTGGCGACCACCTGCAGCTCTGCTACGGGGATGGCTATCGGCAATCTGACCTGAAGGGGAAGGGAAAGAACTGAAGTAATAAGAAAAATGATGCTCATACTCCACGGCCGGTAAGAAGTTCTTCCTACTGCTTTCCTTGCCATCTAAATGACAATGACAATGATCTATTAGTTCTTCGGAGAGATTGCTTTTCTCGAGGTTGCATGGCCTAATCGAGTCTTTTAGCTTTTACAACTGTAAGATGGCTACCATGGTATGGTGCATCGAACGGGTGGCCATGTTGACTTCTCTTATTTTGTTAGATCAAACAGGTGTCAAAAGGTTAGGAATTATATAGCTCGAACCCCATTAAATGATGATCTTGTTTCTGCCACCCATTCGTACAACATCAACTGTAGCTTGGCTCCTCTTTGTCTTATAAGTTTGCATAGCACGTTTTCTTGCAGTTCTTTTGTTTCCTGGGCTGCTATGCTAGTATAAGCAACCAAACAAAGATCAGAAGGTGAGATTGCTAGAAAATTATCCACCATTTCACTCTTGCCTTGATTTGGCTAGTAAAAGACTAAAACTATTGTGAAACTAAGAAAGAAGCCAATTAAACATTTTTAGTAATGTAAGCTTGTTCTAGTTGAAATATTTGAGGTAATGTTGGTTAAACTAAAAAGGAAAAAAAACTTCCCTTAGGTTTCCATGCTAAATGTGGCAATATTAGTTATCCTTGTAGATTATTCAGTGTCACCAAAATCTTTGCTTAGTTGGGAATACCTTGAGCACCTAGTGTTGGTATGCATCAGTGAATTTGATACATGTGACCAGACTTTAGGTAGATATTTGATTTCTGCTTCATGGAGCTTTCCCTTGTTGGAAAGCGGATTCCAGCGATGAGCTGAACTCATACTTTATTGCTTATATATTGGTAATGGTTCTTTACTTTTGGAGCTTGGTTTGTAATGAACTTTAGTGAAAACCATTTGAAATCTCATATAATCTATGCTCAGATAACTTTTGAGGTTGAAAGCACATTCTTGACATTCATATATACCATAGAAAACATTGCTATACCAAAGATATCATAGGCATTAATGTTAGTTGTTTTGACAATCATGACAGTGAATCATGACAGTGACCACATGACTCCTTTCACTCTAGGATGTGTATATTATTTATATTTCTGTTGCTTGTTGAAATCAAATAGAGAAATAACTTTTTCCTACATTGATCTGCATAATTTGGTAGGATTCTTGATATATATACTGATGTTGCTGGATTTGTTTCTCACTGTTATCAAAGTTGATAAATTTTGCACTGCCAAATCACTGAAGTGATTTTTTAGCACAGGACAGCCACTCACTGCTAGGGGTTTGTAACTGAGACTTGTTTTTCATGATCCTAGGTGGAAACTAATTTGAAATGAACAATCACCAAGTTGAACCTTCGTCTCTATGTGCTAATGTTTAAGTAAACTGACTTTTGGAATCTAGTTACCGGGAGAAAGAAACATGAATATTCGACTTAGTACTGTTGAGAATATAGTTCTGGACAATAGCTTCACTAACTATAATCAGAATTTTGTATCACAAAGTTATACTCGATTGGCACAGGCATAGTTGGAGACCCCCATGTCTATCGTATATCAATGGTGTGGAAGAGTGCCATGAGATAAGATAGTGGAAAGTGATGAGAATAGAAAAAGCCCATGTTATAACTCAATATCGACTTAGTACTGGGAGAAAGAAACATGAATATTCGACTCAGTACTGTTGAGAATATAGTTCTGGACAATAGCTTCACTAACTATAATCAAAATTTTGTATCACAAAGTTATACTCGATTTGCACAGGCATAGTTGGAGACCCCCATGTCTATCGTATATCAATGGTGTGGAAGAGTGCCATGAGATAGTGGAAAGTGACGAGAATAGAAAAAGCCCATGTTATAACTCAATATCTAGGCTTGCTGGGGAAGTGTGTTGGGATGTGTTCATCTTTGCTAAGTATTCCTTTCTATTTTATGATAGTGGCTCAAGTTTGATCTTTTGTCAAGGTTTTCAATAAGAAATCATGTGGCTAAATTAAACCTGTCATGACTGAGACTAACCTTCTATAACAGATCATTTTTCCACTAAAATAATAGGATATTAACAGAAAGATTGTAGGAAACCTCTGTAAGAAAGAGGAGAATGAGAAAACCAGAATTTGGAAAATATGATTAATGAAATGTGGTTGACCATCCCATATCCAATGAAATGCAGTTGTTCAATGTAAGCAAAAATATGAAATGCTATTTCGTTATGCTTGGCAATCATATGCATTTAAGCCGAAATTTCAATGCAACTTCTATTGCATTCTGTTGATAGAAGTGTATCCTAGCAATTAGACAATGCTGCAATTTTAAATCAGAAATTCCGTCTTCTTAATTTTGTTGCAATACCTCAAATTAGGGACTTTAGGCTGCATTAAATACCTCAATCAAGTTTTATGGAAGCTTTAACGTTGTTGTTCATATATAGAGTTTTTAGCTTAAGCTTTAGATTTATTAGTGCACAGGCCAAATCTATTTCAAGTTACCATCACTCTTTACACTGAAATACCGATCACTGATACCTGATGCCTCTTCTAGTGAGATTATTTGTGAAACCTCAATAATTCTAATGGATCCCAAATTCTGAAAATTTTGACAATAGACAGCACTACTTCTAGTGTTATAATTGCGATCTAGTAGCTGAAATCTCTTTGGGCTTTTGGCCTTCTCATAGACCTTCTTCCTAGACTCTTCATGCTAGAATCTTTTGGATTAAGACTTCCATGCTTGAATCTCCTCCATCAGATCATCCAAAACTCCTCTGGCAGTTTCTGCTTCCAGTTTATTGGGCTTTAGCTGCAAAACTCCAGAGCTAAACAATGTTTATCTAGTGTTGTTGATGAGCTGATGCATCAGCTCCTAATTGATCAAGTGACTAACATCCTATGTTCTGAAACCAAGATACTTTTCTTTGGATGCCATGATCGGTCACTGTTTCAGACTTTTAGCTCTGCTTACTTCCTATTATCATAGCTTCTGATGATTGTTATCGAATCCTTCGCTGGACGCCATCCCTGTTGCATTGTTCTTCGAGTAATCATGTCCCCATTAGGTTCTTTTAGCCTGAAAACAGTAGGGCATCAACTATGTTTGTAGTAGTAGCTTGCCTATCAATGCTTCTATCTTCTGAAGGCAACGCTAACTTTCTCCTCTGACTTCTGCTACTTGAAGCTCGAAGAAACATTTAGCCATGTTTTTTTGTAACTCTGGATAAGCTCAAGGCTCAATCAAGTTCACATGTTTGGGGAAACTAGTACTTAAATCTTTTTGAATATTACAATTATAAAGTAATTAGATTCAATGCTTGTTGACATATTTTGCCTAGAACAATAAATAATAACATGATGAGCTTGTATTTATTCTTCAGAGCTGGCTAGATATGATTTCTGCTCTAATATTAGCTACATTATTGTCTTCTGTTCATTATGCACTAACACAGGACCTCTTAAGACTGGCTAACTTGCATTGCACTCGGATGGATGCTGCAGGAACCGAGAACAGAGCATGGCCAAATGCAACCTCCCCAGCTCAGCTCTTGCAGTACATTATTGTCTTCTGTTCATTATGCACTAACACAATGGACCTCTTAGACTGGCTAACTTGCATTGCACTCGGATGGATGCTGCAGGAACCGAGAACAGAGCATGGCCAAATGCAACCTCCCCAGCTCAGCTCTTGCAGTACATTATTGTCTTCTGTTCATTATGCACTAACACAATGGACCTCTTAAGACTGGCTAACTTGCATTGCACTCGGATGGATGCTGCAGGAACCGAGAACAGAGCATGGCCAAATGCAACCTCCCCAGCTCAGCTCTTGCAGTACATTATTGTCTTCTGTTCATTATGCACTAACACAATGGACCTCTTAAGACTGGCTAACTTGCATTGCACTCGGATGGATGCTGCAGGAACCGAGAACAGAGCATGGCCAAATGCAACCTCCCCAGCTCAGCTCTTGCAGTACATTATTGTTTTACTTGGAGACTCTTACCACAATTATTTTTTGTTGTGTGTTCTCATTTTCCTTCATCGGATAAACCTTATCCTACCTACGATACAATATCGGTCGTTATCTCGCTTATGAGCTCATGGAAACAAATGAACAAACTTGAGTGTGATTTTTGTTAGTTTGCAGTAACCATGCTTAAGTTATGATATCCTGATCTGATGAGTCTCATGCAAACAAAGTTACAAGAGATGAGCTCCGCCACAAATGACACAAAATGATATATCTACTTTTTCTTTCGAAGAAGACTAGAAATAGCACAAAATCAATTCCAGCATTGTACTGATGTTGTCACAGATTTTTTTTTTTTTTTGGTTGTTGTCATGCTACCTTCATAATCAGGCAAATGAAATAAGATTTTACATCCAACACAAACACTTCCAGTATTTCATACAGGAAAATGAGAGAAAAAAAATGATTTCTTATCATTCCAGTGCCAGAAAAGATGTATCCAAATCTGTACTCTTGCATAGGAAATAAAGCCAGAACACCATGGATGATTGCAATCTGATATTTGCAATCTATTTTTGATCCCAATAAGAACATAGTACATACTGTACAGTAGTGGAGCTTAAATTGGAAATTACGGCTAAGAAGTTTGATATTGGTAGCATAAAAACTACAATTACAATAAGTCCATTACCGACGGCTACAATAACCCCTACACCATTTACAAGCAAAGGTGAAGATCAACACTCTGTGGTCATATGTCATGGAAGCAGCCCAACAGAGAGAGGTGCTCCGCCACTTCGCCGGGACATTTGGCGTTTGCCCCTAAAGAACTACAGTGTAAAAGATTTCAAGTTGTTCTTGATATACTTTCTGTTCTAAAGAATAAAAGCAAAGGCTATATACACACCAAAGGCAAATGACCATAAGATTAATGCTTCAATGTCATATAATATACTGGATACCCCAAAGAACCTTACAAGTAGGTAGTCCGTTATCTGCATAAACAGTTGATGATCCAAATCATCCAAAATATTCTAAAAGAAAACAGTGATCAATGCTGAATTGACATTAGTAATTCTTATCGAGTATAGTTTCTCATTTATGCCCATAAGCCTGTCAAAACTATACAACTACACAACAATTGGAACAAATAACCAGGATTACGATAGAAAATCTATAAAAGAGGTGCAACATGCTATATGCTTTTGGTTATAACATATTTGCATTGGACAATTTTGGTTTATGAAAGGCAAGTAAAGAATGCATTTGTAGATCGCTTTTCACATGTATACCACTTTGATTCTTGTTTACACACATACAAACACAAACCACAATCTAAGTTACTTTTTAATCTAACAGTAGCTTTCTTCACGATGTTCACCGTCATAACACGGCAAACAGGATAGCTTATAACCAATTTCCAGTTCCCATTAAACAACGTAGCAATCTGCAACCTTGATTATCTCTATAAAAATCTTGCAAATTCAACTTGGAGTTCTCCTTTAACTCGAGTAAGATTTAATTTTTACCTGTGGACGACCAAACTTGGGTTTGGCTTTCGTGGGCTCAGAAGGAATTCATCTCGAGGCAATAAGTCCTCCTATTCATGAGCATCTTGGCTGCTGTCCTGTATGGCTCCTCAAAGGCATCTGAAACCCTGCAACCATCTGAGAGCCCGACAGATCCACCGACTGCCCCCGTCGTCCAATCCTCACTTGGTTTGATGGCCAACAATGTCGCACCCTTCAACAACATCCCATCCGGCAACTCGAGCTGCTGTGCATACCACAGACGCATGCTTAGTGCTGGCAAAAGTGTACGTTGCGAGCACCCCGAAGCCATCACTGGCTTTCCCCTTAATTCCTGCAGTTGCCGCCGGTCCATGGTCAGCACCCCCTGCCCATCGGCATCTGTTAGATGCAAGCTCTCTAATGTTTCATGGTCAGCCACAATAGGATGGAGAAGATAATGGCGCGCTGAGGCGGCAATCAGCGAGCTAATAGTCCACACCACCCTCCGTTTCAAGCTTCCATCGGTATAGAACGAATCTGGCATGCTTCCGCAATCATCACCGACACAAACGTCCTCGAAACTAAGACTAGGATTAGGGTCTGGGGAGTCCGGGGAAATGGAAGACGAGAACGCCACGGATGAGGCGCTAAGGATGACGCAGCTATCGAGGGTGGATCCGAAGTCCGCCCTCCACTTCAAGAGGACGCCGTCGTCGACGCCGAGCTCGCCGTCGGGAAGCTCGATGCGGAGGCGCCGGATCACGTTGAAGTTCTTCAAGACTTCGGTCGGGGAATGGTGGGAGACATCGGACGAAGTTGAAGAGAATGAAGAGGACGATGGCGCGGACTTCCTGGCCGCGGTGAAGGCGGCGGCGGCGGCAGCAGCGGAGGAGGAAGAGGAGGGGGACAGGATTTGCCCGAGAGCCACGAGGGGCTTGACGAGGCCGCCGAGGACGATGCGAGCAAGGTGGGAGAAGACGCCGCGGGGCTTGTCTGACGTGGCAGCGCCGCCCGCCTCGGCGTCCCGGGAGAGGGAGGGATCGTCGGAGATGACACAGTCGACTCGGACGACGACCTCGTCGACGAGTCGGACGAGGGCGTGGAAGCGGCGGGAGACGACGCAGCAACGCCCCAAGGCCTTGACGTCGCCGACCAGGTTGAAGATCACAAGGAGCACCGAGTCCGGCAGCCGGTCGAAGTGATCGATCCCATCATCCTCCTCCTCCGGATCCCAGTGGTGCGGCCGCAACCCGTCCATATCCGCCGCGGCTACGCCGCCAGAGGACAATATCGGGCCGGAAAATTCGACGGAATGCGGTCGAGAAACAGGACCAACTCCTCAGGAGCAGATCGAAAACCCTAGAAAGGCGCCATTTTCCGAGGCCATCGGACGAGATTATATCGAAGAGAGAACAGAACCCTAACCCTAATCCTCGCTGTTAGATTGGCCAGAAGCACGACTTTTAAAGGGTGATGGGAAGAAGGAAGAAGAAGAGAAAGGCGGAAAAGGGAGCGGTTTCCTTACCAAGGAAAGAAATAGGAGAAGAAATAATAATAAAAGGGAGAGAGTAAACCTAATTCAAAATATTTTAATAATTAGTTGTATGTATTTTTTATCAGTAAAAAAAATTAATTAGTTAATTATTAGTATCCTCTGTCTCCCACTCTAATTAATTAACCAAAGAACTTGTACTAATTAGCTAATTAATTAATTAGTTAGTTGATTAATTAATCTCACATGCCAAGATAATTAGGAGTAGGGGGGGTGATAAGGATTAGGGATGGTGGAATTTGAACCATTTTAATTAAGCTTTGAGATTATTAGATCTACTCTACTAATAATAATTAGCTTTGAAATTATTAGGGATGTCTTAATAATTAGCCCTAGTCTACTCAAAATCCTTAAGAGCTAAGCTCTACATGTTCTCTAAAACATCATGATTAAGAAGGGTGGCTTCATCATGTGGAAAATAATTTTGTCTTTTTTTTTTCTTACTAAAGGATTGCTTCCCATCAATTTGGTAACATTTCTTTTACTATTCCTTAACCATAGAGTTGATATTTGCTTTGAAGCCTCCATAATTGATCTTAATGTGACATCACTGAATATATATATATATATATATATATATATATATATATATATATATATATATATATATATATATATATATATATATATATATATATATATATATATATATATATATATATATATATATATATATATATATATATATATACAAACACACACACACACACACACACACACACACACTGTAATGAACCATTCATGCTCATCATACTAGGATTCAATCAAAGATATTGTTAGGAATAAGAGTATAATTTCCTTTGTTTCATTGGATTTCTAGGTCAACAAGAATTGGACAGCTAATTTAGCTACTTATTCATATCTGAGATTGAAAAAAATTATGTAGGCATATATTTGACACACACTTACTTATGCATGTATAATTAGAGTCTTAACTTCTACACATACATTTTTTGTACATATTAAAGTATTTTGTATATTAAACTTGTAAGATGAAAGGAAGCCCAAAAATATTGGCAATCATGAATTATTTGAGCCATTGCTTGCTGCCAAATTCTAATTCAAACTCAAAACAATTGCTGGAATCAAATGATTCTCGAAAATTTTGTTAAGTGTACAGGAAGATCAATGCAGGAATCAGTTTGGACTCACCATTCAATTATGTTCAATCATAGATACTGCAGGAAAGGGTATGGCATTCATGTCTCCAGTGCAACATGTATCACATCAGACATCAACATGTAGGGCCTCTTTGCCAGCCACTGGGTGTTCAATTTGGTGTTGTATCAAAGATTTATTCTTTTGGCTGGCTTTTGTGTTAGGCTTTTATGTTGGGCATCCAACAAGACATTCATGAACAGAACAGGTGAATGACAGGATGTTCTTGCAATCATATGCGATAGTTCTGCCACCATAAAAAAGATTGTATATAATTATCAAGCTCTATAACAAATGTATAATCCAGAATTATGAAGCATTAGTAATACCTTGTTCTAGTTTGAGAAGCTTTGAGATTGTGATGAACTACCTAATTGCCTGGGACCATATCACATTATAAATTTATAATGTCTAATGAGTCAAATTGTATGAAAGTTTACCAGTAAGCAAAATTTTCCATTGCTTTCCTCAAGTTCTCTCACCAAATGATCAAAGACAAACAATACAAACGTTGAATGTGCTTCACCAGACAAATTCTTGAGCTCCTCTTTTTTTGTATGCCAACCTCAGAAAAATAATCTCTAATCCAAACGACCAACATTTTCGCCGATTTTTCCTGTCAAAATAAAGAGAGTTACACCCTTGAAACTAGCTAATAGCAAACATTAACATAAATTGTTGTCAACCATCTGAAATGTCATAACTGAGATAATCTACATCTGTCTAATATTCTCTAAGTTGCATACTATTTTTCTGTACAGGATGTTTCTCAGATCATTTTTTTTATTTTTGAGTACACTGCTTTCTCACATTAATTCAACTGCTCACCCGTTGGCATAAGAACAAAAGATGGAACAGGAAGATTGATTGGAAGACAAATGTTTTCATTTTCTGAAAGAAAAGAGCTCTTTGTTGTGCAGTGAAGCAAAAAGGAAGTCAACTTAGGGATAAGTCTTAACTTTGGACCTACCAATATGCTGCCAGTATTTATGATCATAAGCAGACATATATCTTCCATTCTCATGATTGCCAGGTCCCATGTATGTGATATATGTTCTATGCTTCCTAACTAATAACTATAAAATATTCTCCAGCCATGACAGCATTAAAAAAGTATTCATGACAAGGATGGATCACCAAACAACTATTTAATGGTAAACACCTGTTCTTTTTATCAAATCAAACATCAGTTTCAATGGGAAAATACCACTTCAACACCTGAAGAAAAGGCAGCCAAGGATCTGGGGAAAGGTTGGATTAGATATGTGTAGACTGCTATTGCAACATGAACCAATCCTATTAGAGTTCTTATTAGAGCAAGCATATTGGAGAATCAAGATCCATGCATCCTCACCTAGATATTATAATTTAAAGAGGAAAAGGAATATAAATCATACTCTTTAGGCTAGTCTTTTTGGTAAGAGCTTGGACATAAAAGTGAAGCAATATCTCTGGGAACATGTTCAAGGTCAACTGGAATAATACACAGTTCAACACAAAGATTACTTCTTTTTAATGTTTTCGTTCTTTTTTCTTTCATTCTATGTTTGGATGCATGGTATGATACTTCCAGTTCATACTTAATTTCACAAGTTCATAAATAAAGTCTAAGCGAAAAGGCTTCTTTACACTTTCTTCCTCAAACACAAAAAGAGATCTGACTGTATTCCTATTGTGGGAGAGCACATAATGAAGTACAAGTGCATATCACAGGCAGGTGTAATCACAATCCTTATATGATTTCTTCCATTCAAAGAAAAAAAAAAGAAACCCATATATCATGTTTAAAAAATTAGACCATTTAGTAAGGAAAATTAAGGTGGATTGAGGTGTCACAATAGGCAAAGAATGTCCAGGAAGAATAATGACAGATTAAATCACTTCCAAATGTTTTCTCAATAGGAAAAAAGAATGTGGAAATTTTTGTCTATTGGTGCTGTCGCAAGAAATCAAGCACCTGTGAAGGCTATGCCTAATGCTGTGGCACGGTGAAGAATCAGTTCAACACTAGAGAAATCGATCTCTTGACAAGGTTTTTGAATTGATAAATGGATATGCGAAGAGCTCTTGTGAGTGACAGATTTCCTAATCTTTAAAGGGCTGCTGCAGAAAAAGACTGCATGATTGATCATCTTGCTGATTTATTCTATTGTTGCTGAGAGACATTATGATCTACATGCTGTTTTCGGGACAAGCTGATATCATGTGTTACCTTTGCTTGCAGTAACATCCACGATCAAGTCTTCACCAAGAGTTCCTTGTGTTTTATTGACTGGATCGAGAACATAAGAAGATGAGATAACTTACAGGTTTTTACAGCATTGATGGGATAGCAAAGCACATCTGCTGGATTGACACACAAATTTTCTACATGTGAAGTAGGTAACCAATCCATTTCAAGACCATCATAATGGAAGGTCCAAACCATAAGAACTCAAAATGAAATGAGTGAAGCAGATAAGCGCATGCAACTCAAATCCAAATGTTTGTTTATAACAGTGATATTTAAGCCAATATACAAGTCCAAACCATAAGAACTCAAAATGAAATGAATGAAGCAGATGAGCGCATGCAACTCAAATCCAAATGTTTGTTTTAAAACAGCGATAATTAAGCCAATATACAAGTCCAAACCATAAGCAACTCAAATCCAAATGTTTGTTTATCACGGTGATAATTAAGCCAATATACAAGATCATCACTCCCAAGAAGTGGTAACACTGAAACCAAAACTGCCAAATGCACTACAAGCTCAAGTTTCAGAAATTGATATCCATGTATGTACAGTTGGAGAAAACAAAAAACTTTCAGAGAACTGCCTCATGTAATTTCCAGAGTGACAAGGGAACTTACTGTTGAGTAATCTATGGCGGACATTCTAAGCAGCAGACATTGGAATTTCCTGACCATTATAAGTCAAAAAAAAAATATTGCATAATCCTCATTTAAGAACAGCTAAATGCCTGTTTGAACTGAGAAAAAGGATAAGACACTAACATTCCTTAGCTACAGAACTATGAGGGAAGTGGTTAGAATATATGATGAAATCAACCCTTAACAAATCTTTTCTGGAAGTAAGAGATTTTTTTAAAAGCTAGATGTCATTGTCTCCACTGATATAAGAAGAAAATTAGCATGCATATTTGATACTCAAGAATCAGTGAAAGATTAAAGAACAAAGATTTGCATATTAAAATGCTCTTTCTTCGAACCATATTAGCAGATGAATTCAATGTTTTTCTTCCCAAAGTAAAAAAAGAAAGAAAGAGAGAAAGAGAGCACATGTTGACAATCTGAGCCGAGAACTTGTTAAATACTAAAACAGAACGCAAATAACACTTCCATCTATTTGAGCATGGAAATAATATGAAGGACACAAAACCTATGCAACATCCATTGAAAGGGGTACACTGGCAAAAACATTTGGACTGAATTAATGAGGAATATGATCTTAAAACGAAAGATCATAAAACCTTATCCAACCATGTTACAAATTATGACTGATGAATTATGAGTTATCATCCTACGAATATTTACGAACATTGGCACTGACAATCTCCAGTTTATATATAGAAAAAGAATCTCACAAAAAAAAAAAATCAAGCAATTTTTCTCCATCATATCTGTATTGCCTGCTTGAAATAAATTTTCGATGGCCTTGCAAAAAAATCTGATGAAAAAAACAGATTAGAGACATGACTGAAAGCAAGTCAATGTTGTAGGGATCGTTCAGAACCTCCACTCTCTAAGATCAAAGAAATCACTATTCTAATGTCAATGTTACATCATCCTCTCTGATGTGCATGAGGTATTTTCTGAGGTTTGTGAAATCAAATGCAATCTAAAAGCTTGTTGTTTGGTTGGCAACTCTATACTTAATAGCCCTACACAACTTCAAATCAACTTGCTCATGATCTGCATTATGACCATCACATTAGCAAAACAACAACATCACCTAGAGCTGATTGCTGCAACCACTGATTTAGATGAAGGCTGTCATATATGGATGCCATTCGTATAAACGATTGTAGTACAACTTGAGTAACTTCCTGTAGGTACATGCAATGTCTTGACATTCAAAACTCTTGCAGATCCATAATCACAAGTTATTTTACAATTAGAATTCAAGTATCAATTTTCATATAACCCCCGTTTCCGCCAATTCCCTGTGATGTGCCGGTGTGATAAAAGGTTCTCAATTTCATGTATCCGTAGCCTGTACAGTATCGGTCAGGGTTCGGATCAGTATTATAATGGTCTATATCAGTGTATCGAGCGTACACCAGTATGTACTAAGTTTTAGAAAAAACACTTAAAAAATACTACAATAGAAAAAGAAACTTCCTGGGGTTTGTACATTTACTATACCGAATTATATAATCCCTATAGTGGCCATCACAACCAATCAACCAAAAAACATCCAAGACAAGAAAAAACAGAAAGAGTAAATAGACTACGGATATTACCAACCTTTCTAACCCTTGAAATCCAACCCTTTTCTTCCAACTTAATATCGATCGATTGTCACACCTTGCTTGATCTCCGTCACCTCGAATCCCTTCTCGCTGGACGACTTGTCTCCTCCTCTTCTTCGTGCATGAACCAGGACACATGACCAAGCCTCCATCCCTACACCAATAGAACAGAACTAACCCAACCTTTCAATCATAAAGATCTCAACTTCACAAATAACGAGAACTCTCAAAAAGATCGTCTTTTTCTTTTGCGTTTAACTGAAAGGATCCAAGTGTAAAACCAACCTTCTTGAGAGCTCCACGTACGACTCCCGAAGCTAACAGACGCCGAGAGGGAAACAAGATGCGGTTCCCGAGGAAGGCCGGAACCGAGAGAAAGGGGCGTCAACGAGGGCAGAGCGAGGCAACGGAGTGCGGAAGACATGGGGCGACGTCTCATGGTTGAAGAGCAGGATGAATACAAAACCCTACACCCTCGTCAAGGGCGACTACCCTGTAATCCGCCGATGAGAGCGAGCCCGGAGGCGCCATGAATGATGACGATGCTACTCGCATGCTGCTTCCACCACGGGATGACGCCATGGGAAACCGTCGGCCAGTGCGGATGAGCGGCCGGCCGACGGGAGACGCACAAAACCCGCAACCCATCCAAGAACGAAGCAAAATGCGCAATTAAAATATAATAATGACGTCTCAAAAAACCCTATTTATCATTGTAGATTTTCATATGGCATACAAATAATTATAATTAATATATATTTAAAAGAAAATGTCTCTAATATTTCTTCTCTCAGACTAAGGAAGAAAAAAAAAGAAATTATAATTATTTTCTATCGTCTGCTGTCATTGCTTAGGTTATTTGCTCTTTCTCTCAGACATGTATAGCTAATTAATCTTTTTAGTTATGCTTAGTGTGATGAATGGATGTATTCTTAGATAGCAGGAATCTTCTGTGCCTACGTGCTTCGGTCTTTAGCATGTCATTTAATCCTCCACTTCAAGTTTCGAATCGACTGTTCTGTGGAAGGAGCTAAATGACTGAGATATGGTGTATAGGCTTGTGGAATATGTTCTGTAGGTTGACATTTAAGCTTGTTAGTTTCTGCTTTAGCGATTAATTTTGTGGATTTACTGTGTTCTTTGACAGATTAGTGGAGGTCTTGGAAGCGTGTTGTGAGTGAACATGAGCATGGAGATCAGCAAAGTTATGGAGACATGAGGCTACGCCAGCAGAAGTTGCCTAACATGGTCTTTGGACTACTATGCCTCGGGCGCAGAGGGCCAATGGACTTTGAAGGAGACAGGGCGGCCTTTTCAGGATTCTGTGAGCACCTTTCTTTTGTTCTATTGTTCTTTGCTGTGCTTTGCTCTTCGTTCTAAAGTTATATATTTCTTTTGAGGAGTTATAAAAGATATCATGATTCACATTTCTATCCTTCATGGTTCTTACATTTTACTAAAAGAATCATGTGGCCTTGTCTAACTAATGGTATGTTAAATATCAAGAGTGCATCATTATGGTGAACACAACAAGTTCATCTACTTTCTGACTCTCAGACATGTATAGCTAATTAATCTTTTTAGTTATGCTTAGTGTGATGAATGGATGTATTCTTAGATAGCAGGAATCTTCTGTGCCTACGTGCTTCGGTCTTTAGCATGTCATTTAATCCTCCACTTCAAGTTTCGAATCGACTGTTCTGTGGAAGGAGCTAAATGACTGAGATATGGTGTATAGGCTTGTGGAATATGTTCTGTAGGTTGACATTTAAGCTTGTTAGTTTCTGCTTTAGCGATTAATTTTGTGGATTTACTGTGTTCTTTGACAGATTAGTGGAGGTCTTGGAAGCGTGTTGTGAGTGAACATGAGCATGGAGATCAGCAAAGTTATGGAGCATGAGGCTACTGCCAAGCAGAAGTTGCCTAACATGGTCTTTTGACTACTATGCCTCGGGCGCAGAGGGCCAATGGACTTTGAAGGAGAACAGGGCGGCCTTTTCAAGGATTCTGTGAGCACCTTTCTTTTGTTCTATTGTTCTTTGCTGTGCTTTGCTCTTCGTCTTAAAGTTATATATTTCTTTTGAGGGAGTATAAAAGATATCATGATTCACATGTTCTATCCTTCATGGTTCTTTACATTTTACTAAAAGAAATCATGTGGCCTTTCTAACTAATGGTATGTTAAATATCAAGAGTGCATCATTATGGTGACACAACAAGTTCATCGACTTTCTGAAGTGCACACCATTTGTTTGCTGATATGTCTGGCAGAATTGTCTAGCGCATAAGCACTAGGGTTCACAGTTTTACATCCTAGTAAATGAGTCCTTTGGTTCTTTCTCTGATCTTGTGTAATGGTTCTTCTTTTACACACTAGTAAGATTGATAAGAGCCATGAATCTGCTATAGTCTGTTTTATACTACTCTGATCTGAGAGTTCAGATTCTTTTTGTTATGCAGTAAAATGGCTGATCTTCACAAGAGATAGGACTTCTTTTCTTATCATTTTCTTTTCAAGGGTTTCTTTTCATTTTTCTAGTAGTCCTGCTAATACGTTTTATTCATTTACTATGGCTATATAGTATTAGAATTAATTACTTGAGTTAACAGTCAAACAAGCATGTTCTTAGTTTCTGCAATATGACTAGGATGCCTCACAGTGTCTTTGAGGTAACTGGACATGTGGTGTCCTAAAATATCTTATGAAATTCCACCAGAAATTTTGCTCAAAACGTATTATGAATGATCGACTGCTCTGATGTTCATGACACTGAACCTTCTAATTGGCTCTGAACCAGGTTCCGCCCACGCATACTCATTGATGTCTCCAAGGTTGATATGACCACAACTGTACTAGGTTTTAAGATATCGATGCCGACCATGATTGCTCCAACAGCAATCTAGAAGATGGCCCATCCTGATGGTATTGTTTTCCTGCACCTTGGGTATCTTTCATTTGCACCAAATTTCAGGATGTATACAAATTTTGTCGTCTTTACGATGACACTATCGAAATCAGCAGGCCTTCTTAGATTCATGATCTGAAGTTGCAATATAGTATCCTTTTTTTCTTCTGCTTTTATATTGTGAAGTGTGGATGAGTTTTTGAACCACATGCTTAGATATCATCTAAGAAATTGAATTACTGCATTTAGTTGCTATTGTCGCCGCAGGCAAAAGTGTCAAGCTATCTACCATATTAATATTTTGCATTGCTACATCTTACAAATGAACCTTCTAATGTTGAATCTCTTGTTATTCCTCAGGAGAGTATGCTACCGCAAGAGCAGCATTGGCAGTTGGCACTATTACAGTTGACTATTGTTTCTTGTGTTTTTTGTGGTCTAATAATTTGATCCTAATTATACTTAAGCATCATATATGGACCTTAGAGACTATCAAGATCATTCGGTTAGCCAATAGACAAACTGCAGTTTCTAGGAAGTCATGGTAATCCAAGTGATTAGACAAACAAATTTTTGGCAAGACAAAGCTTCATGTAGAATTGAATTTTCTCCACTTCGAGTCCATAATTCTTTTTGGAATTTCTTATCAAACTTATCTAAATTGGTGACCAAGTTGGCTGACCTTCTCTCTACACAAGAGAAGAGATAGCATATGGAGATTGTGAGTAGCAAATGTAAGGACATTTTGGTGGGAAATTTGTGTCATGTTCATTCTTGGTATAGACTTCCTATTATTATCTTGGTTATGCATTGACTGTCTTTGTATGAATAATGGTGCTATGCTTCATGAATGAAAACACCTCTTGACAGATATCTCTTCTGCACTGCAAAATCCACCATCCTCAAGAAAGATAATGACTATGAACTCTTATGTTCTAATTCTCTCAATGCAGATTGATTATTATTTAAGAAAATTAAAGGAGGAAGTCATTTACAGGATGAAGTGCAATGGCTTAACTGTATCATATACAAAAATGGTGTCTGAGTCCCTGATTTGGTGGAGCAATCTACCAAGCAGCATGGATTAATCAAGAGAACTGAATAGAGAAGCACAAATTTGTTAGATTTGCTTCATTGTGCACTTGAGACTTCTACTTGCCAAAGTAATGCTCAGATCATGTAGCCGATTCCCTTCAGCTCTTTGCTAACTGCAAATATGCTATCATGAAGATTTATGCTATGTACCCGAGTGTTCACCTTATTGACATATATCAAGTATGCTATCCTGAAGATTTGATTCAGAGAAACTCTTTGAGCTATTGAAAAAGTGAGAATGTAGTGCATATCTATCTCTTGCTTATACACATTTTATGTATTTCTTTGGTAGACACTGTCATCATGGGCAACTTCCAGAATCGAAGAGGTTGCTTCTACAGAACCAGGAATTTGATTCTTCCAGCTCTATGTAAGCATTATCTTCTAATATTGAATACATTTCTTTAATGTTTTAAGGTAAAAACTTGATTTCAAGAAGTTTTCAATGTAATCTTATTAGGTGTATAAGGATAGGCACGTAGTTGCACAGCTTGTCCAAAGAGCTGAAAGAGCAGGATTCAAGGCAATACCACATACGGTCGACACTCCAAGACATGGCCGGAGATAAGCAGACATCAAGAACAGGTATATGCTTGAACACTCCAATGCATCATCTTTTAAGTGCTTATTCTCTTGCACTTGTTTTGAGCATGATAGAGCAGGGTGGCCCTTGACCTTCTTCCTGCACCTAGTTGCTGGTTTTACTCTGATCAGTTGTTTCTTCATAATTCATAATGTTGTGCCGTCCTATTCTTGAATGTTCTGCAGATTCACTTTGCCACCATTTTTGACACTCTAAAAACTTTGAGGGTTTGGGCCTTGGAAAGATGGACAAGGTGATGAATTACGGTTTTCTCTATGCAATTTGAACTTTTCATTGTTAGTATTTGTTGCACAATTCATCTGTTGTTTTGTGCAGACCGATGACTCTGGCCTTCCTCGTATGTAGCGGGTCAAATTGATCGATCATTAAGCTGGAAGGTATGCAGGTTTATCAACTTGATCCTTGATTTAACATTACTTGATTAATGTTTGTAGATGTTAATCACTACTATGCCCATTTTTGTGAAAGGAGTCCTTACTGCAGAGGACAGTAAGCAATGTCTCTTCTATAGCTTCCAGTTTATTAATGTTAGACCAATTGATTCATCGAACATTGTGTTTCCTTTCCAAATGCAGCGAGACTTGCCATTCAAGCGGGTGCAGCTGTATCACTGTCTCCAACCATGGAGCTCGTCAGCTTGATTACGTTCCAGCTACAATCAGTGCACTGGAAGAGGTACATATGCAACACGAACCGAGCTTTTCTTAATCACAAGAAGAAATCCACTCTGTGCTTGAATTGATCATGGAATCTTCTTCGTTGGCACGTGAACATTAACAAAACCTCACATGTTCTGAGAAAAGAATGCATCAAGATGTCCTTTTGCAGTGTTCTAAAAACCATCTTGTGTGCAAATTTAGGTTGTCAAAGCCACACAGGGCCGTGTTCCTGTCTTTCTCGACGGTGGCGCTCGCAGAGGAACTGATGTGTTCAAGGCTTTAGCTTTGGGAGCCTCTGGTGTCTTTGTGAGTAAACATGACAAAGAAAGATTCATCTCTTCTTCCCACATTCCAAGGTTCCACATGAAACAAGAAAGTTACCTGTGAATTCTGGCCGATTGCCGATCGGAAGGCCCGTGGCGTTTGCTTTGGCTGCTGAAGGTGAAGCTGGAGTAAGGAAGGTGCTACAGATTCTGAGAGACGAGTTTGAGCTGACAATGGCATTGAGTGGGTGCACTTCACCGAGAGAGATCACCCGAAGTCGCATAGTGACTGAGGCAGACAGCCATCTCCCTGCCTGCCTCGAGGTTATGATGCTCCTGAGGTGATTGCCGGCCTCGTTCAACAAGAACAGAGCTGCATCAATATCTCTTGATATTGGACTCTCTTCTAATCGTGGCAATGTAATCTAATTTTGTATGTATATTGTTATAGCATATTTGGTCACCAATCTGATTCAAGAATTATACATGAATCAATCTTAAAGTATGATAAAGCCAATTTATCATGGTCTTAGGAACATGATTACAGGTCCTACATTGCATGAAAATTTTCATCAGCTAGTCTTTAGAATCTTAGAATTCACCACTAACAACTAAGAATGTGCTTGCAGATTGACAAAACCAGAATTAGCTACAGAAACTACACACACGGTTAGATCCTGTCGTGAGTTATTGTGGATTCACTGTGTTCAGGCTTTTTCTCCTGCATCCACCACACTGATTCCTCCCATCTGCTGCTGTGACAAAAAAGTACGATCGACATGTCGAAGACACGACAGGATGATCCACTGAGAAACAACACATGACATGCATCAGAAGGGGCGAGATTTGGAGGCTCAATGATTAAAGATCAATGATGCATGAGAGAAAGCTTGTTGCGCAGGGTAATGTTTGGTAGAAGGACAATGATTAGGGGCTAAAGAATGCCGAAAAGCTTGCCGACATTTGTGTTAGGGGCAAAAGCTGAGACAGATGAACAGTTCCGTAAGGTTTTGGTTGCAGACTGGTAAGTGATCATCATCAGTAAGTCATGGTGATTGGATTAAGTTTTGGTGAATAGAAGTTTGCACTTTGTATGACTTTGCAATGCATTGAGGCAATAGGAGGCAATCTCAGTTAGCGCATTATATACGCAGTTAAAGGATCAAAAATTTCATGCCCAGCAAAAGAATGAATTGAAGTCGAGTTCTTTAGTTTTGGACATCACTGATCTGAAAATAGAGGTTTGGCAGTAGAGAAACACAAGGTGGAATTGAAACTGTGTGAAAGAGACATGAGAATCTCTCCCCAGTAACTAAGATATCATCCACAGCCACCACATCCGAAGCTTCCTCTCTTTTTACTGCGCTGATGCGACTCCTCCAATGTCTATACCTTAACTTGCACAGGAGATCAAAGGCGGACTCCTGTTCCCATGTGTTCCTTCTCCAAGTCTTGTAGGTAACTAAAGAAGCATCATGATAGCCATCTCTCTCTCTCTCTCTCTCTCTCTCTCTCTCTCTCTCTCTCTCTCTCTCTCTCTCTCTCTCTCTCTTTCTTTTGGGGCCACTAAGAACTGACAGAGGGGAAGATGGGCTGTCCCGGAGAACTAAGTCGACTTCATGAACTGAAACAGCAAAAGATTTCTGGTTTGCTTGAGGTCTTCTGTCCAAAGTGCGAGACAAGGCTCGATTTGATCCATTTTTCCACAGAAGGAAGGTAGATTCTCTCAAAAACGATCCGCGAGGTTGAAATGACCAAATGTGTTTGACGAGATCCTTCTCCGACACTCACATCAATAAGTCCAAAGTTAGAGAGAGAGAGAGAGAGAGAGAAGGTATGGTGTAGTGTTATGAGAATTCAACTGTTGGGACTGTTGAAAGATGTCTTGAGGGAATGTCGATCCGTAGTTTGGGAGTCATATCAGCCTCTCATTGGGGTCAGATTTATTTCCGGATATCAGCTTCCTACCTGAAGTAGATTCCGGCGATCACCATGAGATTCCTAAATGAAGTTACGTAAGGACTTATCTTCTTTCTTCAATAGTCGAATGAAAGCTGAGAGACACGTCTGCTCTCGTATACATCCACACGAATCTTGCAGGCCGATTGATGGGCTGAACTATTCGGAAAAAGGTTGATGATCAAATAACTTTGAGTGGGAGGGAACATGATGTAACGTCTCCTACAAAACGTACACCTCCACGTTATATCGACATCCCACCACCCGCCAAATACAAATGCTTGTAGCCATGTCATGCACGGTCTGCTCCACCATGCAACCCGCGGACTGCGGGCGGCAGCAGAGCTATCGGGTAGAGAAAGAAAGAAGGAAGAAAAATCGAACTACTCTGCAGCAAACACATTCTACTTAGACTTAGAGCCTCAAAGAGAGATCGATAATGGTCCTGTCGTCACCAGTGGATGGAAGTGGAGCAGCAGCAGCAGCAGCAATGGAATTGACGGTACCGAGGTCTGGTGAGAGTGCCTGATGGGGGTGTGAAGCCCTCTGCCAGTTGAGGAGGAGGAAGGGCCGGTCATCCAGCAGGCGAGGGGTTCCGAAGTCGCCGGAACGGTGGAGGACAGGCTTGCATGAGTGGGAAGCGATGGGGAAGGAGTGTGTGGTAGGTGGTGGTGGTGGTGGGAGATAGAGGTGGGGATTCCAGCTACTGCCTCGCTCTTTCTTGTGGGCATTCTGGTGTCCACCGAGGGCCTGAGACTTGAGGAACTTCCTGTTGCAGAAGAGGCAGGGAAAGAGCCTGACGTCCCTCGCGTCGTGGCCGGAGGACGGCGGCGACGACGAGGCCGCGGCGAGGGTGAGGGAGAGATCGACAGCGGGCGGCGAGGGTGGCGGCTCAGAGGGAGGGGATTCCATCTCTCTCACTCCTCAGCCTTCAGCTTCAGATCTTACTCGACTCCTCGCTGTTGGATTTTGGCTTCTTTTATCAGTTTAAGGGAAGACAGTGACACAGCAGCAAGCCCTCCTTCTGCGGTCCTCTTTCCAAAATGAGTTGCACCATCATGTCAAGAAGATGATGATGACCTCGCTTTGGATCAAACCTTTCTGATGGGCTACAGTCGTTGAGCTGCCAACAAACACATGCGCTGCATCCAGAGGCTAAAATAGGTGAGGAAAAGAACGCCACAAATTTGGCTGTGTTGCTCAGCATTCGAGGAAATGGAGAACAACAAGGGTAGAAAAAGGAAAGAATTGTACCTTACGTGAAGTGGCTACCAGAGGAAGAATCCTTGGGCGTGCGTCCCTTTTGCTAGATTTCTTGAATACAACAAGCTGCAAGTACCAAAAGCCATCGGGGGACGGTGGCACTTCGACACCTTAACTTGAGCTCCTCTCTCTAACCACACACTGTCTTTAAACTAGCAAAAAGTTCATTGCGTATGGGGAGTTCGAATATAAAAAATAAAAATAAAAAAAAAGATAAATGAAATAAATACATAAATTGGGCATGGAGCCTCATGTTTGGACAAAAGTGGCTACCAGCCAAAGTCATGTCCGAGTGGAAACATCACACTCTACCTGTGAGTCAGTGTTGCCTGGGAGCACAGATATCATAATCTGGAACTGAAGCGATTGGTATATGCTACCTGTGCACTGCATAATGATTGAACATTTAACACATTGGGATTACAAAACAACAGAATTAACAATCCTGTGATGCATCATCATCTTCCAAATGGGAAAGACTGGGAGACAACAATGTAAAAAATCCAATATGAAGCAAGATTAGAATGGGAAGAACAATATGGTGAGAAGAAAAGATAACATAACCCAACTTGTGATCGCTATACTACAGTTTTCAGAATGATTATGGTAATAATATGACAGGAAAAGCCACTGCAATAATTAATAGCAAAAAGTCCACAAACACATGCAAAAACCACAAACATTTTGTCGTTATTCTACTACTGAGTGGTCCTGCTCGAGTAATTATGACCGATGCTCTTGCAGCTCTTTTGTGCCACATGACAGTCTTTTGTTTGATCTGTAAAGATGAAATGGAACCATCAAACATGCCCCAGACGACCACTGCACCTTTTAACAAGAACTGTGAGCATGCCGTGCATCACAAGTTCTCCTTTGAGATAAGAGAAGCATGAGAATGCCGTTTATTTTAACAAGAATCAAACCATAACTGTGAGCATCACAAGAAAAGAGAAGCATCACAAGTTCTCTTTTAACAAGAACTGTGAGCATGCCGTGCCTCAAGAGTCCTTTCTTTAGAATCAAACCATAAAAAAGTTTTGAAAGATTATACTGACAAGATGAGAATCTACAGCAATAAATAATGAACTTCAAATGACAATGACAGGTAAACTTTGAAAAAATCAGAATTCAGGGTCATTCAAGACATGATTTGAATAAAATTTGAGGGCACAAAATGTTCACCAAACTAACTTCTAGTTACTTCTTCAAGAACCACATCACAGATGCATCCAGAGAGCAAATAATAAAACCAGTTATTACAATGGGCAGATTCCTTCATGGATATTCCAGCAAGCAAAATCCTGAAGGCAGTTTATTTTAATTATTTCGAACAGCATATTCACATTAAAGTACATACAAGCGGGTATTAACAATATGCACAAGAAATAGCTAGTATACCACAAGACTGACCAGTATATAATTTACAAGGATCTGTGCCATAGCAGGGTGTGCAAGAGACCACCAAAATCATATAAACAGATTCATCTGCTTATCCATTCCAATGTAGTATTAGTAGAACTAAAATCAAACATCATGGCTCAAAGAGACCAGGAAGATTTGATAGCGAACAACGTATCTTTTAGAATTCTGATTCTCTTCAACTTGCTTCATAACAACTACTATTTAAATTAATTCCAAACATCCAAATACAGAACAAGCATATTTTCAGTAAAATCACTTGTGTATGCATCCGTCACATCTTTTTCCAGCTTCATGCTGAGTCAGGTACATGAGCATCTGAAACCACCTTCACCTTTATATAACTCAGGCACTTCTGATTTGGATAACTATGTAAGTATTTATGATTGATTTAAAAAATTTCTATCACCAATTCAGTTTTTTCTTTGTTAAAAGAAGAAATAAGTACCAAATGCATGAGATGTACATAAATGCATGGTCAGTTACAACTAATTTTGAAGAATAACTTCAAGAGTGGAATCTTAAAACAAAAAAAAAAAAGAAACGAAGGAAAATATGAACATCATCCAAAAATAAAATAACTTTACACAGGTTCCAAAATGCACCAAAAATTCCACATTAAATTAAGCCAACAGACCCTCAAACATATCCAGAGAGGGGAGAGATTGCCCTCTTTACAGATTCAAAGTAGCAAGATAACAATGACCGGCAAATAAAATGAAAAAGGATGATAACTTCATGCAACTGGAAAGAAAACCCACAAAACCTCATTATTAGAACAGCCAAGCCAATTTTGACTAATATTTACCCGGAAGCACACTATTTTGAGAAGAAAACAACACCAAAAATCGGACTTCATATCCATAAGTTCTCCCTGCGATATTCTCTCACAATAACTGGCACACTGGAAGGTGGGAGCTGCAATAAACAACATTTTATTACTAATATAAGCCAAAAAAATTGCAATTCTTTCGCATAATGCTCAAGAAAAAATTAATATGTAGAGATATGGATCAGAACTGTCTATTCCAAATTTTAAAAAATGGAGTAAACAAGTAAAGATTTATCCTTAGTGGTTGCAGAAATCATTTAAATACAGACTATTCTATTCCAAATTTTCAATATAGAAAAGATTGTTGTACCCTATAACAACAAATAAGGCTTCAAACTCAAAGATCAAACTAGTGATTTAAAAAGCGCTAAGCGCCAAAAGGCGTCAAGGTCCCAAAATACTTGAGAGCGAAGTGAAAGGCTCTAAACTATTAAAATATAAAAAATATATAATATAATTGATAAATATGATTATATAAATAAAAATATGATATTAAATTAAAAAGATCTAATAATAATTTTAAATAAACAAAGATTAGCAATGTTAAAATCTACATAGCATATTATTGATCTAGTAAATAAAGATTACTTTGTACAGTAGTTAACAATCTACTGTTAACAATATAATTATTTTCTGTTAACAGTAGTTAGAGGGGGAGAAAAGAATTGTTAACAGTAGCAAAGGGGGATAAAAGTGTCACCGACAGTGGAAAGTGGGGAAGAAGACAGTGGTGATGAAGGAAGCTGCAGACGGCAACAGCAACGACGGAGGATTCAGTTTAAGACAATCGCGATAGCGAAGGAAGCTGCAAACGACAGCAACGGCAGTTGTGGACAACAATAGTAGCGATGGAAGCTGCGGACGGTAGCAGTAGCAGCGAAAGCTCCAGAGGGCGTTCGTCGGTGCTGGAGGAACCTGCAGTCCTCTCCCACAACGATGGAAGGAACTGCACATGGAACGACGACTGAAGGAAGCTATGGGCTCTTGCTAGGCCATCGGACCCGTCCGTCGACAACAAAGGAAGGCTCTGTCCACCGAGTCTGTGGCGGAGGTAGCGACAGAAAGCATCGGTGGTGGAGGCAACAACAGAAAGCATTAGCGACAAAGGTAGAAGTAGTGCTACAGTTGGCTCAGGGTCGCACGGGCATGTAAGGGTGGCTTTTGTGGATAAGAAACTAGTTAGTTGGTTCAATCGAACCAACTAACCACTATTGAACCAAAAGTCTGGTTCGATTGCTTTATTTGAACCCGACACTCACCCAAGGTGCCTGACACCTGAGTTTAGGCGAGCGCTTAGGCAGCGCCTCCTTGAAGCGCACCGCTTGGTCCACTTACGAGGCGCTCATGCCTCATCTCGCCCGAGTGCCTGAGCGCCTATTTAAATCACTAGACCAAACCAGAAAAAACACAATAATACAACAATTTGAAAAGATGTAGGCATCTTGAAAATCATTAAAACTATTAGTGCAATAGAAAATACTAGGATTTGTGATCTCCAAGAAGGATGTTTGGAAAGTTAAAAATGATTCTGAAGTAGTGTAATAAATAATTAAAATAAGAAAATGCATCTTTCAACATGCAGAAAGAGTAAAATATAGTTAGACGACACAAAGTCTTAACCTAATCATAGACACACGTATACCAAAAAAAATTGCCAAAAAAAATTAATTATAATTTATAACATACGAAAGTACAGGCTTCATGTTCCCTAGTACATAAATAAGGGTAACTGACTGCAAACATGAGAAGACAATCCTTCGAAACAATTCAGGATTGCAAATCAAGAGCAATGTAGATGGTTTCTTATGTCTAAATAGTATGTGTTGAAAACTCTTTGTGACACAAGGCCATTATAGTCCTTCATGATGAAATTTCTCACAGTGCAGATAGAGAACAACAGTCCTAGATACAATTCAAATAATCTATAATCACTAAAACCAAAAAAAGTTACATCAAACCATCAAACTTTATGGCAAAAAATCTGCTAACTTCATTGGAAATTCCATCAATTAGTACCAAACCCTAGAAATAGTTTCTTAATTATAATTTGTAAAGAACAAAAGAGTTTCTAATTATCCTCCCTTTTCCATATATGCTAAAACAATAGCAATAATCTAATTAAATATCAGCTTCTATAAAAATACAAGGCTATCTTCATTTTTTACAGTCAACCTTGTGAATTCATAGAGACCTCAACCAACTCAAGTATTTATGCATGTTCTGATCTCCATCATTTGCTTATGCTGCAAATAACTTGCCACAAGTCCTTGACAATATCTTTGCTTGGTTCCATTAGCTAATGATACATCCCACCAATAATCACCAAATAAGGCAATAATCCATTCAACAAGGAACAAAGATTTCTTGAGTTAATGTTAAGGGATGGAAATAAATACTGAAACGAATATAAGAAAGACACCAACTTATATCTAATCCCTGTTATCATAGTATGCTCAAGTTTGACCATATTATAAGAACCACAAAAGAGTGGTCCTTGATCCAACACTTGGTCTCAGGCAGCAATACAAAATGGATCAACCAATATCAAGGGTGATCCTGAGCTCCATATGTTGACCAATCAAATCACACATCTCCTTAGCTATATCAAAAGAGAACTGTCTTGTGCACATTTCATGATTTAGTAACCCATTTGGCTATTCTTTCAAGAATTTTCTCATAGCGAAATTGATAGTTCTTATGTCTTTAAGTAACCTCATTCAAGGATAAACATCAAATGACTAAGCTTTTTCTTCCTAGAATGAGCAAATAATATTTTTGAGCACAGGTGATTGAAATGTTAAGTGACTCTATTTCTTTGCAGTATGCTACCCATTAAGAATCTGTGGACCTTTACGTCATTGAAGCTTGAAAAGCTTCTCAAAATTAGATAGCATAACCTACCTGTCTATCCTTATCAAGCTTCTCCATTTCAAGTTAATAAATAATAGGAGGCTAGCATCAATAATGCATCAAAACATCAGAGCTTAAAAACCACCTGACAGCTTCATTTTGACATGGAAATTTGTTATCTAATCAGAAGAAACTTTAATCAATCAAAGCAATTGTATAAAAATGCAGCAACCAACAAAAAAGTTCGTTTACAATAACAGCCATGTACAAAAATAACTCATTAACAACATGACACCAAAGAATTTCAAGGATCATATTGCCTGCTATAGTAAAGCATGTGCTAACCAACTAAACGCTTCAGTATGAGATCTAATGCAGATGGAATGGAACGTAAGTTAAAGTTCGTATGAAAGAAACTGACAACATAACCCTTGACAATGTGGTTTCAACTTTATGTCAATGGCCCCATTTGACTCCAAAAAGGTTAATTTTTCTTAAAAGGCCAATTATTAGAGAGGCTATAGAAGCTTGTCTGCAAATGACCAGAAAATGACACCTAAACCTCATAGAGAATCCATCTTCTAAACTTGGGAAAAGTCACTTTGCCTTGTGCTACTGGGAAGGTTCTGGAATATCTACTAATCTTCTATATCAGATGTGCATTTTAATTCCATATGGAAATATATAAAACCTTGTTTAATAGTCACAGTCAGTAAAAACATACCATTCCATAATCTGTGATAATCATTGACACATAATCAGATGGTGTTGCATCATAACTGTAAATACAGAAAAACAAATTTTGTCAATATATCGTATCAAATGATCACTTGTTCCCTGTAGAGAGAGATCTCTTACGAAAGATTTAGAAGCTGCAGATTCTCATTGTCAGCCCAATTATCCAGATGGTTTAAATCTTGCCGTCCAGAAACCTTCGAAATGACATCTGGATCACCTGAAGAGTAGCACAAAAGCAGCTCTATAAGACAATGTTGCAAGGATGCTTAGTAGAAAATAAGCAAAACAAATTAAAATAAACAGCATTATAGCTATACCTAGCTCATTTGAACATATAGAATCCAGCTGCACCCTTTCATGAAACTTATATGCCTCACAACATATAAGAACGGGAACCCGGAAAGCATTTGCGACCATAGCTACACATGCTGTTCCAACTCTTGAGTGAACTGTTCCATTAGACAGCACTGAAGCAGCTCCCAGAAAAACCCGTGTGACTTCATGCATGATGTATGAAATTGCATTAATATGTGTATATGTGCAGTTAAGGCCCTTGGCCACCAGTCTGTGGAGCAACACCTGCCCTTCAAGCTTTGGACGAGAATCAACAATCACAACACGAAACTGTTTCCCAACCTCATGAGCATATACTAGTATCATTTCAACAACAGAGGATAATCCATATGTTAGAAGAACATCCCCATCTCTGATCTTGGTGACAGCATGCCTAATGATAACCTTATCAGCAATTACTATTTTCTCATTTATGAAACGGTCGATATCAGATTGAAGACTAGATTTGGCTTCCGATTCTGACATGGTATCTGGTAATTTAGCAATCCTATTTTTCAAAAACTTGATAGTGTTTCCCATGCTAATCGAAAGAGGTCTACATTCGATCAGAAATGAGACATAACTACTAATTTTTGCAGTCAGATCTCGGACAAGAGCTTTTTCAGGGGGTGTAGAATAGTCTCGGATTGCCTCTCGAAATGCAAGAAGCATTGCAATACAACGAGCATTGCTACCTGATATTTGACCAGACAAGTACTGGAGTCCAACCTGACAACAATGGCAGCAATTACATTTGTAACATAAATCATGTCCACAAGAAGATATTCATGCAAATCAGCACGGTTCATCAAAAAACAAAAAAATCAATGTTGTTATATTGGGCAGATAAATACTTCTGTCAATATGATTCCATACATATCTGTACAAATTGACAGAGAACATAAAAATGGAACCTAAAGTAGATGCAACAATTGATCTTTTCTGTTATTTGATTATTCATTATCAAACTCAAGATCCACTTACATGAGGCACCAGTTTGCACATCATTGATCAATTTCAGTTCATCAAACTTCAACAACCAACAACATAAATTTCACACTTCATAGAAAATTAAAGCCAGACTTAACATGAGGTATGAATTAACATCCCCTATGAAGATGCTAGCTAGCTTAGATGATAAAAACTTTGACAGTTTATTGTAAGGTCCTAAGCTCGAATCCCGCCTTCACTATTAACCCTTTGCAAATAAACAAATAAATAAAATAGTATCCCCTATTTCTTGACAAAAATATGTTGTGCGTTGTTTTTCCTTTGATGAAATGGAATGTCCCAGTCAAGTGCCAAAAGTGAAGAAAAATTTGCAGATACATGCCAAGACCTGTTTGGACCAGCAGAACTCTACAAATGTTGATATGACAAAATTGGTGCACAGGTAATCTAATGATCATTCCAGATCAAAATTCTCATCTTAATAACTTGATCAATAATGCAATTCGTCATCCTCCATAAAAGTTTAGACTAAATGTGCTTGCCTAGGAAGAGTCAACATGCACAGTTCTATTTTGTCTCATAGACTCTGGAATAATAACGAAAGCCAAAGAAATAAGTAAGAAAGCTGGTTCTTGCAATATGATTGAAATGAAAGTGAGCATGGGGATAATTGACACAAGGTAGAATGAAACTTAGCAGAAAGTGAAAAAGGAAACCAGAGGGTCATTTCTGCCTTGAAGCACATACTGATATCACTATCAAGTTTGGTCAAAACTTGGTGATCAACTAAAGAAAAGTTGGAGTGCTTTGAGTCTTTCACTAATATAAAACTATGCTTCATGCAAATGATTATCCTTTCCTTATAGAAACAAGAAGTTCAACAAGAAATGAAATTGGTTATTCAAAATCTGGAAACACAAAGTTTGGAAACCATATGAAGTATGCAGAAGTTGATTCTCTTCATATCTCCAAAATAGAAGAAAAACTAAAAGAAGTGCTCATCACTTCTTTCCCTTATCTATACTAAAACACAGTAAAGTGTGCATAAAATTAGCATGTCTATCACTAGAAAAAGCAAATATTACCTGGGTAGCATGGTATTGCAAATGTAGATAAAAACATGGTATGCAATTTCGAATACCGCCCGATACGGGCGGTACATACCGGTCCGATGGTATATCGGTACGCAGACCGTTCGCTACCGGATGGAATGTACTACAGTAGAGAGAAAGAAATATTTAAAATTAAGTATACCGCTCAGTACACCGTACCATACCGTACCGAGCCAACCTCAAAACACCGGTACGGTACGGTATTGCATACCTTGGATAAAAGTAAACAGAAAATTGCAGAATAGTTCAACTAACAAGGTTGGCATTAACTCATGCCATATCTTGATCATGTCAAGTTTTTCGATTATCAAATGAGTTGTGGTCTATTGAAGTCATTATCTTACATCAGTTAGACGTTAGTTATGGTAGACTTTCTGTTATTTAGCTCATTACATTCAGAGAAGTTTTGATTCCTGTTAGTGGTATGAGGAGAGGTAAAGAAGACCTAGAAAAACTTTAATAGAAAATATAAATAAAAATTTAAATTCTTTTAACTTAACTAAATATATAGCTTTTGACATATCTCAATGACAGCAAAGGATCCATGTAACCGCTTGCGGCTTTGCCGTTGTTACACCTTGTTGTTGTACATTCAGAGAAGTTTTGAGTCAACAGCTTCAACTGAATAAGATAGGAAAATTCTGGCTAAATAATTCATTCTAACTTGGACATTCAATATAAAAATTTTCTTCCACCAAGAGTTCTAACTAGAGGGTTCTAAAAAGAGATATATGCAACTTTTTAAATAGGAAATAGCAAACAGGAGCAGTGCTTTCTTATGGAAGTATTCCAGCATGGATCCTAGTGGCCAGCAGCTGGAAAAGTTCTAGAAATGGTGGCTCTTGATGCTCCCTTGTGTATTTGGCTTGGCTTAGAAGTCTAATCAAAGCAACAAAAAAAAAAAGTCAAGCCAATATATATATATATATATATATATATATATATATATATATATATATATATATATATAAAGAAAATCAGATCAAGTCCAAACAAGGGTATATTGGCTTATTTTAATATAAACCCCATTTTATTTTTCTTCTTTTTTATAGTAACATTCTTCTTCATTGAGATTTTTCTCCCAGTAGCAGGAAAAGATCCAAAATACCCATACCCCAAATAGTTGGGAACCTATAGCTTCTTGTAGTTGTTGTGTTAACTCTCCCAAGTTCCATTTTTCACTCCCAAATTTGCAGTTTCCTAACTGCTACCTTTTGATTATTTCTAATTGTGTCCTGCTGTCTTGTGTCAATTAAGGGCTCATCGTGAAACCCGTTTCAAAGACCTTTACCCTAGTTACTCCTGTTGTCTCCTACCATACTGGGATTTGTTACTTTTCTACAGGCACATTACACCAATCAGACTAGATTACAATTGTTAGTTGCCCTAGACAACATTGAGGAACATACTTCATATATGCTAATAGCACCAACACGAATTATAAGGATATAATGTTTGCAAAAGTTATGCAAGTAAACTAGAATCAATGAAAGCTACCTTGTAAACAGAAGGATGCATTGGATCAAGTTGAAAGAACTTTCCTTCAAGATCAGGAAGCTGAGTTCCATGTATATATTGAGGCAAATGCCGGAACAATTCAACTCTGTTTTTAGCCTCAAATTGATTAACTACTGCACGTCGTTTTGCCTTCTCAACCCTATGTTTATCATCAAATTGCATACGTGGAGCAGGAACATCTTTCTTCCGATCCTTTTCAGGAGGACGATCAACAACCTTCTTTTCAGAAGATCCAGAGGGAGGTGCAATTTGAGGTCCATCTTTCTTTTGAGAAGGAGGTTTCACAACTTTGCCCTGCTTTGTGTTTGCAACAACTGCACTTCCTGAGGCAGCGGAGGGCTTGACTCCAGCACCTATAAACATCATTATGCAAATACTAGATTAACCCTAATGAGACATAAATGATAACAAAAGGAAGACAATCCAATAATGAACCACAGCAAGTTATTTACAATGAGTAATTGCAACTATAAGCAATCACGGTGACGGATTAAATGGAACCAAAGAGAAATGTTTAAAAAGCACATTTATGGTAATACAACAATACAATTTCCTCGTGTAGAGAATTTTGCAGTTTACCTAATAAAAGTATAGATCGGTCAAAAATAGTAGAAGAGCTTGACTCAAAATATTCACCTATCAAGGCAGGCATGCCTGAATATTAGAAAACAAAATGATCCCTCACTCCATAATATGGAAGATTGAGGTCTAAGAATGTTTGGTAAATGTATCACACTCTTTTTTTACTTTCCGAGAATGCAACACATTTAGAAAGCATTATCATGGCACCGGATAAGTCTAAATTGTCTATACTTAACTCTCCAGAAGTTCCTGATACTAAAGTAAACATATTTTTAACACCAAAAGGGTTATTCAACTGAGGTGTATAACAGACATTATGAAGATATACAATTTAAAAAACAGGTGGTTTTCATGCATATCCCAAGCAGACAACAAAGTGCCAATCAAAGCTATCGAAAAATCAGTCCGAGGTAAATCTTTAAAGTTTAATCTAAAGAGATAGGATCCAATAGTCAATGAATACTGATACTGAAGATTTAATAAGACTAAAATCAAAGACAGTCATTAAAATAGGAAGACAATTTAGCTAGGTGATCTGTTCATAGTTATGAATAAACACAAGTGTAGCATTTTGAAAAAAAAGACTTATATGGCTATAATATTTCCTAATATCAGAATAATGCCACCTTCAAGGCCAGTGGATGAAGGCAAACTTAAATGAGATCCCAAGTGCTCAATCTATTTCCATTTTCAAGGAAAAAAAATATACTTCTCTAGTGCCAACATTAGCAGTGCATTCAAAATGTAATTCATGTGACCATATATGCCAAGATGATCATGTGCAAGCTCAAAAAATAAACTGATCCTATAAAGAAAGTCTGACTGAAGTCCATTGAGACAATCCTCATAACACTTGTAGAATTGGGAATGGCCAACCCAAGGTCCTGGAATCAGTTAAAATCTACTGAAATAACCGGATCCCAAAGAATCACCCAGATTGACCAATCCCAAAGCACCAACAAAATGGTAGCAGAAAATGAAAATAAAAAAAAGAGGGAAAAAGGCATCAAGGAATACCGGACAGCATGCACTTGTAGGTAGCGAATGCTCCAACAGTCCATGATAAATGCTCTTGTGGGTAGTGTGGCAACATCATGGAGTCGAAACTCTTTTTAAATGTCATTAACCGTCCATGACATGGGAATGACTAACATGTTACTTATGCAAAACATCAATGTGTTGCAAAAGCAAACAAGCATGCAAAATGGAAGACTCTTTGCTCATCAAACTGCAATTATGGAACGCTAAAGTCGTGTCAGAACATCATAGAAGTCCAAAGGAATGCCCAATAGCTTATTCTATGTCCATTTTTTTCTAAAACTTGTCTTAATTGTGCAGATGTACATATTCCAAAAGGACATTAGCAAAGGCTCAGCAGCCAAAACCACTTAAACTTGAGGCAAAATATCCTTCTGTGGCAAAAAAGCATTCTGATGGAAAAGAAATATACATAAAGAAGTAAAAACTTTATTAATACATCAATTACTACAAATTAACAATTCCTTGAGATAGAATATCTTGATGCAGAAAAAAACATATGGACATAGAAAGGCAACATACAGAAGGAAACATAAATTTCTTTCATACTGTAATTACTAGAACTCAAGAAAGATGAACTAGTTCCAGACCAGCTTCCTTTGCTGCAGCTTTTGCGGCACGTTGAGCCTCCTGGAGGGCACGCCTCTCAGCTTTTGTTGTTTTCTCCTTCAGTGTCTTTGATACCCCAGCCCCATCGTTTTGTGTCCCCATTAACACATCTCTTTCTTTCTCTGTAAGATGCCACTCATTTTAGATAAAACTTACTTACAGAACTACAGATCAATGCTAATGAGGTTTTCTATAGAATACTCGGTGGGAGCTTTGGTTATAATTAAGATTCTAAAAATGGAATTAAAAAAACTGTCTTCTTTCCAACATGACATCTTGGGTACACACAGGTAATTGAAATATGAATCACTCAAGTTTCTAAAAAAAAGATAAAACAGATCAAAATTTCACCTTATAGGGAAGCACCGTGAAGTTATGATGTTATTATCCCAGAAATCACATCCATAAGAACATAAAATGCCAAGATAATCTACAATCTAATTATTCATGTGCCAATTCCACAATGAAACCATAAGAGAATGATATCTCAAACAATAATAAATCACAAGATTGTATCCTTCACTACTTGACAAGAATTCAAATGTGTAATTTGAGGTAACATACAACTTGATATAACAAGAGGAAAAGAAACCAACAAATTCCTCATTTTTCAAAAGGAATTATGTAGAAGAAAGGTTAAAAAGAAATTTAAGAGGATTAACATTAATGTCACACCTGAAATACCAGGCAGCGTCTTCACCACGGATGCAGTCGTCAACGGGCTCTTTGGAGTGCTGCCAGCGCCTCCGCCCCCACCAACACTAGTCTTCATCACAATCATCTCACCGCTACTCCCTGGGAAAGAGGACGCGACCTTTGCCGTTCCACTCCTTCCATGCCATGGAGACATGGTCTCTTCCGAAAACTCGGAGGTCGCGTTATCCGTTCGGCTAGATGGTGACGCCGAGGGGGGCGTCCCGAGCACGACCTCCGACGCATTGTAGCTGCCCACCCGGATCCGAAGGCTATCGCGGCGGAGCGAGGAGGCGGGATTGGGAACGGCAACGGGTGCGGAGGGGCGGCCGTCGGAGGAGGCGTGGCGGGGCGGGGGGATCATGACGGGAGAGAGGGAGCTGCCAGGGAGAGAGATTTCTCCAGATGGAGGAGAGGAAGCCGAGGCGGCCGCGGCCGCGGCAACCGTGGTGGGTGCGTCGGAGAGGGAACGGGTAGGCGGCGCCGGGCTGGGGGTAACGAAGCCGACCTGGCGGACCTTGGGGTCGCTGACCGTCCGGGGAGGCCGTCGCATGTCCATCGGAACGCCGGCCACGGGTTTGACGCGAGAAAGGGGCGGTGGCTCTGTTAGGGTTTCGAAGGCGTTCCGGCGAGTGGATCCGTTAGGGGCCGCGGGTCATATGACGAGTGTGCGTTTTCTTTTTCAATTTTTTTTCTTTTCTTTTCTTTTTTCTTCCTCTTCTCTATTTAATTATGATGTCATAAAAAACAACTATAGCAGCTTAAGAATCAAAATATCCTCGAAAATTTATAGAATAATATTTCGAATAATTTGCATAATAAGGTTTCAAACCCTCAATATCACCATTATCATAATCGACGTCGTCGTCGTCATCGTCGTCGTCATCATCATCATAATATATATATATATAAAAACTAATGGAATATCTCCAAAAAAACACTAAAAAAGAGTTTCTAAGTCAATTATAAGGTAAATTTTTGCCGAAGAAAAGAATAAACTATATTAAGGTTTTAAATGTCTGACATACAAAATATTATTTAGATCAAAAAACAGAATATAACAAAAACTATTTCAAAAAAAGTAAACTTGGAAATTACAGCAAAATTTGTAACCCAAATAATAGTAGAATTTGCTTTTTTCCTTTGAAGCCCAATTATCCATGAATAACATATTAACAAGTTGCTGCCATAAAGGGGATTTCATATGATTTGAGGGTCTCCACTTGAGATGTCTTAGATTGAAAAAACAAGCTCAGGCTTATCCCAATCAACCATCGAATGACGTATCCTTAAGTGATTAGGAAAGGAGGTTTTCAGCATAATTTGCTATGAAAGCAATGGCTTGGGATAGCTATAGATACAAGACAAGGAAGATTGGCTTTGTAATTGGTCCATCATCTTTCTCGTTGGTCCTCTAAAGGCCTCCATCTGGGCTTCATCTGATTGTTATTGCTTGGCCAACAGATTCACCTGTTGCAAAGGCCATGACATAGCAAGAATTAGTAGGGCACAGAAGAAGAAGAAGAAGAGCTACTTGCAGTGTTGCAGACTGATTGGTACATCCACAGTTTGGTGCTGAGGTTTCCCATCGCATGCAGGTGCAGCTATTCCCATGGCACAGTTTGCATCTTCTCTGAGCTTTTGTCACCCACTACTGTTTTCTCGTAGGGATTCATCTCAGCCATGTACAGATCAAGAAGATGGGAGGAAAGTAATGTTGATAGGCTCATTTAATTAACGTCGATGGGCTCATTTAATATTTGAGTTCATTTAAGTGCTATATAACTTAGAGGAATTAAATTATGATATTATAATCCCTTTCACTTAAGAACCATTAGACTTGTGAGTCTTCACGCCATGATGTGCCCCTCCACTCTTATCAATATATAATTATTTTCTACTCATATCTCTCGGTTTAAGTTGGTTTTAATATTATTTATCATGGGATCATAGGATCTTATTAAATTTGTAGGCTTGAATCAATAATTCAAAATTTGATGATAGTAGACTCATATGACTCGTACAAGTACATTTAATATAATTTGAAAAAATTAAAATTACTAGATACGAGCATAATCAATTCATTTAAATACTTGTTGTGTACATGTCGAGAAATAAGTACTAAAAATAAACGATGTAAAATAAACAATTGTAGAACAACAACCTCATCATTAGGATATATCAATAAAAATATAAATAACTTACTATTATTATTATTTTATTAATATAAATATCAAAATTTAATATTTATTCTATTTTGAGAATAGTATTTTCTTTGGCTTTGATGGTAAATACAAACTCTTATTTATCAACTAAATGTGTATATTTTGTTTTCAAAAGCATCATTTTGTGATACAAACTATTCGAAAGTAAAATATCATCTCATCTCATAATGTTTCCACTCCTTATCACATCCTTAGCATAATAAAACTCATACAAACTAGAGGTGTGGAACGATAAGATTTTGATAATTTATCGTAAGATTCGGAGTTATTCATGTTGTCATCACTTACTGTTTATCTATCGAAGAAAAAAAAAAAACTCATACTAATAATAAAAATTAAAATTTTATTTTCTTTATTAGGATGAGTTGAGAGACTATTTAAGCATTCATGAGAGAGTCAATGATTATTGTGTTCTAATCATGGAATCTCCAACACAGATTCTTTTTCTCCTCCCTCCTAACACCGCAACATCTGAGCCAAGCAAGTGGGAGGGACAAAGCCAAAAAGAGCCAGACTTGGAGGGACAGAGAGAGAGAGAGAGAGATGTGACCCATCGTCGGAGATCACTTTGGACTGGGTCTTCAGTGCCACCCCACCACCCCACCGAAGCTTCTTCTGCGTGGGTACGTGGCGTCGTCTTCTTCATGGAACCGGAGCTGCACCGAGTGAGAGCCACTTCGGTCTGCGTATGAGGCCGTGTCAAGAGCGCGTCGACGACAACTGAGGCGTTAGGTGAGGTCGGCGAGCAGAAGCAGGTGAGCTGGGCATGCCCTCTAGCCTGCAAGTGTGGAGAGGGAGTACGTGTATTGCTACTGCGTGCGCAGCACTCAAAAGCTCAGTCATCACCCGAGAAAAAAGAATTATTAAGAAAATAAATTTATTATTTAGTATGTGTTTAGACACGAGAAAGACATGAGCGGGAAAGGGACTCGAAGCCATCGTCCGACGACCGACGACCGACGACCACAGGGGTGGACCCATTTCGAACGTTTGGCAACCTTGGCTCACTCGCATCGAAAGGAAAGAGGAGGAAGAAGACGACGCCATGCTACTTATGATTACACCACACATCGATCTCATTCATTCTTTATTCATCACCTATTTTGATTTAAAATAATAAATATCAATTAAACTGATCAATAATCCGCTTTCTTATTTTAGAATCACACATCAATACTCTCTCTCTCTCTCTCTCTCTCTCTCTCTTGTGTGTGTGTGTGTACGTGGGACTCCATTGTATTCCCTTTATTCATAGTGGTGGACTAAACTATGGTCCAAATCTATTTTTTTCTCTTTCACTTGATGGACTAAATTTTTTTTTGGTTCCAGTTTGAATCAAATAGGTCAAGATTAACATTCATTCATAAACTTAAATACCAACTCGATCCAAAAACTTATGTTCATTAAATTAAGGGTCAAACTTAATATAAATAATTTAATGTGAGATTATTGTTAATATTCTTCCTAATCTATGTTGCATAA